>KK499861.1:973589-1021553 GCA_000688715.1 Glossina pallidipes | reverse complement strand
TATATATATATATATATATACATGTATGTATGTAGATATATTTGTTATATATAAACGTGTATACGGCGAGTGTCAGCCCTCTATCTAAAAGTACTGCAATTCGTCGTAAGTCGGTGGTTTACTTTTCCTATGACTTAAAATATGGCTTCAAAAGAGTGGCTTTAACGTAGGTTTTAGGTTTTTCTTAACAGTAACTCTGACTTTAGTCGGACCATGTCTTTGCCAACAAACATCAAAACGTAGTGCTATCAATCGGTTCAATATACGATAGGCGATATGTAAGATATGGTATACAATTAATATATGTAATGTGAAGCTCGATATTTTTCCTTCGCCGGAAATATTTATCTTTAATAGAATGTTGCCGAGGTAGAGTCACCGGCTGTTCCAGGCGTCCTTACCTTGGTGAATTCTATTTCTCCACTTACTAGAAGGAAACCCTAATCTCGGTTGACGTTATTTATTAATTCACTTATGTTATTAGAGCCTATCAGCTAAACATTAAAATTAGAAAACCTATACTAACGTACATGACGTTAACTTATATACTTATAGGAACAGCTTATATGTACTTATGACAAAATTATACTACGGTAAGTGTCTTAAACCGCGCCAAAACGAGCGGAGTGCCTTTGGTCCTTTTAGTAGTAAAGACATTTTTGACCTTTCACGAAACAAAATAATCTACGGCAGTTAGTGAGAGGCTTGAAAACTGAATCACCATCGAATATAATTTTTGCCTTGTGCTTATATATACAGAATTCGCTTACCAATTGCTTTCTTATGCCGGTGGTATAAAAATATATTAGCCTCATTTTCCCTTCGGGCATATATGTTATAGTACATATCGTTCGGGCATATTTATTATTTTTCATATCCATAGTTCATATCGTTCGTATGTCGAAATATAATCAATTGAACAAAACGAAAACAATTTTAAAATTAAATAAATTTTTGAACATCTATCTCAACATCGTGAAATAGGACGACATACATTTCCTTTTTTCATTTCTGGAACCCAATCATATGTAGCAAGCATGCCACAGAGTATGTAAAAATTTGAATAGCGAGGTATCTTATGTCGATTAAACCTTCGTCCTTCCTCGCGAATTCTACCAGCTATGGATCCGAATTGATATTTCACCACAGAGAGAGAATTTTTTTTTTAATTTTGTGAAAATAAGTTCTAGAATATATTTACCCGCTTCGTCTCTTTATAAAATACTTTTCAAACGTACATATTTAGAATAGCAGCGTTGCGTTAGAAAACCCATCTTGCCGATATCATGTACGTCTGAGAAGGAACAACATACCCTGTTTATAGGAGAGGGGACCAGGTTGAGTGTGAAAGATCACGGTGAACAAATCGATTTCCTTGCAAATTTATTCCCATCTTGAATGTAAAGTAATTGACCTGTTTTACAATATGCTGCGCGTTAATGCCAACTTGTTTGTCACAGTCACAATGTTTTGTAAAAGCATTAACCACTGTTTCTAAATCTGGTCTTGAAATGTAGAGCTGGAAAAATACTCGCGGCTTGCTTTGTCGTGTGAGAAGATATATGCGGAGGTGTTTGGAAAAATACGACCAGACAGACTTGAATACCTTTGGCCATTGCATTTTTTTATGATTATTATTCAAATTTGTTATATAATTATAGCTTTTGCTGTTAATTCGTTGTTGGAAATAAATCATATCTCTGTATTTCTCCCTCCCTCTCCCCACTATCTTTCTACCTCTCTCTGTGTATGTGTGTTTCTTTGCGTGCACCTAACTTTTTCCATTCACTCGCCGGTAGATGAAATCTTCATGCATTTGTGGTAAGTAAAAAAAGAAAATAAAATAAGAAGGACTTAAGCAAGTGAGCGATCAAAAGAGAATACAAGTATAAAAGATTGTGTATAAAAACGTTATATAAATATTTATAAATACATGCATATCTAACAGTCTGCATGAGTATGCGTGCTAGTTCTAAAAGCTAGTACCGCATTTTAAAAAACTCTCGCAATATTCAGTTGACCCAAATCAAAATTCTGCTAATACTCAATATCTAGCACCACTAGTTTGCGGCAAATGGACATATACTCGCAATAGCACAGCGTGAGACACCACTTTGCAGCTTAAGTACTGTTCATATTTTTTATTTTGTTCACCAAATACTTAATACACGAAACTGCATGTGCATCACTGAGGACATGCATATATGTACATGACAACAGATAGAAAAGAATGTAAGAAAAAAAGAAAAAAAAATTAACAAACAAACATTTGCATGTGGATGCGTTATGAGTTTGTTTCGTTTTTCAATGTTAAATTTTTGTCGTCGTTATTGCTATCCAAGCATTTCTGTTATGTGGTGATTTTGCGTTAGAAGTTTTTGTTCTCAGTTTCTTTTTTTTTGAATTTTAGTGGAAAATTGTTTGGATTTTTGTTTTTTATATTCATAGATTTTGGATATGTATGTATAGGGCCATGTCGGTGTTATGCATTGTATCAATGAATATTTATTATTCTGCTGATATATATTCAAGCATATACATAGACACAAACGGGTAGTATACATATATACAGCTTTATATATGTATATATATATAACCTTACGCGGACCGCAGCACAAATAAAAATACAAGCATTTTCACGTATAGTACGTAATAAATGTTACAAATTTGTGCATGTCATAGGGAAGAGAAGGTTACTTTATTTTAGATTTCGATTAATAAGTTTATTGAAATATTCTTCTGTTAATTGAATGGTAATACAAGTAAATAATTACGTCCTGTATGTTCAAGACGTTCTAATGTATTATATTTGATATTCAATTATCATCCGGTAAAGATGTCATGAACTCGCCAACTTGATAAGGTGTGAATGAAGGGCGCTAGCAGGAATTATCCTTTGTCTAGATCAATCTTGTTGGTGCCCTAACACGACAAGCACGCACACATTTTTCTCTCGGTGATAGGTACCCAAGGTCAGTTTTACGTCAAATATAGTTTTCGTGCGAATTTTTCCCCCTTTCTTTTCATTTATGAGCCATTCGGGATCGTTTTCTTTCATTCAACTTAATTAATAAACATATAAACTGTAAAGTTGTTTCAAACTTCTGCACGACAGTTAACTCTCACATGTTGCAGCTTTAATTAATTTAAACCCAATGACTTATAAAACCAAAGATAAGTCCATAAAATTGTTTTCGTTTTCACTTGAACTTAAACAACTAAAGAATATTAGTTTGGTCATTCAGTTTGTAAATGGCAAACATATACAAAAGAGTTTCCGTAATGTTATAAATAACGGACGTGTGCGTTCCTAATTTATAAATAAGAAATAATGCACAAAAAAAATAAACAAAGAAATGTAAGTGGTGAGAAGTCAAGTGTAAGGAGAAATAGTGTAGTGAGTTTCTGTTCACGAAAGCGTCATGATTAGTAACTAAATAGAATTCAAAAAATTTCCGACACTGGACAACAGTCTAATGATGCGAACGTCTTAAGCATGTTTCAGAATAGATATAGGAATAGAAAGTCAATGTAAAGTCAGATAAACATTATAGATTTGCTTGAGACGCTGCATTAATTCATTTTAATCCCGTGTTCTCTATTTTTATCTATTCGTTTATCTCATTGTCTGCGCGGCTGTCCCTCTGTATGACTCATTATTGGTTTCTTCTTCTGGGTACAGTGGTGGCGACCCAGGTATTCATGAAAAGTGAAACCTTAAAGAATTCTGTTTACCTTTATCAGCACCATTCGTTTGTTGTCCACTTAACCTTAAAGATGAAAGCTAAACGGAATCGAAATTTAAATTAGTTTTCAAATGAATCAGATTCAGTTCTATGAAGAAGAAGTTCTGCAAACATTCTTCTAATATTGAGAAGACTTTCTCCGTCAAAATTCTAAAAATCATAATTGGTTTGCTGAGAAATATGTTAATTAAGAATTCTATTTCAATAAAAATGAAATGCCGTAGAATTGACAAAGAGCTGAATACTACGTGCATATAATTATTCTACAGGTTGCGCAACCAGGATTCGCCTTAAGCTGAATATTAATAGTGTGTTTGTTTCTTTAACAAAAAAATGCATTCTCCCTTTATTTTGTCACGAGCAGACGTATAAAGACAGTAAAAAACAATAGAATAAAAAAAAAAAAAAAAATAAGCTCACCGAAGTAGAAGGATAGTATGAATCATATGTGAAACGTGCATATAAGTGAAAACAATATGGTAAACCAAACTAAAGTTCAACTTGGTATGAAATTGGAATGTAAAAACGTAATCCTTTATACGTGCATGCATATGTATGAGCTTATTTTGCGATATGTCTATATGTATAGGCAAGTGTGCCTGCCAAGTTATCTATAACGCAAACAAAAGAAATGTGAAAAGATTGTAAACGCAACGCGCAACATTTGCAAAAGAAATATAAAGGGTGATGAAGGAAGAGGAAGAAGAAGAAGAAATATACAAAGACGAAAAAGAGGCTGGAGAAGAAAATGAATAAACAAATAAAACACTTGCCTGTTTTTGCTATCCTACCATCTTCTTCTAGTAACGTTACATATTGCTGCTACTGTTTTGATTATTTTCCTGTCGCATCTTGTACTGAAGTTCATGTGCATCTTTAAAGTAAATCCGTTTTACGTGCGTATGATTATATTATTGAATACTTCGCATTCGGTAGTAAATCAAGTCTTTGGACTGGCAGAGTAACTGGCTGACTGAGTGAATGAATGTTCTCCTATTTAGCAGGCAGTTGCTCTATTTGTTTTTTTTCTCTGTCGGGCGACGCTTACTAAGGTTTTTCATTTGTTTCGTTTCGTCTGGCTGGTTGGCTGTCGTTTAGCAGCCATCAGCATTTACACACACATATGAAACAACTGTCAATGTTTGTTTATTTAACAAACACATGCCAAACAATGCAATTTAAACACATGTGCGTGCAAGCATGCATATTCATACACACAAACACGCTCACACTCACCCATAGAGAACGTAGAAATGCATTGTCAAACACTTGGAATTGCCATCTAATACAATGTTAGCTTATGATGCATTCTCTCTTTCCCTATGTATGTCTATATGTATCGGTGTATGAATAAATATATATGCACATGGTTGTTTATGTATGGATACTTACGATCATGTTAAGTAGACATTTTGTTTGTAAGCTTCACTTCCGTTTTATTATGGAAGTTAGCTGACATTACCAGCGGCGACTGCCTGGAATTTCATCAAACTCACACACACACACACACACACATATATATATATATATACATACAATCAAGTTTACATTCACTCACTAATTCGTGTACGTATCTATCTATACATACACATGTTAGAATTTCAATTTAGTTGTTTTTCTGTTTTGCTCTCTTTTATTTATTTTCTTCTTTTTTTTTATTATTTTTCCCTTTTGGTTACTTTTTCGTTACAATGTAAGCTCTATAGCGTGTTGCGCTGTCTGTGCATGTGTGCAAATGTGAGAAATCAAGTTAATGTGACATCAAATCTTATGTTGTTTCGTTTTGCATTTCTTTGTTTTCTTTCTTTCAATTCAATTTTTCAGCTTTTCGTGTTGGTGTTGCATTTGCTTTCTTGTTTGTCTTGCCCACATTAGGGCGACAAATGTCTCAAATTTTCTTTACGTTCATACGTATGTATCGTTTAAGTATAAAAACTCCAGAAAGGAGATTATTTCTCTTGAAATCTCTTTTACGATTTCCTTCAGATTATCAATCTTGTTGTATATGTATATGCGGCACATGTACGAAGGTTCGTGCATGACTGTGTGTGTCGGTTTATGTGAAATCGTACTTACGTGTATATTTATCCGGTGACACATCAGTTACGTAATGTGGCAGGAATTATTTTCTTTTTTTTACGTAATCACGTTTTTATTTTTTAATCGGTTTGTTATGAATGTCTTTTCCGTTTTTTCTGCCTTTTCCGTATACATATATGTATATATATAGATATATGTACATTTAAAAGTAATGGTGTACTTTGTTCATTTTTGGTAACATCGTGTTGCATATAAGTTATTTGTAACAGATACGGAACAGATACGATTTGCTTTATGGTGTTTTGTATTTATTACGTTGTGTATATGTTGGTTTGTTTTTTTTTTTGCACCTGTCCTTGAGATGTTCTATTATTCTTCCTCTAGAATTCTTTTTTATTTTTAATGTTTTTCTTACTAAGTTGTAATATGTCGGCTTAGCATGATACTAACGAAACAAAAGAATTAAGGATCTCAGAATCTCTTTGATTCGGCGAGTTTTTTTTAATTCAAATGAAACGTTGAAGAAATTTTTTTTTTTTTTTGAAAATACTTAATTTTCATTTATTGCGGACAATTTATTTACATCACTAAGGGAAAAAATTGCAGATGTTTTCATCTGGGTATGTTTGTAAATTTGCGATGACTCAGTAAATTTAATCCGAATTGAGCGGGAAGAAAAGTGAAGAAGAGAATAGCAGAGAATAGACGACAAGACAAGACCAGACAAGACAAGAGTAGAGAAGAAAGGAGAAAGAATATGAAATTATACAAGTTCTGGATGCAACCAATTGTAATTAATATAACTTAATTTTCATTAACATGTTCGCATAACATAGTTTTGAATTAAAGTCTTCCAGAGGAGCTGCTATTAATTAAATGTCTACGTACGCATATAAAATAATTTTCATCTATTATTCTTATGCATGCATATGACCGCAATATGTTAATTATATTTTCTTTTTTATGAGTGTATGATATCTGTACACATAAACAACAGCCTAACTAACAATGAGCACTAAGAATGAACTGACAAAATGTTAAACCTAATGACAGAAATAAAAAAGTGGTAAAGGGTACAAAGGGAGCGAGAAGCAGAAGAAATCCTTTTCACAGTTTTAATGCATATAAAGTTAAAATGACAAGAAGACAGATACTTTGTTAATGTGCTCAACAACAACAACTCGAAAAAAATGTGAAAAAAAACCAGTTAGAAAATGTAACACTAGTTTGTATATATGTCCGCACGTATACACCCCGATATACATGTATGTAGAATGACTAACATAAGTAGTAAAAACTTTTCATTTAAAAACCATAGAGTTCTTGCTGACAACAGGGCAGACAACAGGGAAAAAGAAAGAGAAAGATAGTCAGATAGTCAGAAGAGATCGGTATATATAGATAGGGAGAGGTAGAAATATAAAGGGAGAGAGAGAGAGGGAGGGAGGGAGAGAGATAAAGAGAGAAAGAGAAAGAGAAAGAGAGATAGAGAGAGAGAGAGAGAGAGAGAGAGAGAGAGAGAGAGAGAGATAGAGATAGAGAGAGAGAGAGATTTGAAAACAAAGAATTATTTAAAATTCAGTTAACACTTTTAGACACACACACACATACCCATCAGCATAGACATAATAATGAGTGGCAGCTTCTTTTGGCACATTTTTCAATAGCCCGATACGATTGTCTTATACATAGAACTAGCAGAAGAAGACTTGAAAACTTTATAATGGAGCTAGTTTAAGAGCACTTAAAATGAAATGTCAGAATATCTTATAACAATACACAGTAAAAGGAACACAGATATGAAGGCAAAGAAGAATCTAACATTTTTCGCTCTTTTGAAAATTTCATTCGTTCGCTTAGAGTTATGTGTGCGACATTTTATAAATAATTCACAACAAAGGAAACAAATACAAAACTGGCATATCCAACATCCCATCTGGCTGAGCGTGAATTCTAAAGTTATTAAACGGTGCTTAAGGTTCCTTTGCCCAATGAAACAAAGTGGTCATAAAATGAAGAATAGGAAGTTTACAATTCCTTTTGATCTTACTTCACCATTGTTTTGGTCTTTTGGAAGTGCTTGCAGGCTGGTGCTGGATTTCAAACCTGATTTGAGCATATAAATTATGAATGTACGCGCCAGGCGTTAATTTTCCACGTCATGGTTTCAAGTTTCAGTGTGATTAAGCTCGCAAGAATCTTTTTAACTTCTTTCGATTTGATGAGTTATTGATTTAGAAAAAAATTTTTTTAAAAGACGCTCAGCTCAATGTTTACCCACATTTTACTTAAAGATATATAGAGCTACCATACGGACATTAGTGGCGGATGTTTAAGAAGACGGATCAATTCGAATATAGTTTCGAGTAACCGAGTAGATGAGAGTTGTGATTACCAAGTCAGTGTTTGCGGTTTCAAATCTCATGCGGTAGAATATACTTGGTCGTAACAAGGAAGCTCGTTTATTCGGTAAAGGCGTACAACTTACCGATTAAAATGGGGGTACGTCCGCTAGACTGTGCCTGCTCTTTATTTCGTTCTCTTTCTATACTTCTTTTTGACCGTCATCGCGTCACACGTACTGGGAAAGGATTGTATGATTGTTCATTTTAAAAAACAAAGAAAAAATTTTTTATATGCATTAAGATAGGATGACAAGAAATATCGCGGTCTCCTCATATTATAACTATTAATGGTTGGTGTAATAATTTTATCTGGTAACCTCGGACCGGAGATACGACAAGGTTGTGAGTTGATCATCAACATAATTGATAGGGATGATTGAAATCTATAAGGGATGGTTGAGACTATAAGAATGTCTGCTCAACCGTAGCTATTAGTCATGTTTTCGTGAACTTTTTGTAAGCTCAATACATATATATATATATATATATTTGTAATGTTTTTGCTTTAAATAATAATAAACGAATAAATAAACGGGTAAATTGAACATTCAAAGCAACAGAAACTAGCTGAGGATTGTTCCTTATACGTTTATTAAAACAAAGCAAAATTTTCGTACTTAACGTTGGCGTGTGTGCGGAACAGTGAGCGATTGATTATTTTTAGAGTGGTGTTTCTTATTTGTCCGTTACATCAATTTCATATTCATCCAATGTTTGGAAATGAAATTTTTGATTGCTCACTAAATTTCTTAAAGTATCAAAAAAAAAAAAAAGTTAATAAATAACTTAAAATGCGATCGACATGAGTTTTGTAAATGTTTTCATTAGAGAATGCTTTATACATCATAATTGCATAGGGTAAATGATAACTGTGTTATTTAACCTCGCACGCAGTATAGCGAAGCCCGAAATTTTAAAAAATCCAAACCGAGAAAGACCAAAAAAACATTGAAAAATATTTGTTTGCCATCGTTTTTAATGCATTTACTTTTTGTAGCTTTTATAGCCGAAAGCCTTCACACTCACTCTTTAGTTTTTCACGGTTCCTGTTAGCCATGTTTTAGTTTGGCTTTTCAAATATTCATTCATGCAAATTCATTAAGCCTTTTGTTTTATTTTTATTTTTTGCGAGAGAGAGAGACAGACAGACAGAGAGAGAGAGAGAGAGAGAGAGAGAGAGACAAACGCAAATTTTGTTGAATGTTTGATGATTTCTCGGTTGTATGATGCGCCAGATTCACACAACCGCAATAAATGAAAATGAAATAATAACACAAGAAAAAATTATATTCGGCTTGAATCGAATTTTTGAATACCTTTCAGCACATTGTTTACGATATTTGGTCGCGAACTACAATACACATCATATCGTATGCATTATTTATCGAATATCGTATCAGCTTTAAATAATGCTTTTATACAACTTGATATCACTTCATAAATCATAATATGCCATATATATGCTTCTCTCGTCACATTTGGAAAACCAGCTGATCGGTTTAGTTGATTTTCGTATACAATACAAACATTTAATTTTATAATAAAAAATGTAATATTCAAGTTTACGCTCTAAAATAAAAACTCTATGCTTTCTTTGCCCTAAGTGAAAAGAAGAAACAAATTATCGCAACTGTAAGCGAATTGATTCTCAAATTTAGTTTGACGTCTTGAGTCTTGAGAGTGATGAGAAAATGAAAAAAACCAAAAACAAATTTGTGCTTCCGAACAAAGTCTTGAGGTTATGAAACAAGAAGCCAGAGAGAATTGTGCTCGAGCCGGTTACTATTCATACCAATCGGTAAGATTATATTTAACACATATGTGAATACCTTACAAACAGTTCGAGAGGCCTTACCTTGTGACGCTCGTAATGAAGCGGAAAACAGCAACAGCGATAACCAGTAATAAAAAAACACTTGAAATTCTAAAAGCATAGGCCACAAAATCTTCTTTAGGTTTTAGCTTCTAACCCTCCATCGTTATAGCCTTCAACATTAGAACGAGACAAATGAAAAGTTCGAATACAAGATCACGATAATTCAAAAAGATAAGTTTCTTAAGAAATGAGTTAAGTGCGAAAGTACATTTTTAAAGTTGCGGTTTAAGTTGACTCCTTTCTCAACATCAAGTCTCTCTGACATCTCACAAAAGTTGCATTCTATTATTTTATATAGACAGCCTTTTAGAAATACCTCTACAATAATCATAAAACTGGTATCGATCGTTTTTGGTTAAGACTTTCATTAACCCGGCAATATAAGTTTCGAAATATTACTTATGAGAAAAACGGAAAGTGGATAGTATGGCAGTGTAGAGAAAAGGAGGTTTACGACAACGCCTAGTAAGCCTCCGGATACATGTGGAAGTATCTTGTGGAAGTATCTTGTGTGAAAGATTAAAAAAATTAAACGTAGGAGAACTGCATGAATCATTTGCATTTACACAACAAATTTCTTCTTTCAAAATCGATCAAATGAAAGAATTAACAAAAAAAAGAATAAAATAATTAAATAAAATGGCTAATGCCTAAGGATTGTTAATTCCTTCGAGTAGTTATAGTATTTGTAAAATTCATTCCATTGTAACTTCACGATTTTGCCACCTAGGGTAGAGAGTGACAGCCCTCTTCTTAATACTTCGTTCGTTTTGAATTGTTTTCGTATCAAAAAGTCGAAAAAGAAATATCAAAAAATCTTGCTGCATGATCTTTTCCATATACGTTTTAAATTTGCAATTATATAGACATTTCTAGAAATTCCTATTTTCAGGCAGATAACGCCGCGATTAAAGATCCTATGCTACTTCGCATAGTTTCCATGGATTTCTGTATTCTTCGTCTTATTGTAGTCGGAGAAAAAGGTACAATCTGTTGCTCACTATTGTGTAATCTGGTGTGCTCTCGGGGTTGTCTTAGACTTGTTTGAATAGTCCGTCAAGCGATGAACAGCAGTTTGTGACGGTTTTCATCCGATGGAATCGTTCAACTGTTTCTCCGGTTGTCGTGATAGAGACATTATTTTCTGATTACTAATATTGCCTGTGCTTTGGTCAGAAAATCCATGCCTGAGGTGAATTTATTGAGTACATCGTCTGGGGTTATCAACGGGAACTGAAAATTAATTTCGCCTTCATTGACCGTGGCGATAACTGTATCGTAGTGTCCCGTTGGGCATACGGAATTGTATAATGTCTTGCAGACTAGACTTAATTACAATCCTGGTTGCTCTAGTATCGATCACACTTTTCATCAATAGCCCGCTAATGGTTATGTTAGCTATTACGGATGACCTTTCGGTGCTCGGGAAGCTCGGGGGTACGCCCGTAGATGTCTAGGCTATCATCCATGATCATGTCCCCAAACTGAGGTATAGTCTGCCCATTGGAGTTGCAGCAATCCTTTGTGAGGACGCCTCTGCGCCCACACTACCAGCAGAATAGTAATCGCGGATTTGAACAATGTTGTGCATAGTGTACTTTTTGGGCACTATTGTGGCCGACATTTCATCATCATCATATCGGACAAATTATCGCACTCAGTTTGACCGATAAATAATTGATATTCTCGTCGATTATTCCGATAAATGCCATTAATTTTCTTCTGCATCGTATATTCAGAGTGACGCATTAGGTGTTGCATTCGCAATGCATTAGCTTTAAATGTCCCACCTTGCTGGTGATATGTCTGGCGAATTTGGTCATCCCATTTTTCAAAGTAGCGAGATTGTAGGAAAAACTTCATAAAATCCTGCTTAAATTCCTGCCAGCTAGTCCAGGATCAACGATTATTTCTGCACCACATTAGTGCTTGCCCAATGAATAACTCAATCATGGTTTTTGGCATCAGCGTCAGTGGTACCTCGTACGTTTCGCATAATCCCACAAATTCAAGTGGGTTTGTGTTTCTATCATACTTAACTGACTACATGCGCACTCGATCCATAGCATTGCTGCTCGACATTAACTCTTGCGTCGCGCGAGTGGGATTATTAACTCGAGTTCCGGTATTATCAACTGTTAACGTTGTGCGGGGCGTAAATTTGGTTGCTAGTTCTTCTAGACGTTCAATTGTCTTTTTACTCGGGTTGGTAGAGCCCGCAAGTGCTCCTACTGCCTTTCGCATTCTCCAGGCCGAATTCTGCGCAAACAGCAGTGAGCTCATCTTTCTTGAGATTATAGATTATATGCTCACCATGTTGGCTTTTCCTTTTTCTTTATTAATTTAACGGTACATACGTTTTCTTTTCCTCATTTTTTCTTTTTACCCGAAGGTCATTGGTCGGGCGTCAATTGTAACGGGTTATCTATAGCTGGGGTTTGGCTCAGAAATGTCCAGCGATTCGTTCTAAGGAATTCATTGTGTAAATTAAAGGAGCTTTCGTATAGTTGTATCAATTTTAATATATTTTAGCGGAATTTAAGAAGAGTATATGAATATAGAATGGGTTATTTACGAAGTACTTAGTACTAGAAGAAGATGCATTAGTGGGCGGCCTCGATATATCCACGCGCGAGCGAGCTTAACTTTCGCGTGAATGGTGAGAATGAAATTCTTGCGTAAAATTTGCGATTTATGTTCACTGGTTCGACAAGCAGTCAAACTTTCCCTAAAGGGGTGAGGTTTCTATGGTGTGATTTCGGGCCGGGAGTCTATAAGATAATGATGCAGGAGCACGCTTGTTTCTTAAGGACCCCGTACCGGGTAGACAAGGTAACGGGCTACGGGCTGCTGCGATATCCTTTCGGACCGAGAGTCTATAAAATAATGATGCAAGAGCACACTGCTATCTTACGTTCCGAACGGACAATACCTAATTGCTAATCACCGTTTAGCTACAAAGCAAGGCAATCCTTCCTGACTGAGAGTCTATAGCGTAATGGTGTAAGAACACTGTAAAGTAATATACAGATAATGTGAATAATTAGAATGCAAAGCAACAATGTCTTTAGTGTTCGCAGAGGGTAAAAAAAGGGTGCTGTTTTACAACATGTTTAATCTAAATGATTATCTGGTACAAACTTGATTAAAAAAGAAAAGGAAGTGAGAAAATTATATTCGGTTGTGACCGATTTACTTATACACATCACCGTTATCTTATTTTTGTAAAATGGTTTCCTGGAAACTCATATCGTGTCTTGCAACGAGTAAGAGAGAGGGAAAGCAAATGTGTTCACTGCTTTTGGTACATATCTATGTGGGTGTTGTAGGCGTGTTCTCTAAAAAGTTTGCGTCGTTTTCAAATTCTTTTGTAAGCTTGTGGGCAATGTCCTCATTTTTGCAGGTACCAGGCTGTTGCGCAAGAGGACAGATGCTTAGATCGATTGAGAAATTGATGCTGATCAAGAATATGTATAGTTTGTAGAGTCTTTGAAGCTTTCCTCTCATCTTTCAGTGATGGGTACAAAAAAGAAAAATTCATTCAAAAATTCATCAATTCAAGTTTAAAAAATTTTGATTTTTGTGCGATTGGGGAGCATTCGATTAGAAAAATTCAATTTTCGTCCAAAAAAAAAAAAGCCTGATAAACAAAGTTCACTTATTGTGAAGATATGGTTTAAAATTCAAACGAAAAAGGTGAAAATTATTGGAATTGGCTTAGTAGCTCTTTTCAAAGGTGTATTTAAAGTTTCGAAGTGTTTTTTCCTGTTAGTTTGTAGTCGAAGAAGCATAAAAATACCCGTTATGTTCAAACATTTTATTTCATAACCTTTGCTCCCAGATCTTATGCTTGAAAATGTTGTTTTCGCTGCATCTTTGAACGAAAGAATCGAATATTTTTCACTTTACATGTTTGCGAATCAACAGAAAAAACCGTAGGAAAATGTACGTATTCTATAGCCAAATTCATGATTAATATCAAATATTTCATCACACACTTTTAATTACGTATCAGAAGCAGTGATATCTTCCGAATCGCTCGCAGCCTAATATCATAGCAATGAGACCATCGATGAAACTACGCTAACGTATTTTCGTTGGTAAATGCTTTTAAATGAATGACACTGGTTAGTGTATATAGCATAAAAAAGATAATTAGATCTTGCCGGGTAAGACACTAAGCTGTAACTTCCCAACAGAAATTCGTGGCTCAAAAAGTTATCTCGGATAGCTTGAGGAAGAACTTCATTTTGGAAGAAAGAAATTTCTCTTCGGTAAAAATTTTTGTTCCCCATATTTTAGAAAGTTCAAAGCGTCTATTAAACTTAGAAACCTGTAAGTGCTTATTAATAATAATTTTCTCATAATTCGCATTCGTAATAATATTTAAAAAAAAACCTTGCAATTTTGAATTGAATCCTGCTTTAGAGTATAAATTTAAATAAGTTCTAGATCTTCGTTATTAATTTTTTTTTATTTCGTTGCATTTATATTATTCCGGCATCCCCTAACTTATGAAATTGGAGACGCAGACCTTTAAAGATAGTTAGTTTTTACACGCTATGTTAACAACTCACGATGATAAATTTGTAATAGGTGATCGATATCCAATTACGTGTTACATATCTGAAGTTCTATAAGACTGACCAGAGAAAAATTATTTCGGTGGATCCATTTCTCGTTGTTAATTAGTGAATAACGAAGAGTACGGATGTACAAACCAATGAACGGAGATGCTTACGCGCATTCCGAATTCGACACTGGCCAACAACGTATATACTTGACGGGGATTTTGAAACATGCTTCTAGACGATATAAAGATTTTGAAAAAAAACATAACATTTTAATACACAATAAAATTGGGTGGACACCGGCAAGTATTTTTCTCACTTTGTACAGATACTACAAGATTGTCCATAAAATATATGTTTACATTTTTATAGCTTTATCTGAGTGAAAACCAATTTTTCCCCTACTTTAAATAGAGGCGCCCTTTGCTCACGTGCGTCCTTTGACCGATTGCGGTTAATTGCCAATATTAGCTTGCGTGAAATGACTTCCAATGTTTCCGAGAAGTTTGAAGTCGATAGTTTCAATTTTGCAGCTAAGAGAATATTTACAACAACCATAATCCCGAGAGACAGACGGACATGCCTAAATCTATTCAGCCTTTGAAGCTTCTTTTAAAAAATTAATACAAGCTCATTCTCCGATGTTGGGTATAAAATAAATTCAAGTACCGAAAATACATATGCAGTGAACTCTCACTAGCTTGTTACGCAAACATACATAATCAGAAAAATTCAACAGGATCTTAATCCTATAAATGATACCACATATATTTCAAGCTAACAATAACAAGTAGTAGAAGCAGTAATCACGCTTCGAGATATATGAAATGCCCATTAAGGAGCATCAAGTTAGTTGTTCTCATTATTACGATATACGTATAAGTTCGAATAAATTTGTAAAGGTGAAACCTGTAATCAATAAATTGCTTGAAAAATAATTATTATGACATGTTGTGATGACAATTTAATGACACGATGTCTCTTCGTAGAGAGTAAATGTACGAAAACTTCATAGAGTATGCAAAATATAACATTTATCGATGTTAAAACATTTAAATGCCGTTTCATTGTCCATCATTAAATTTTCATTTGCGACCCCCAGTTGGCGAATAGTGGCTGCTCTGATGGCTCTGTATATGGGCGTATTTGAATACTTTAAAAATATTTAGTTCAAAAGCAACAACAATAAGAAAAGTTGAATAAAGCAAAAAGAAGCTAACAATAATCTTTATATATATACATTATAAGTAACACGCACACAACGATACTTTACATGTAATTCACCCTTCCGCAAAGTGTGCACAACAAATCTAGTACGAGTATGAACGTTATGGATGTAAGAAGGAAAGAACACAGTTGTCGTTTAGTCTTTTGTTTTTACTTACTTTTTTTCTTCCACTCTAAAGGAAATGCATATTACATGAAACATGAACAAAAAAAACAAAACATTAAATTAATGTATGGGTTCATGCCAAAAATTAAAAGGAAATTCTAATTTATAATAAAGACCATCAAGATTTTCTTTAGATAAACTGAAGTCCAAAACTCGTTATGGTTCCAAGATTAATTACTACGATTTATATACGATTTTTTTTCAAATTTTTCAAAAAATTTAAGATTTTGATTTTTTCGTGCATTTGCAAATTTTTCTTTTTTTTTTTTGATGGTAATACTTTCCCATTCCCATGGATCAACCCATATGCGAGTGGTTGTTTGTGATTATATTCAGTCGCCTTAAAGCGTTTGCATTAGTTGACATGACTTTAATGGTTGGCAATTACATGTTTTGTAAATGACATAACAACATGTAACTTTCGTTCATACTTCATGCATAGTTACAAGAGAACTATGCCAGAAAATAAACGAAATATTTCATCATCATTATCAGAGTTAAAAAGTATGTGTGCATTCTCTTCAAAATGCGCGCTTCCTATCAAAATTGCATAATTTAAAGAAAACAGTTATTTACCATACATATAAACTTTTTTACAATCATTGTAACGGTATCTTTAAGTAAAATTGTTTAGATGAAGAAGTTACAACTTGCCAATGATTAATAATTCATTCATTTCGCACTTGCGATATCGACTAATCCGGCGCGTCTCGAACCCTTGCCAGCAAATCCTATAACTTTTCCATTATACCTTGCACCATTTGTGATAGATGAGTTACAACGGTATGTTAACTTTTGTGCGGATGTATGTATGCAAGAGCCAAAAGGAATCCATATAGATTCAGAATGACTATCTGAAATGATTTAACCGCGTCTGCCCCTCTATCTTCTTTTCTTGTGTTGAACCTACAGGCCGCAATGCTTAAAATATTCTGATGATGTTTGATGATCTGACGCGATTTTATCGAATGACGAACGCTATTGAAAATGATTTGAATCGGTCCATTTTTTCGACCGCTTCCAATATACGGCTTGTTTTAGAGACTTCTTATACGAATAACAGGCTAGGGTGGTGAAAGGTATTTATGTGCGGGCCGTGGTCCGCTGTAGTGTTTTTACTCGCTTGCTATTTACGATTAATGAGATATTACAGATATCGGATTTTTAGATTTTAAGGTCTTTAAAGACGTATACGGAAATATCAATGTGAGAAAGTAAGATTGGGCCGCGCCAGCGGCAAGAATAAAAAACTTACATGAGGCTCTAGCTATATAACGGTTAAGTTTTATTTCTATCTGATCGTTGCTCTTAACAAACAGTATGGAATTATTTGTGACACTTACCGGTTACTACATAAATGATATGGAAGTTATTGTTTTTATAGGTAAGTAAGAGCACGGAAAGCCATGAATTCATTGTTTAAGAGGAAAGTATCGAAATTTTATTATTATTACCATGATTATTGCCATTGTTACCATCATTACTATTATTGTTATTATCATTATTGCTAGCATAAGGAACAAATTTGCTATGGCTTAGCGGTTTACCAAGTGCTTCCCCCAAGAATGTTTCTTTGATTTTAGGACCCTATTGAAATTTATCCCAAAATTTGGATGTTGCCAGTCTGTACGGAGCTGGTGGAGGATATGTAGATCTGGGCAATTAAGATAGGTTTCGTTTAGAGAACACTTTATAAGTTATTTATTCTATGTTTTTTAATGTCATCGGTCAGGTTATATTTAGTTGATAACCTTTATTATGTTATGAATCCATTAACTGTTGGTAATTTGTGTCATTACATTAAACAAATACACTTACTCGTTCTTATTATTTCTATGGGTTCTTAGAAAAAACAATTATTCTGTTGATTTATGAGTACATTACGAGATTCTCTAACTAACCTTCCGACTAGACTTAGACTGCCTTCGTTAACGATTTGCACATTTGTATAAATATTGCAGTTTGCATTTAAATAGGGCGACCACGGCCCCCTTTTTTTATAATTTGCACCCTTGAACTCCTGAACTGAATCTGTATGGCTATTTGAGCCAGATTATTTTTGCAAGAGGACAATGTCTCACGCTGATTTCTTGATGGAATCAAGAAAGCAGAAGGAAGACAATACGAGAGATTGAATTATATACACCTTAAAGACTTTCACTTACTTCCAGATATGATGAAGAAAGTTTAAGAGATTAAAAAATTGAAATTTGTTTTCATTGTTGGTAAAAGTAATCGATTATCTGGATGAATTAAAATTTGATTTTGCTAGAAAACATTTTGACGTACGTCTTTGAAAATCATGCGACCACTTGCATTGTTGTCAAATATCAGAAGTTTCACCTAACAAGCAAAAGCAGAAATATGCGTCGGCAGTTTTAGAAAGTAGTCATCAAGAAAAGTACTGGCAACGAAACGGAGATATAGATCTGTTTGTTTGATTTATGCCTATGAATAGGCAAGAAGGTCTCACAAATTTACAAACACATATAACCGTTATATGGGAAGAATGTCATAAGCTAAAAAGTGCATAGAAGTGATATCAGAACTTATGTAACTGTGCAACTTTTTGATATTCAACGTTCTGTTGGCATTAATGGAATGCGATCAACATTTGTCGATTACAAATATCGAACAGAATGTCTGCCTTGACCAATGATCCGTTTTGAGACATTCTATATTTGAATTTTATTAACGCGAAATTTTATTGCTCGTATCATACATTTTTGATCTTCTTACTATTTATAACAAATCGTCCACGCTTTGGCTTTCCTATTCTGGGCTGTTTCTCACGCATAGCCACTGGACCTTATGAGCTGTTTTAAGTGACATTTTAAAATTTTTCTACTTTGGGATACCCAAGATGGGACCAATGATAGGCAAGCAGACAGCCGATGAATTGAAGTTTTGCGGTCTTATGAGGTTTTCAGGATTTATTTCTGCTCATTACAAGCGGAATAATAAAATAACTTTATCTAGATGAAATTAAATTTGATATAACTTTATAAAAAAAAAAAGAAAAAAGAAAAAGATAAAGAGAAAGGAATTAAGTGCAAATGGATTTCCGTGCAATTTTTGTACTCAATTAATGCGAATGAAACGTAATTCAACAACGACAATAACCAGCAACAAAATGAAATAAAAACTGAAACCAAAACGAAAAAAAAGAAAAATAAAGTAAAACAACAACAAAAAAGAGAAGAAAATTAAAAATGAACACTTGAGTATTATTAATAGCAGACGAAATAAGTATATATGGGTATGATATATGCGTGTGTACAGGTTTAAATAGATATTGGAGTTGATGGTGATAATGTTCGCGTGGCATGGCATGTTAAAACAACATCAATGATACTTATTCACAACTATGTAGCTCATATACGTACCGTAGGAGTTAAGAGCAACAGCAATAGCAACGGCAACAGAAACTGCAGCATGGGCAACAACACCAATAATTGAGAATGAATTTACAGCAAAAGCAAAATATTTATTTTAAATAAATGAAATTAATGGAAAATTGATTCAATTTGATGATGAACACAAAAAAAAAAAAACACGGCGAACGTTTATTTCGTACTTACACAATTTTGATTGCGATGAAGAATTTTTGGCTCATATCCACATATAAACATTTTTTTTGCTTTTTGTTAAAATTGAAATACCAGCAACAAAAGTGATTAAACGGCAATAACAATTCAAGATATTTTAAACTATGAAGAGCGCCTTCACTTCTGCGGTGCAGTTAAATGCCCATAAAAAGAAACAACAAAACAGTAATTCAGTCAAAACGATTATCAAGCCCGAACACAAGCTCAACAATTGCAGAAACATACCGAAGCACTAAGCACTCGAGGTGTATTTTGTGCGTATGCGTGCGCGTATGTTTGTTAATGCGTTATGAAAGCCCATAACAAACGAATAAACACAATTTACGTGTAAGCTTAGGGCAGATATGTTATCATATAGAACTCTGTGTGTACGTTTAACACTGTCTCGCTTAACTTTTTCACTATTTTTTACCATACATTTATCGAGTGTGAGCCTGTGTTTATACGCGCGTATGTGTACTAGTATAATAGCAAAAGCATAGTTTTAAGAGCCGGTTAAATGCCCTGATAGCTGCCAAAGGTAACAAAGCAAAGCCAAAGCACGCGAAATAACTCTGGCGACTGACCAGATTAAACGTAGTGAATAAAAATGTCTAAAATAACTTCCGCAACTCAACGAAACACACGCATGCATATGCTCAAGTGTAGTCTCATGTCTGCCTGGCCAATGTTTTTCTTTTTTTTTTAATATGCAAAGGATTAAATTAAAAAAAAGGAGTTTGTTCATTTTTTAAAAAATATATTATAATATAAAAAAATACTTCGCACGTCTGCCTTTGTCTTAAAAAAGCAAAAAGCAAAAAGCAAAGTAATGAAATGTATATTAAATTTTTGGCATAGTGTACATATTAATAGGCTTGTGTAACATTTGTATTAAATCAACATAAATTATATTTCAACCTGTCACAATGGCTTTATTAATCTTCCGTTTTCTGTTATCCGTAACTCAGTTAGCTTTGCCTTTATTTAATGTATATTAGCTCTCGTCTTGTTGGAAGTTGTTTAATTAGTAACTTTGGCTAGACGGGCATTATTTTGATAGAATTTTATTAATGCAGCTACATGTAGCAATGAGTGAATATTGCAATACACAAAACTAAATATACTCATACCTATATCATATTAACAATACGTTAATATATATAAAAGCGTTCATGGTTAAATACATTCAGTAATTGAATTTATAATTAGTTTTATGCAAATATGATTTTAATAGCACGCAAAAATTTCTCTCAAAGGCCCTTGGGTGTAAAACGAAAAGTGTGAGCGCGAAATATTTTGAAATATACTTTGAATATTCCCTATACCCCTTTTTTTGTTCAAATATGTGAAGGTTGTTATATTTTCCTTTTGATACATATACATAAAGTTTCGTTTTCCTTAAGCTTTAACGTGAAAATCGTGTTTTGATTAGTTACGCAGCGCAAATTAGGTGTTTGCCGAGCTTTGAGTTGTCAATTCTGTTCGATGTGATGCTATAATTCTTTTGAAAGAAGGGATCTAAGCAATATAGTCATTAGTTTGCTTAGTGAATTAGCTAATTTAGATTTAAATGTTTTTATGGAAGGTTCTACAACGCGTTTTTAATATTTTCGAGACCTTTTATGTTCGAAACACTCAGCAAGAAAATTTCAAAAATAATTATGACGTTGACAGGCAGTTGAAACAGAACCACCTTCTGTTACACCGATCGATTCAGAAAGTGCGTCTAAGATTGCCTGCGTACAGGTCGTAATTTTCGAGACATTGTGATAAAATTTGGTACACCAATGGATTTTGGCCCAAGGGGGAACACTAATGAGTACAGGTTGGATTGGACGACTTTATTGACCATTTCCGATATATGAACTTATTTTCAAAAATCGTTACATGAATACGGGCATTAAGCGAGGTGTAGAGCATTTAATAGTGGACCCTGTTCTACTATAGTGTTCTTACTTGTTTTTAAATATAATAATATCTCCTCACCACAAATTACATTCGCTTAAACGAATGCCTGCCCATCCCGTGAAAATATTCAACTTGGGAGGTACACTTGGCAATGCCCAATGATGAATAGGCCAGGAAAGTTCAGAGAATGGAGCGATCATCTCCACTAGAATTGTGAGTCTTGGTCATAGTACATATATATCGAGTAATTAGCTTTGCAGGCATTTTATGCGGTATATTTTACAAAGATTTAAACCTACGAAACTCTGATTATTGAAAAGCAGTTAAGTGGAAGTGTTATAATCCCCATGTAGTTTGAATTACTGGACCATAAACGTAAAAATAACAATTTTCACTGTATATATTTTTTCAGCGATGAAGCCCACTTTTGGCTCAAGGAGTTTTCATTTTCATTTACACTTTTTTTGTTTTCTGACAAAATGAACGTCATTTGAAACTTTTAATTATACATACATGATAAAGTGAAGAAAAATGAATGAACTATTATATTAATATATAGTGATATGAACAGACATGACCCATGCTAATAGATCTAATGTCTACCTTGAGTTTCAGTAAAAACATCTGCGATAATTTTTTACCAACTTACGGCTACGGTTTAATATCTAGGTTTAGTTGAAATTTTTTTGAAAATAAGTTATACGAACTTTCGTTTGAATTGTCTTTTTTTGAGTTTCTCTAATCCTCATTACGCTTTTGTGCGACTTACGTCGAATTTTACATTCAACTTGTGGTCATCGGATAACAAAATATTTGTGAAATCTTAGCGTTACTTCTTACTTCTATGATATTTCCAGAAAGAACTGGCGAATGGATGGGCAGTTATGTCGAGTTAGAAATTTGAACTAATCAAAAATATATATAAATTGTATAGTTTCACACAACTTTCTTTGAGTACTTTACACCTATCAAAATGTAGTAAAACCAAGACTTAATCTAACGATCAGTAATCATTGCTTGCCAATCAGCCAGTAACATATTACGGCAGTCAGTCAGTAATATATTACGGCAGGGAGCAAATGAACATTCGATTCTTAACGTCTCTCTCATGCACTTAATCGAATTCAATATTAAAATAATACCATGCTATGGTAGACAAACGAGACAATTTTTAGCTTACATTGATGACCAAACCAACAAATGGAATGTTTTGCAAGAGCATAGACTCTTGAGTACATTTAGAGGCCGTTATATCGACAGCAAGTTTTATCTCTTTCGTCGTAAAAAAATAATAAAATCCCAGTTATGTTACATAAAATTGAAGCATGAAATTTTTTCAAGAGGTTGTATTTGTGTTAAACCAATTCCATATGCAATATATATCCGTAAAGAAATCACGTTTTAAGATCATAAAATATTATTGAAATGCATTCTCATAACTGACCAAAAATAGAAAAAACTAAACGAAAATTATTGCCAAAAAATTGTAAATATTAAAAGTTATGGCATCATAGTTGAAAAGAAGAAGCAAAAAAAAAAAAAAAATGCACTTGACTTAAATGGTAAAACATGCGAAAACATGATGATTTTGCCTCTTGTATTTTACGCTTTCATTATTTATTTTAGCAAAAGATTCCGAATTATTACACTGTGCTTCTGTTTGGAGGGAAACCGTTTATCATTTTTATGTGTTGAACTAATGTGTGTAAAAGTGCAGTAGAAGTCAAGGGAAAAAGGAAGGAAGGAAATGCAAACATATTTCAATTTTAAGCCATGAATATTTTTTATTATGAGCTTCTGAAAGCTAAAAAGGAATAAGAGGAAAATCAACAACCAAATAACATACTAACACACCACAATACAACCCGCATCTATAGGCAATATATTATGTGAAATGTCAACAACCCCGAAATATGCTACAAAAATCTAATGATTTTATGAATATTTTTTATTGTGAGCTTGTGAAATCTAAAAAAAAAATAAGAGAAAAATCAACAACCAAATAACATACTAACACACCACAACACAACCCGCATGTATAGGCAATATATTATGTGAAATGCCAACAGCCCTCAAATATGCTACAAAAATCTAATGGTTTTCGTAACATTTTCAAGAAACCTCAGAAGGGTTATGGGGTAAAGCAACAGAATAAGTATAAAATATTAGACAAAAATCATCTTACTGGCAAAAACGAACATGAACAAAAACACACATACACACAGACACAATTATATTTCCAAAGATATACAATAAACTAATTTATTACTTTAATTCTTGTGTTAAGCATTCGTTTATACACTTATTATATGGCTGTTTGCCTTCTCACAATCAAATGAGCAACATTTGGTTTCTTGTTTTTCTTTTTGTTCCTTCTACAGGCTTTATTCGTTTCTCTGTTCTGATAATTTCTATAGAATTTATATGAATGGTTCGGTACGCAGCCTTTTCATGCACAGGCAGCAGAGGAGACAAAATATTCTGACACGCATACACACGCCCTTAGCCGTTAAACGATATAATATAAATGGAATTTTTCGCCTTCTTTTTTTTTATTTTTTTCATATTAATCTTCCGTCGTCTAAATACAAGCGAGTGCGAGAATGCGAATGTATTACTAACAAAAAAAAAAAAGAATCAAATTATGCCGAGCCACATCATGCATAGCCATTATCGCAAATCGCTTTTTCTAAGTGTTGTCAGTTTCCAAACCCATGGCTTTACAATTTTTTCCTATTCTAATCATTTTTTTTACTTTCTTCCATAGCATGTCTTCCTTCATATTATACTTATTAGTTGTGTTTACAAAAAAATGTGTGAAGAAAATTTATTATATTCATGGCTAAGGTGTTGAATTCTTCAGATAAAATTGCCTCATACATAAATTCTATATATGATACGTAGATAACGATGTATGACAATGAATGAATTTTATTGAACACAAAATATGTATGTTTAGTTCAATTGTTATGAAGTACCAAAAGCCAATTGCTTTATATTTTATTACATTTCAATGAAATCTCTTCCTTGCTACAAATAGAATAGAATGGAATAGAATACTTTAGCTATGCATATTTTTTCTCAGTAAAATGCTTTGAACGACTTTAAGACTTCATCGTCAAGAATCGCCAACCACTGGCAAGATTTCATTGAACATCTAAGTCCTTAGCGTAACATTCGAAATTGATAAAAGTTTAATTGGTAAGGACTTGAGTTAATTTAAAAGACACTATTGGAAAAAGGCGTGGACCGGTTGTAAACTCTTAAAGAAATTTCTCTAAAGAAAGGGAAGTACAGTTCTACTTAAATACTTATACTGAATATTGTAGTAACGAGTTTAATTTTATTTTTATTTATTCAGAAATTCATGAAAATACTTTGAACGTTTTTCATAATAGTAGTTAAAGAAGGTAAGGGTTTAAGGCGTTTCTCGCACATTTCCCAGTCCAGTATTCGATTCATTTAGTCATCTGCTCATCCATTCTTCTACATATGCGACCCATTCGCTTGTCCATCTATTATTGTTCGGGATCAGCATCTCCAACCACTTTTCTCTCGTCAAATTGTTTATCAATCACTTTTTTCTCAGCATCGAACGATAACATCTAGCCATCATTTAGTCGTTCTGCTGTGCATTCATTCGTCTGCCCCTCTTATTAAAGTTGCGCAAGTGTTTTTGTTTCGTTTTCACAAATGAAGCTTAAGAAGAAACCTAATCTGACACAATTGGCGGAGAATACCAAAAATTAATAAAAAGTTTTCGGATTTTTTTCATTCGAATTACATGGTTGCCACTAACTAAAAATAAAATTTGGTTTTTCTCACGATAACGGTTATAAGAGATTCGCTTAAAAGTTTTTAATCTGTGTTTTTTATGTTACATTTGTATGATATATATATTGCAGCTCAGAGCATCAAGGCTGCATCTGTATTTAAGATTTTTTAAAACATTTACCAATAATTTACACTCGGTTACGGCTGCTATTTTCTTCTAATTGTACGTATATATGGAAAAAACGAGTATAAATAACGCATATTTGACCTCAGCAACTGGCTTTCATTCCAATACCGGCTATGAGAATATCTATGCACGTATGTTAAATAAATAATAAATGCAAAGTACGAACCCTTGCAGATTACACATTTGTATCAATGCATTTTTAAATGAGTATATGTGCGTAAAGTATGCATTTAATGCAAATATTCTATTTCTCCATTACACACATTAATATATTTCTAATAATCAAAACTAATAATCGTAGCAGTTATGAAGCGATTTGAAATATTTCTATATATGTGTTTTAATGCACCCACGCCGACATGCACAATTCAAAGCGCATACCTTCATTCGTCAACACTTAATAATGGCAATCATCATAATATTGTTGGTAATGATGCTTTTACTTTAGAGAAAATAGTCAGTAATCAATTTTGATATATTCCGCAATTTTGAATAGAGCAATGAAAAGTGGCATTCCCCGTTTTGTTCCGCCCAATCTTCTATTCGTTCTCGCTCTTTCGCTTTTCCTCTCTCACATGTTCAATAATAAGCGCATTATTCATAAGAACAAAAGGACTGAATGCATGCAAGGTACTACAAATGCGAACGCATACATGCACGTATAGAGAAATAAATTTCTAATCAATCTTATGGCATTACTGTAACGTATATTTGTAGAACTGAATATATGCAATTGAGTGCTAATGTGTGTGTGTGTGTGTGTGGGTGTGTGTGTGTGTGTGTGTGTGTGTGTGTGTGTGCATGTGCGTATGTGTATGCGTGGGAACATATGCGTGTATGCTTGTGTGCGCTTTTTATATGAGTATGTGTGTATTTATAGTGAGTAAAGTAAGTAAAACTAACGAAAACATACAGAGGCATGTATGAATACGTATACATGCAAGGATATGTGATTGTGTGTGCGTTCTTGTATGTGTTTTACAAGTGCATACTCATGTAAACAAACCACATGTTAACATCAGCGAATATCCCCTTTTTATCCGGCTGGATAAAGATGCTTGCCTGTCTGCACGACCAGCTGCTTTGCCTGGCTGTCTGACTGCCTTGGCGTGATTGCTAGTGAATAACGTTTGAACAGTTAAAATGAATCTTAATGCCTCGCTATCCAATCCTCTCTATTCGCCTTTCTTCGTTCCTACGCTGTCGATATTGATATAATGGCGATGATGTTGATGCTGATGTTGATAGTGCACTGCCATTCTATGTGTTTACACACGCATACATGCACGTATATGTATATATCCGTGTGTGAACGCAATTACACTTTAAGCACACAATCATTATCATAATCTTTAATCGATAATATGACTTGCTTGAGAGGCTTCACCGCTTAACATATACTCACTTATACGTAACCTTTATTTAAACTACACACCCTGAATGTCGTTGTATGCGAAAGCCAAAACGTGCGTACATGTGTAGTATGAGATCCATCTCTTCACGTGTTCTTTCAGCGCTGACAATATGTTAATAGTGTGCAATATATATCTGACTTTATATAATTTAATAAACATCATATTTCATCGTGACGCCGCTTTCTCGAGACTCTCTCCGCGAGCAGATCGCTTTGTTCTCTCGGTTCAATTCTTTGATTTATTCATAAAATTATGTAAAAAATGAGATAAAAAAAAAAAAAAAAAATAAGGAAACCAGAAACAAGGAGAATCATGAAAAAATAATAAGATTCAGACTTTCTGAAAACCTCAACTCGGCAGGATAAAGTTATATTATCTCTCGCGGTAGGAATGGCAGGGAGATACATATATGGAACGTAATATTATACTTATATAAAAGCAATGAAAACAAGTGATATTCCATTTGACAACTGGGGTGCGACCTACGGTTTTACGTTAATGCTGCTACTTTTGATTGCATCTTTTCATTGCTTCCATTGCTTTTTCATAGGGATTTTATACTTTTTTGTTTTTATTCTTTTTTCATTTTTATTTCACGATACAAGACCTGCTCTTTCCACATGTGTGTGTACTTGTTTGCCTGCTGTATAGTTGAAACGTACAGTTTATATACTCCTGCGAAACTTAATGTATTTCGTATTATGCACAGCGATTAAACAGTAAGAGCATTAAGGATTCTTAATAATTTTTATAAAAAACAAGTAAAAATTGTAAAAAACAAGGAGGCGATTTTAAGTCGATTGACGTAATAAAACGTTGATCTGCTTCAACTACGGTCGCTAGATGCATCAATAGGCAATAAATTAAAGTGTAAAGTACCATAAAATGATAATCATAAAAAAAAGGGAAAAGGAAAAAGGAAGAATTAAAAACATATTTAGTCTAAGACAATAAAAAGAGTACGCTAGAATTGTAAAATGCCTGCAGCTAATCCGTTGTTTCTTACCAAACTTGGGTGAAACTTTTTATTAACGATAAAATAACCATAAAAGCAACAAATAAGAAATTGTCCCATACCCATTATCATTAACTTTTTTATCGCCCCATGCTTTCATGTATGGTCATAACAAGTGAATGCGATAAATCCTATCTTTCACCGTTTAGTTCACCAAAAGCTACTGTTAAGAAAAGTTAATCCACCAGGTTGTGGTGGTCACCATATCTATTTCAATATTAATATATTTTTGAGCCGATCTTCCTTCGAGGAATGTACAAAATAATTTTAAACAATCTGTCTTGTTTACCTTAAGGTTAATAACGAGAAAACCTTAAAAACGTAATAAAAAGAAAACTTAATTACTTATAACCCTGTGTGCACATAGCGGATTTTTTCAGCTTTCGCTTTCTTCTCTGCGGGCGTGTGCTCTAATCAATTTGGACCGTTTTCAACACCAAGCTACGCGCAGAAACTTTCAACGTTTCCACCATATTTTCAGTTGGTATCTTCATTTTTGTGCCCAACAGAGTGTCAGTAACACACACCAAACATATACACGAAAACCCAGATGGGCAGACATGGCTTAATCAACTTGGAATTTCCCGCTGATCAAAAATATATATACGCTTTATAAGGTCTCTGAAGCTTCTTTTTGGGTGTAGAATACATTATGACAGAATGAGTATTGCGCCATCCTTCGGTTGTGGATGTAAAAATAAATTGACAAAATCAAATATTTGATTTTTTGAAATCGTGTTATACCAAACCCATGTTATAACAAGCGCAAAATTTGCGAAAACCGTGCTTTACAAGTACCGTACTTGCATATGAAAAAATGCACCCTTTGAAGCGTTCTTGTGCTTCGCAATTTTATGAAAATGCAATTACTATTAAATTATTTATGGGTATAAAAATTTGTTCATACGTGCGACAGATTATCCAAAATCATCCAGATTACATGACCTAGTAGAGATATACTTAAAATACTATGGTTCCAAGTTGCATTTCAAACTCAATATCAGCGCTTATCACTAATACTTTGACGCGGGATTTTATAGCAGTTTTAAATTTTTATTCCTCTTTTTCGTACGTATGTTAATTCAAACAACTTTGCAGATAATCTGAATAAATACTACGGATCATGAAATGTGCATATAAGATCGAACCCCTTTTGACTGTGATATCAGAAAAAGCAACTTAGAATGTTATAGTCTGGCGGCGCCGTATATTAAATACCATCGGTATATTTATATGATACGTTCAAAGTAAAGCTTGTTACAATATAAACGCTTACTTTTCATGAGAGACCCGTATGGGAGGGGTTTCAAATCACTATATCAATTTCAATCAAAAAAACTGAAAATTATCTTCTATGAGAATATAAACCTTTGTTTGCTAGAGAATGTTTTTACGAGAGGGACTTCAAAAAATGTGCTTCAACGCTTGGACATTCATTTGGTATATGAAGTTGTCATTTTTTACAAATTTTTCTTGGGAAGTATTAGAAAAGTAATTTTTTTTCTTTTAATGATTTTTTCAAAGTGTAGTGATATACATATAAATAAAATGGTTCCGAAAATGTTCTGATCCAACCCGTTTCTTATGCGCTTCACACTTGGGTATCACTGCAATAAATTTCATAAAAATATAGCGCGTCTCACGCACGGATTTTTTTGATATTTTGTATGGAAGCACGACCAAAGTACTAAAGATCTCTAGTTGATCTATGTTCTCTAAATCGTTGAATAATAATAATTTTACCATTTCTAAAATTCAAGTAGATTTTTGTAATCAAAGGTGAGTCCAATTTAATAAGTCACGTTTAGTCTACCGTTACAGCGTATATATTGCATACGATATAAACAATTCATTTAAAAAAATATCTTTATCTATGCTCGTTACTAAAGTGTTAAGATGACTGAATCCGCTAGTCTCTATGTCAAAACATCGACGCCAAAGGGTACTAATAGTCGACTTTTTACATGGAATTCTAGCAGTTATGCTAATTCTCAGACGTAGCCATGCACACTAGGCGCGGAAATTGACTTATAAAAGTGACTTTTGGCTCGCATGCTTACAAGTAATATCCCCAAACATAGTTTATGAAAAAGCCGGCACCTTCTTCTATATTCGCACAGATTAGAGCATTGAGGAAATCTTAAAAACTATTTTTAATGTGTTCATGAAGTGACAGATGTTTCTTCTGTTTGACATGAGAATCTGTCACGAGCTTCTACTCACGGCACCCGATGATAGATTAATTAGGTTAATTTTGCATAACCGGCGCCCTCCAGAGAGTCGGACAATCCCTATAAACTAGTGGCTTGCACTGCACTGGAGAAACCAGATATATTTACTGTGTATGGCCCAATAAACCTGATCTGGAGAATGTTGAGGATTAATCATTACCTCTTCAATTATTCGCTCCAAGAATAATGAAAACCACAGCCACCACGATACTCCGCAAAGGGTCGTACCAAGCAATCAGGACTCCCACATTAGTTAACTGCTGCGTTCAAAGTGTGATTGGACATACCAACTTCCATCGCGGTTTCCACGTGGTATGTCAATATGCAAGCTTCCATCCAAAGGATTTTGAAGAAGTGACAATCTATCAGAGATTATGATTAAAAATTTTCCAGCAATACATTTCATTATAGTTAGTTTTGTTATACTCTTGAGTCAAAAGTTCAAGTCGACCGCTCAAAGAGAAATTTTCTGAAAGTAATCGAAAGCAAGATAAAACGCTGCTAGTTCCCGTATTATGGACTACTTGATATGATTTGAATAAAAAACCTACTCTCTAGATGTTTTCGGACTATCACTCACTTTGATTAATGACCTATGACATGCGTGAATGGCATTTTCTTCCCCGCAGGGAGTGCAAGAAGACTAAGCGTTCTCTAAACGCGGAATTCCTAACCTGGTAATATATGGGGGATGGCGGTGGACAATAATTTGAATAATGCAGTTATTATCACTTTTGCGGAACAAAGCCACAATTTCAATGAAAACTTCTTCAACCTTTAAATGGACTCCGAGTGTACTATTAAGTTTTTCTTTGTTGCACAATAAGGATCACGTGACTGCATTTTTAACAAACACTAATAATAAAAATGGACGGATGTTACAAGTTTCGCAACAAGCCTTACTCAACTCCCATTTGTATTTATTATATGTATATATTTTTTCCAAAGCGGGACCTACAATATCCAAAAGTATTAAAGAAGTATTTTTTAATTTCGTTTGTAATTGAGTTTTACGGATAATAATTAAGTCTTCGCAATAATTACATGAGAAGGGAAATATACACATTTAAAGTCATTAAAGTAATGGGTTTTTTCGAAGCGTACAGACAAGAAGGAGTGTACTACGTATTGAAGGCTTTATAGATTTTTGTTTTTTTTTTTGTATGTAACACTTTCACGTTCATCTTGACTTCGATGACTTCGATAAGTCTGATTAGCCCCAAATTGCGTACCTGGTCGGTTATTCAAACCCGGAAAGCACATACCGAGTTGCGTGAAAGTTGGCAAAACTAGATATTGAGGCGTTTGGTGTGTGGATTCCATAAGATCGGATATTTTTTTTTATGCCGACAGCTATTAACATAATATTGTGCGTCTTGGGCAAAAGTGATAAAGTGAAGAAAAATCGCGGGCATGTTTAATTGTCGAGAGGACAAAAGCGACTTAAGCTGACAAGAAAAGTTTGTACTAGGAAAAGAGTTTCAGTCCAAGTTATGCATGGTGTAAGCAGTGCTTTGTGCTTTGTGCTTTTTTTTTATTATCTTTATTTTATGTGAACGTAACTTTAACGACATTAACTATACTTTATATAAAAACATATGCTGTAAATGTCTAATGAGGTGTATTTGTCTAGATGTTGCTAATAATTTATATTTAATAAGTTTCGTGAAAGCAAACGGAATGAATAATTGCGAGCAAAGTTTTCAAGTATTTTTTTGGCTAGATATGAATGGTATGTTGATAGTAATTTTTCCTGTCTTTCTGCTTATTTTTTGCTTTCTACATTATTTATTTATTTAAGTATATTTCTTGTTATTTTAATATTGAACAGAGTACACACGTGTCCGTATATAATGAAGTTTTCCTTTTGATAATGCTGATATAAAATGTAAAAATGTGTGCCGAAGTTCAGTGAGACATATCAACACATCAAAATAATCCCTATTTAAAAGCATTGCAAAGAAAAAGTATAAGAAAAACGATAGAAACCAAACAGAAAAGAAAACTTTTACCATTAAAATATGTTTTGTTTCACAACAAATTGAAAGGTACAAGATGTTGCCTTCATACATAAAGCAATAAAATGTCATTTAATTGCAACACCAACAGAAAAGAGAAAATGAAAGATGAAGAAATCTTCTTATAAAAAGTTTTCTTGTTTTTCTTTTTTTTTTCTTTTATATTCGTTTTCTTTTTTCTTTGAAACACGCTTAGCCTTATGTTTGTGTTTACTATTGCTTTTCATAGTCTTTATGTAATATTTTAAAAGGTGTTTCTACTCATTTTAAAAGAACGGCAGAAGTTTTCCCCATAAAGCTTCCGAATCCTTAATTCATCTTATACCCTACACCAACTCTGGTACAATGTATATAAGTTTGTGCGATTCAATTTTGTTTGCCCGCATCTCCGTCTGTCTGTATGTCTGTGTTTGACGAAATTCAGTACACTGACGTATCTAAGGACGATTTCCATCCAAAGTGGATTGGATCTAATCACATTTGCGACTATTCCCCTCTATTTTGAAAAACTCATTACGTGCACCAAATGTTCACTATGTTGATCATCCATTCTTTGTATGTTTTTATATAAGGAAAAGCTTTCATAGTTAATAGTTTACGATGAAAACTGGTCCAAAATATTAATCATTGTCAATTTGCATTACAAGAGCATGCTTGTTATGGGGGCTCATGGGAAACAAGATATAATTTGTGTTACTTAATCACGAAAATAGAAGAAGAATTGTTCTAAGTGAAATGATTTAGTATATGCAAGAGGTAGCCTTGCCTTATCACAATGATTTAAGTTATTTTTAGTAGTAGCCGAGGAGAGTAGATGAACAGGCAAAGGATTGCGGCTCACAACTCAATGGTCACCAGCTCGAATTTCAAGTGCGGTGGAGTTTTCAATTTAGCGGAGCATATTAACTAAGTTATATGGCAACCTTTAAATCCATACCTTGTAAATTTAACGTGTCTTTGCCGAACCCAATAAATTGAAATAATTCAACATTTTTATACAAATGTTCATCTTGAGGTGTATACAGCTTTCGCATCGCAAATTACAGATACTGTATTTATTTATATATCTTTAATTTTCTACAATGTAATAAGAAGTGCATTCTTATATTTGATATTGTAATTAATTAACGAATTAATATCATCTTGACTTGAATATTTATGGGAGTAATAATGAGTGGATAAATAAATAATAATTAATGTTTGATATAAAGTACCATGCATATGAAAACGTAAATAGATTATGATTGAGTTAAGATAAAAGTGAAAGTGAAAAGTGAAGTGTTTACTTTTTATCATGTAATTTATTTTTTGCTGCATGCGAAACCTAAGAAAACTATTATTTACTATATTGCTTGCAATAGTTAAACAATTCTCAATTAAATTTATTGCCGAAGAGTTGTAGTGCACGTGCACGTCCAACGACGTATACTAAATAGTAGTTGTAATAGTAGTAAAAAGTAGTTATATGTGACAACAACTGCTATCGTCAGTGGTTTTCCAGAAACTTTGTAACACCGAACACACGGAAACTGATAATGAAGACCCTGGAATGCAGCTCTTGCATGGTATGCTTAGAGTTGTAAGACATCTCGAAATTGCTTTCGTAAGCTTGAAAGCAACTGACTTTTAAATTTACACTAAAGCGTTAAGCTCATTTTCATTTTATTATTCATTACCTGAAGTCAAAGCAATACACTGACTTTTTTATGCATAAATACGTACTTAAATAAAATTGCTCGTCACCTCTCATTTTGTTATTTGAGTTGTGCTAAAACTTCCATAAAATTTTACGATCCCAGCATTTTCTCTCCTTTTATATAAATTTATGTTGTTGCTATTTTTTTTCTCGCCGAACTTATTACTTGTGCCAACATCAAGTTCACACAACGTAATGACTGATAATAAAAGGCGTTTAAGGAGCGCACGGGCGTAGTTTCCTTTTTGTTTCCATTTATACTTATATTTCTAAGATCTTTAAAAAAAGAACATTTAAAACTTTTTTAAATTCTTTTACAAAAGCTTGTTACAGAACGGAAACTTTAATTGCAGGCGACGATATAAGTTATCGTCAACGACGATTTCTTTTCGTATAAATCATCTATTTTGCAGACGTCGTACTTATAATATTTGGCTAATGGGCGATTCTTAAGCCCATTTTACAGCAATTAATTTCCATAATTTTGGCTACCAAAGTCAGTCACTACATATATACTTTGCTTTTTAAGAGAGCATGGTAAACATAAATTTGGGTGAAATGCTTTTTAAATAGGTGGAGTTAGTTTTAAGTAGATTTTCATATAAAAATTAATTTTGATGTTTTTTAGTGAATAATTTATGTAAAGAGTTTTTAGCTAGAAAATTTCTCCTTTCATCCATTTCAGTATCCGAAGAACAAATAAGCGGTAATTTCTTTTAAATAAACAACTTGTCGAATTGTAAAGCATAGAAGAAGAGGGTAATAATTGGTTATGAAAGATCTTGCTTTTTCGTGCACTTCTTCTCTTTTTTAACGCAGTTTTCAAAAGTTGATAACATCACTGTTGGACAATGCCAGCAATGTTGACATATAAGGAAATATTCTATTAAATTATCCTTTGCTCTTTATGGGTAATGAAATTTTTGAGCATGAAATTTTAAAATTCATTGAGAAAGCAAAACAATTTTTTTTGAACAATTTTTTAATACAATTTGGCTGTATTCTTGCAGTTCCTTAAGTTCTCTCTAAGATGAAAAGAAAAGAAATTTTTTAAATATATATTTAATGGCAAATGAAAAGGGTAATTTTTTTTGTTTTAAATGTTGATTCAGGAAAAAATGAGATCCATTTTAGGAAAGAAAATGTGTTTTTTTGAGAAAAACTATTAAAAATCGTGCATAAACCCGACTAAAAGACATAATCAGAAAAAAAAAATATTGGGCTCCACAGAACGTTACTGTGAGAGCAACTTTTAGTTAAGCATTGACATAGTGAGACTTAAAGCCGAAAGGAGTTAAAAACTGAAAGAGCAGTTCAGAAAATCATGGTCGAAAATAATGCAAGCAGTGACTTTACTTGCAAATCCGACTTTTTAATCCACAAGAGATCACCCTTCTACAAAATTTTTTGTATACAATTCTTCAATATTTCGAGAACCACTTAAAAAATTTTTCACAATACAATACGAGACATGTTAAGATAACTTAGAAAAGAAGAGGTCAGCGATATTAAATCGCACGATTTCTGCGATTAGTTTATATCATGCGGAATAATATAGTTATTCGTTTTTTTTTTCTAATCGTATGCTTTCATGATACGTTGCAAAAATATAAAAATTTTAAGTAGTGGAAGATTTGAAATCATTTAATGGCCATTGAACTTGTTACTTACTTGATTTTAAACCACTGTGATATTCTCCTTTTCTTCTTTTAATTCTTTAAATTTTTTCCTATTCATACTTCGAGAATTTCAGAAGCGGTCAGAAACTCGTTTTTGAGATGGAGCAAGGGATGGAGCAGACTGCTAAGTAGGAAATCAAGTAAAGTTTAAAAAAGAATAATTAGTTTAATTATTTTCGCCCACCCATTAAACGCATTCTAGAAATAGAAAAAATGAAGTCTCCGAAATGAAACGTAAGCCAATTGAATATTCGAAGTTATCATATCAAAGTTTAGAATGAAGATAATTTTCACTATTAACTAGTAACTCTTTGAAGCCTTTAAATTTGAATTTACGGTAGCCCGGAACTTAGCTTCATGTTAAGTAATGTGAAGGTTTCCTAAATTGATGCACTCGCAATCTATTAAATAAATATCTAACTATTATTAGTGGTTTGTTGAATTGGTATTGAATTTTAAATTTATCCTTTTCCTAAGTCATACAGTTAAGGACTAACGACAGGAACATTCATAGAACTACCTAATATATTTTGCTCTATACTTTTTTGGTTGTCTTGTCGTTTTTGTTTTTTTTTTCCTTTTTTCTTTCATTGCGGTGTATATTTGTAAATGGGGCCCGGATGTGGGCAATATATCATAATCGTTGTATGGTTATGATTGAAAAGAATTCAAACGTTGTTTGCGTGTTTGCCACTTATAAATTATTAACATTTAGTTTAACTTTACAGCTTTTAAGGGCTCCACAATATAACGGCAACAAACCGAACAAAACGAATTCAACTGAGCAAAAGTAGAAACAAAGGGAAAAATTGCTTTAAAGTGTCATTCACAGCTTAATAGCAATTTTTGTTTCCTCTACTCTCAGGTCATTCAGTTTTTGCTTTTCGGTTTGTTTGTTGAAAACTTATGACTTGTTTTATGCCAGAGAGTATATAAATTTTTGTGTTGCAAAGACATATTAACTGAAGGATGATGATGACCCCATCCTTTCACAAACATAGTGTACGTATGAGGGTGAAAACTTATTTTCACCTTAAATAAACTTAAAAGACTTCGTGGTATCGAAAACGAAAAAAATAATAATAATTTGTGTGTTGGTTCTTTCCACTGGCAAGCAATTTAGTTACGACTTTATTCAATAGGCAATTTTCTTTGGCTGTTAGGCAAATGGTTACGTGAGAACATGTATAGTGCTTTGCCTTTAAGTCATAATGACACCACTAGAGCTTCGTGCCTAGTGGATCGCTGGTGATTGGATTGAGAGTTTGAGGTCGATTACTGACTTGTGTGCCTTTTCTTTGCATTTTTTTCTCTATTTACAATATTTATTAGTTTTTCTTTTTGATAATTCAATTAAGATTACGTAGATGCGTGTCTTTGCCTTCTCAAATTATGTAAGAATTACTTTGTGGTTTGCGGTTGGTTGTTCAACTGTAAACAATGGGTTTGAGGGCACTTTCCAATTAAGTTTTTGACATTTCTCATCCACCTTATGCTATAGAGATAAGAATAGTACACCTATTTTTACGTTCTATTGCTAAAGTCATTATCATAATCCACGTCACCCTCGATGAGGTACAGGTACAGCTACACCTCAAAGCAGTTAGTTATCTTTTTGTTCTCCAAAGCAGAGATAAGCGGAATAATTTCATTTTAATTTATTGTATACTTTAATAGCAGACGAGAAAAGAATCCTGGCTTGGCGATTAAAAACTCAATTAATGGATTATCGAGAAAGATAAAATTCAAAAATTTATGAAGCGACTAAATTCTTAAATTATAATAATAACGAAAAGAAAAAGTGCTTTGCTATATTCACTATTATTCTCTACCTAATGGTCTATGCTTCGTTCCAAAATAAGAAAGATGTTCGTATTTAAGGAATTTTATAGGAAATGAATCTTTTTCATAATTTTTTTTTATTTTAACGTTTTAATGGGTTTGAATTTGTCATATGGCCTTTTATTTTACTTACACATGAAGCTCAACTAAGACAAATTAACTGTCGAAATCAATTGCCTCTTAGAAGTAAATCGTATAACAATTAATATTAAAAACTAGTATAACGTTGGTACGTCCGCGTTCACACGTGTAGAGGATTTCGGATAGCCGGTTTTTTTTTGCTCTTTACAAGAGAGTAGTGTCCCATAAAATAACCGATTTCCGTTAATCAACATTTCTTTTCATAATTCTCTGCTCATGTAATAGCGCAATTTAAAGAGAGAATTATGAAAAGGGAACAAAATCTAAAGTCCATCTATATAGAATAAGGGTGGGCTTTGCTTATGCAAATGGGATACCTTGTGTTACGATAACGAGAAAAAATACTGACGTGAGAGATGAGAGAGTCAGTCTACTTTGAATAATGGGGAAAACGACTTATGCCAGCAGCATCAAAAAATCTCCTTTTCGGCAAGTAAATATAGTGTAACTGTACAAAGAATTAAAAACTAATATATGATGCCAATGATGCCAAAAAGTGCTCAAAATTAAAAATAAAGTAAAAGTACATTGAAAGCAGTAAAAATATTGAAATGTAAACTAAAATGCATTAAGAACAATAAAAATACGGAAGAATAAGTAAGAGTACATAAAAGCAGCAAAGTATTGAAAGACCCGTTAAAGTGCGTTAAGAGTAACAAAATACCTTTTATCGAATTTAATGAAATTTTTACCTTGCAATTTGTCGTTTTCAACATTAAGGAAACATTCCTGTAAATAAATATTGAAGAAAGAAGTTGGCGTTAAGTAAAGTGAAATAACTCTACAAATGGCGAATTGTGATTTGATGAACAAACTGTGCTCTAAGTCGAAAGTATACGGTTTTAAGCCAGCGAAGCAAAACGAAAAACAAAATATAACCGTACAAAGAACAGCAATTTTATACATGCATATAAATTCCCAAGATGTGAGCCTAATGTAAAAGAAATTAAAACATACTTAAATACCAAACGAAAGGAGAAGGAGGAGGGGACATTAAGTTAATTTATTTTTTTTTTTTTTTTTATAACATGTATTACTTTATGATTAAGAACTAATCCATGTACACTTTTTAGAAAGTTTTGAATTTTTTTTTTTTATTATAAAAATAATAAATGAAAATAGCGTAACGTAAAAATATAAAAACAAGTTGAAAGATCTTCTCTGAGTAGAAGAAGAGAAGGTTTCGTGAGAATGGGGTAAGTAAGTGTGTGTGTGTGTGTGTGTGTGTGTGTGTGTGTGTGTGGGTGTAATCACGGACGATGACTTGACGGACCAACGAATACATAGACACAGACTAACGGACAGGAGAACGATACCCATGGACCCTACGACTGTTATTTTACGTTACGACGTTAGTGATCCCGATAGGTTTAACTTATTTATAATTTATTTTGTAAATGTACCTGGGCAAACCAGTGGAACAAAGTGTAGCCCCAGCTCTATGTAATACGTTACAAAGTATATAAGGAGAAGTAAAGAAAAAAAAAAGGAAATAATAATAAAAAGAATTGAATAATAAATAATTCATGTATAAATAAATAAGAAGGAGAAAAGAAGGCGAACAAAAACATGTACATAACTAGGTACATAGCGGCACATGCACAACCAGTACAGACCAAAGTTGAAAGTGAACCTCTAAGCCATCGCAAACATGCAAAGCTTGGCTGCCGATACATTAATCAACGCCAATTAATCTTTGAATTATGATGCAAATAAAGTGTCTAGAGAAGCCGCTAGGGACATTAAAGCTTATCGCGCCAAGTAATGTGGACGAATCGATAGCAAAATTAATTAACATAATTAGGAAGTAGACACCAAGAGTGAATCTACGTTTCGCAAGTGACGGTAGGGATAACAGAAGCAACCTATTTTCATAAGGAGGCAAAGGCACAAGCGAGTCCCAGCCCAAATTCCAAATAGCAAACAGCGAAAATTGCTTTTGAACGGATTTAATTGAGTCTACATAACATCTATAGGAGGGAAATGTTGGGCTAACTAAGCACATGCATAGCTTTTTTGTAACGTAAGGATTCTTCAGCTCTTCGGACTACCTCTTAATGAAACTAAGCACGACGTTAGCTACACTTAGAAAGCTCAATGTGCAAATTAAAACGCAGTCTTTGATCGAATAGATCGATGAACGAATCAACGTTTTCCAACTTGTGTGAATCAATGAAATACTCAGTACTGAATGACCTCCTTCTTAAGACAGAACGCTTTTTGCAATTTTTTAGAATTAACTTTATAAAATTTAACGAGCGCCATGTGACCAAACAGTTTAAGTCAGTGTAAAGCTGATACGATTGCGATTCCACGGAGGAATAAGAAAACAGTTTAACATCGCCAGCGTACATTTTAGATCTGGCTGGATTCACCGAGGGGAGATCATTAATGTATAAATTAAATAAAAGGGGTCCTAAGTGTCTGCCTTGAGCAACACCAGACGTCACTAGAAATTCATCCAAGACAATGAAGTTAAACAGAACCCTGAATGATTTGTTATGCAGACACGAGCTTATCCATTTCACTAAGTAGAAAGGGAAGTCAGAGGCCTAGAGTTTGAAAATCAGTAAGTTATGGTTAACTAAGTCAAACGCTTTACTAAAATCATTATATACGAGATCCGTGTGAAAGCCACTAGAAAAAGCCTTGAAAGCATGGGAAATAAACTTTAAGAGATTCGTGACAGTAGATCTTCGTTTCCGAAAGTCATGCTGGAATGGAGAAATATAAGATTTGATAGCAAAAGCTAAATGTTGAGTAAAAATTCGCCGAAACACATTAGCTGAGATACCCAACTTGACGATGCCTCTCTAGTTCTCAATGTGATGTCTGATTCCACATTTGTGAAGTGGAATAAGGAAACTACTCTTCCAAAATAAAGGCAAAACACCTGATTGCAAGGACTGATTAAAAATCATTGAAATAACATCGCATAGCTCGTAAGAATGATGATTTGAGTATACATGATGGAGACGTCAAACTACGTAAAAAATCGTTTTATGGAATGATCAAGTTTAGAATCAAAACCGAGTTAGTTATAAGATACGGATAATTTACAGTTAAATCGGAAATATTTGGGATTAACAAGCAGTAAGGATTTTATCAACTGAAGGTATCTGCAATCTGGTGGTTGAGGTAATTAAATATATGTCTTGATGCGGAATGGGCAAAATAGTCGTTAGCAGATCCACTTTTCATAAATTTTTTGAAGTTTGTTTTTTCTATTTTTGTAATATTTAAGTGTCTTGTTAAGCCTGCTTCGAGGGTGAGGTTGCTTGATCGGGACGGATGCAGAAATAGCTAGGTTTAATGCATTACAGAGCGATGACACTAAGACTTCAATATTTCCAGCAGAGAAATCAAGCATAATGTGTGAAAGATGAGATTGAAGCAGCAAAATATTAGTTTTGTTAAAATCATAATATTTATGAGAGGAAGTTGGATTTGACACGTTAGAGTGGTTCAAGCGACCACGATGCCTGTAACAAAAGTAAATGCAAACTGCTGGATGGTAGGGATGCTTAGGTAAACTGAAAGGTAGACAGCACTTTACAACTATTTTCGGGAAGTTGGCAAAGCAAAAATCAATAAGACTGTCATTACAGTTTGGAGTACGGTTGTATTGCAGTAAATTACAATTAAACAATTCCTTGAAAAACACATCTGATGTTCAAGTGGGGACCATAAAGCCAGGATTATCACTACAACATCAAGTTACTAATGGCAAATTGAAGTTCCTCAACGCTATGACTAGATCAGCAGATTTAGACTTTTCGGCCGCATCACAAATGAGGGCTTCATGTTTCTTAGAAATAGAGGTATCCGCACTTGCGGGGATATAGGAACAAGTTATACATAACTGTTTACTAGCAATTTTCGCCCATACGGCAATAAATTCTACGTCAGGAGGAGTAGGAAATTCAAATGAATAGGGCGGGAGTGCAGCAAATATCGCAGTTAAAACACCATCACCAGTGCGATCCAATCGATCCTTTCTAAAAACCTGGAAAGAATTACAAAGAAGTTCCGACGAATGTACATCAGGCTTTAACCAAGTTTCAGTAAGGGCCAGATAGAAAAACTTCGTGCTCACGGAATTTATGGAAGTAGAACGATTTTTGAGTTTGGACCACCAACATTTTGGTAAATGACAGTTACTGGGTCTGGAGAAACGTTTACTTCTTTGAGGGTGGTAGAGCTACCGAATTCGTATTACGGGGTCAGTCCCGAGGTATGAATTCTTTAGGAATCCAACTGGCCACAATGGTTTATTTGAAAATATTTCAATGTTTTCACTTGGAACTAACACTTTAAAAGATGAGATAGCTCTCTGTTGAGATGAAGCCAATTTAAAAATGCTTACACGCTTCACATTGATCGATGGAACTTTTGCAGGCAGACAATTTTTTATGTTATCCACAGAGGTGTCAGGCGCCGGTTTTGACACGAATGTTGCCTTTCTGGGGAATAGTGCCGTAGAGAGTTTTGAGTCGGCGAGAATATAGAAATAGTAACCACACTTGCCCGTGCAGCACGAACAGCCAGAAGAAGAGGTGGACTTGTTATTTTTATTAATATTTTTTGAAGATGTACACAAAGTTGCCTGAACGGCACCACTGGGAGGAGATACCCTTGCCGCTTCAGCATAGTAAAATCGAAAGGGTCTTCCCAACTTATTCGGAACATAGCGGCTAACTCAACGATAGCGCAAACGCTAAGGTTCTTTGTAGGCATGGGTGGAGCACTCACATGAGTCGGCGAATCAGATTTAAGCGAAGGCGGAGGTAAAGTACCACGTGCTACACTTTGAGTCGGTCTTGTACAGGCTGGGGGAGAAGATGAATGTTCTAGATAACGAGACCCTTTCAACATTGACTAGACTTTTTCAAACTTCCTTCACAAAGTAGCGAGATTTTTGCTTAGTTCAGACAATCTAATCTTCGTCGCCGTGAACAGTTTATAGAAGTCTATTTCCCGCTTCGTACAGTCGCGAAATGATCAACGTACACCCTTCGAAGGATCAATAATTGCAACTGCAGCACTACGATTGATATCTGTACACTTCGAATGACAAAAGCGTTCGCAAAGCCAATAGACAACGAATTGTTCAGATTCAGGGTCCGTCGACATGATGTAAATACACACTCCAATTCAAAAAGGAAGGGACAAAAGGTTGAAGCGAGAAGAGAGGGAGAAAAAACAAAAAAGTTTGTTTCGCTCACAAAAACTATCTCCCTAACTAGACGTGAATTTCGCACTAAAGACACAGTAAATAAAGAGCAACCCAAGAGAAAAAATTGTAAACACGCAAAAAAAAAAAGAGAAAAAGCAATAAGGAGGCTGATCACGGTGGACACAAGTGCTGATAGCAAAAACCAAAACGAATATCACGTCAAAACGGTCAACAAAATTCGATTAATTAAAACACTTTATATTTTAAAAATAAAACGCGTATAAAGCAATAGAATAAGAAAATTAAAAAGCAAATTTCTTCGCACAATGCAGGATAGTACGACTATAAGCACCGTTATGTGAAATTTTAATCGCGTTTATCTCAAAGCTGCAATATGTCCTTCAAGTTAGTTAATTTACCGCAAATCTCAAATTCTAATTTTAGTTTCATTCATGGTCATTCTCTGGCAAAACACGTACGACTTTTTACATTGTTTCGTTTTAACGGACTGAATGTTCGATATTCAATAGATTTTTTCAATTAAGACCAATACAGTTTTTGTTTCTCATTAATAATAATTATTATTTTCGACAAATTCAGTCAGAGGGAAGTGTAACAACTTCTATATTATCAAGAGATATCAAGTTCCGAACATAGTCGTGGGATCTTATTAAACCTAGTTTGAATGTACGTGGTAAGCACGGCAAGCAATTGCTGATGACAAAATTTTTAACAGAATTCTGAAATGACTGGAAGTATTGCAATTTTATGGTGCGTGCATCGTGGAGTAAAATGTTTTGTTGTTTTTAACTGGAATTTTAGCGTTTAAAACCGACTTTTACTGAACCTAATTTTCGCGAACTCTATCTTATCACTGTCGGCAAAATTTAAATGGTGGCTGCAAATAAGATTATTTAGTAAGCATCGTGGAGCTTTTCCACAGAATTTCCTGATTGTATGGCTAATTTTTAAGTCGTTCAAATTTTTTTCAAATCAACTTTTCGTAAAAATGTCAAAATTCCCATTAGGATTTTAAGCCCCATTTGCGCTGTGTAATTGTGATAGTACAGCCAGTGAGATTCAGTAAAAAGGAAGGTCATTTCGCGAGAGCTATCACCTCTCCATTGTGTTCGTAAAAATCTTCACAAAGTTTTCGGGCGCAAAATTATTAAAATCTTTGATATTGCAACTATAAGAGTAAGGATTTTATCTGCGTCCCCCTTCTGCAACAAAGAAAAAATCTGAAGCGACTATGAAAATATCACATAGGTTGAATTCCCCGTCTTCGAGTACTTTTTCCCAAATTTTAAATGAAAAAAATGAAGCGTGGAAATCGAAATTGAATCGTTAAACAGATTCCTTCTGTATCATTAAAAAGGAAGCAATTGATTGCACTCTTTTAATTCCAACTCAGATTAGGGGCAAAACAAAAATTTGCGTTTTAAAATTCTTAATTAAGAAACTATTTCTTAAATCATTTGAGTTTTAAACTCACATTTTTCGGTTACGAATCGTACTAATGATGGGAAAAAACCGCAATCACACAACTTAAGAAATTCTTCCGTTTTTCCATCTCTCCGTTCGTTACTTCGAATGCAGTTCGAGTTCAGCTGCAATTGTTGTGAACTTTCAGCTAGAAAAAAAGGCCAACAGTTCTCTTACACTTACACGTTAATGTAACTTTGACATAGACGCCTATGTAGTTGCTGTTGTCGTTGACTAATATCAAGGGTTCACAAAGAACAAAAATTGGTATGAAAATCACGTACAATAAAACACCAGAAAAAACAACAACAACTAACCAATACTAAAACTACTACTACTATTACGACTACTACTCCTATTACTATTGCCATGATTCTCAACTTCGGCAATAATTTCGTGAGTTGAAAAATAAAGCCAAATAGAAGTAAAAAATAATAAAAAAAGTAAAAAAAGAGGAATTTTCTTTTCGTACAGCTTTAACTGAAAGGCAAGTTTGTTTGTATATGCTGACATGTTTGTGTATTTAAGTTTTAAGCCTCAAATTCTTTTTCCGGCCAAGTACTATTTGCAACGTGCTTAAATGTCCAAATATTCGATATTTTGCAAATGACGAGACCTCATAGCGACGGTAAAAAAAGCTAGAGTCCGACACGATGTGCCTACAATGGACAGATGGCATACGTTTCTTGTAAGAGATAGACTTCTAATTCCTATAAAAAACAAGCGCGGGTTATTCAAAAAGTTTAAAAATGGACTTGAGAGGGGGAGAGAGGGAAGCAGCCTTTTGTCTGCAATTTTGTTTTTTTTTTATTGTTGGTTTCTTGCTGGTTTTTCTCTCCTTTGAATCGTCTTCAGTTTGTGTTTCCTTATCCGCTTGCTAAGGATTAGTTGATGTGTCTATATTTTGAAAAGTTTGTCGAATTCTTCTTTTTGCTTTTGATTTTTTTTTTATTACCTAAAGTTTTCCCTCGTTTTCTTTTGTTTTGTTCCTCGACACTTCACTGCAGTAATTACGTGTGTGGCTTACCAAAACTACAACGAAATTTTTATTAAGATAAATCAAAATTTAGGCAAAACGCTCAAAATAGTCAAAGGCAATCGTACAGAGTTGAAAACGCTTGATGATGTGCAATAAGCACCGCGTCATACCAAAACTGACATAAATAGGACAACAATTAAAAGATTGTTAGAAAAATGTTGCAAATAATGAAAGTGTGTTTGTTAACTTTTGTATTCGAAGTGCCTCAGTATGAATTGTTATATTCTCTGTTCTATTGCATTTGTGTTTGCTTGTTTATGTTTGTTTGGCTTGTTGACCGAAATTCCATGTTATGGCATTTTAAACCATTGTCATGGCATACTTTTAAGCTTGCTTGCCTTTTCCAATCACATTGCTAAGACTTTCTCCTATACATATATACATATATATATATATATATATATATATATATATATATATATATATATATATATGTATATATATATATATATATATAAATAAGTGTGTAAATCATTACATTTGCCATGCACAACATGTTTTAACTACAATCGAGGATATAGTCGAAGTATGAATCGAAATCAACAGCTTCTCTTTACAACTCGTTGAATTTTAAATTTAGAAGAAATTCTTTTACGGCTAATTTAATAATTCTTCCATTTCTATAGTTAATTGCTTGATGCTTTTGAAATATAAATAAATTATAAATTATGCTTTGAATTATTAAACACAACTCAAACTGCCAACTCCTATACAATCGTACACAAACAAATAACACGAACATATATATTAAAGCATTTAGACTTTTGTAATTGAAATAATGTATTCATTATGGCATTATGTTCAAATACATAGAGTACATAGACAAAGAGGCTATATGTTGGTACACCTTAAACGCATTTATTGATAGTTTTCCGTAGTAATATCAGATAATTTGTAAATAAGTACCGGGACGTTTGTTGCTTTAAATGTATTTCTTCCAATTGATTGATTTTTTTATTTTTTTTCGACAGTGACTTACAAGCTACACGTACATCCTCGTTCGTTCATTAATTATCCATTTCTTTATAGAGTCTATACTTTGCTATCTTTAAAATATTCCTGCCATTCAAGTTATTTAATATCGGTTTTCATCAATGTTATCGCTTCACTCTTGCCCTTCTTATCCATAGGGAATACCTTCTTGCTTTTGAAACCCCATGTATTCTTTTGACTTGTTATACAAGGGTTTATTGATTCATTTTTAATAGATATGTACACCACCCAGAAAGGATCGACCGAAAATGATTCAATTCGAAATGCATCGATCAAAGCTTGCTTGTCTGTATATCCGTCTGACATTCTTGTGTTTAATATAAAGATCGCAATTTTGGAGATATTTTCATGAAATTTTGTAAAAGTTTTAATTTTGACCAAGAAACGAACGCTGTTGAAAATGGCTTCGATCGGACGACTTTTCCAACCACTTTCCGTATGACGGCGTATTTTGAAAAGTCGTTGGGTAAATAATTGTATTAAACGAAGTGGCCTTGGCCCACTACAACAGCACACAACAACAAAAGAAGAACAAAACAAACCAAACGAAAAAAGAAAAAAGCATGTACACTTCTAGGCGAGAGGGACATTCAGTCTGTGTAATTCCAAGCAGGGAGTGAGCGTTTATGCCAATGAAAATGTGTGAAAGCGTGGAAACCGATAATAGCGAACAATTTTGCTTCAATTTTCGAATTACGCGAAAGTTTCAAGATTATAAATTTATTTAGATACGACATAGGTCAAGCGCGCCAATCAAAGATAGTTGATTTGAGAGAACTTGAAGAATCCGATACTGAGATTAAATTGTACATATCTATCTGATTTTTGCAAAACACCCTAAACTGGTTGAAAAGCTTGTGATTATATCTACATAGGTTGAGTCCCATGAAAATAGGAACAACTGGGTACACTGAAGCTTATCTCACACAGCAAAGCCAGCGAGTCAATAGTACCATTTATTAACTCAACCAACAAGGGAACACCAAGGATTAATCTACGCATCTCAAGTGACAATAAGGCTTACGGAATCAATCTATTTCCATAACGAGTTATAGATATATTTAAAGACAAACCGCAATTTCGAAATAGTATAAAATCAGACTCATGATCTATCTTTGTATGTTTTAGCTAAAGTGGCTCTTAAACCTTTGTCGTCGAGGTGGTTACGAAAAATTGTTGTGTAAATTCCAGAGAGAAAATATTTTCAATTTGATTTCCTTTTTGCGTTTTTATTTACACCCTTTTGTGAATTCGAAAAAATAAGAAAAAATTCTAACTAAAACGATTACATGCTAAAACTTTGAAAATATATTCATCAACTGTCTAGACTTATATCATATGGCTGCAATGTTATTAAAAAAAAAAGCAAATAAGCAAAAAACAAAGGCAAAAACAAATATGCACGAACCCTTGTGCTATACACTGCTCTCTTGCAGCTGAAATGTTTTACTAGCGATTTAGGTATGTATATATATATATACACAAGCAAACATTCGAGTTTATTGTTAAGCAAATTATTTTTCGATAATCAAAAGTCATGTTTTTGTTTTGTTGCAGGAAAAACTGGGTTTATTGAAAGTCAGTTTTTTTTGTTGCTTTTGAACTTTGAACTTAAACAAAATGAATGTTTTGATTCTCCTTTTCCTCCCACTTATTATCATAAAGGGAAAACTTTTGCTGGTAAACATTTAGTGTTTGTTATTTTCGTTGCTAAATTGTATCTTTATTCCCCCTCCCCCTCCCC
>KK499861.1:908485-973529 GCA_000688715.1 Glossina pallidipes | reverse complement strand
TCCCCTTCCGCAATGCCATTCGATCTTCTCTCTCTTTCTTCTACTTTTTTCCCTGTTTTTTTCTCTTTGCTTTTCATTTAATAACATTTAAGTAGATAATCCTTTTTTGCAGTGGTAAGGCACGTTGTGAATTGTTTGCTGATGCTGGCGTTTTGCAAACCATACTAAATATTTATAAACAAGAAACTCCTCGCTAAACTATTGAGTATATAAAAGCAAATTAATATAAAATTTTTAGCAAATTAAATAAAAAGTCAAATTTTCAATGTGAAAGTAATAGGAAAACGAATGCAATAAAGCGATACATGCATTTATTTATTTATTTATTTCATTAGGCAGTTTGTGAGCGAATCGACGTTTTTCTTGAACAAAGCAAAAAAAAAACACCCGCATTGGTAAATGGTGCACACTTTCATAACAAAAAATACGATTTTTTCCAAAAAACTACCGGGAACTTTATGTCCAAATATTTCATCCAATCATCGAAGTAATCTAGTTCTTCAGATAGTAAGGCGATACACTGTTGAATATTAAAACAAATTCGTAATCGTTTTTGCAATCGCTTCCTTTATAAAAGTTCGACTCAGTCGTCTTCGAAATCATTTTTCAGGTCGTTTCCTAATTTTTGCTGTCAATAAAAATAACAACAAGTTTTAATCACAATATTTCCACTGAAGTATACGCATTTGCTGAAAATAATGTGATAAATAATTAGGATAATTTAATTTTTAATTTGGTCAATCCCCCAGAGGATGTACGAATGTAGGGTGTGGAGAAGGATTATAGGTAGAGAGGGGAGGAAAAAGGGAGTACTGACCATGTACGATCGACAAGAAAGCGTAAGCATAAGGAGTGGCGGTAAAGACCACTGCAGGTAGATTCTTTCAAAAGCGGGCAGTGGATTTAAGGATATTATGCGATATAAGAAAAACTCTGGGACAAGCAAGTGGGTACGTCGACATAGCTGAGCAATCCTGTTAATGCACTCATTGGCAGAGAAATAATTTTTTTCTGCGATATACAACGCTGGACATTTTTGTATATATGAACGCGACATAACCTACGTTACGCCGATTCTGAAGATCACCAGATATGCATGACCTTGTTTTGCATTTAGTCTATAAAACCAATAGACTTCCCTGTTAACTTGATACGTAAGTGAAACGAACCAACTCGAAGAGATTTAAAAGGTATGATTTTAGCTTTAACTGTGTTGACTCAAAGCATTTTGCGCATTATCAAAGAGTTATAAAATTTCACTCAATGTTGGTCTTCGAGAGCATGACAGTCGTTAATACAATATAACTGTTAACCAAAACAATATTATCCGCATAAGCAAAGAATTTACAATAGGTCTTAGCACAGTCGGAAAAATCCTTCACAAACAGACTAACCGATATGGGAAATTGCCTGACATAGCAGCAGCAATCAATCAATCAAAGAAGAAGAAGAGACCATTCCCTGAAATGAATTATTTATGTATGTGAGATAATATAAACATATACGCGCAAACAGAGAAACTGAATTTTACATTTAGTTTATTATCGAACGCTTTGTTGGATCAAGTGAGAAAAGAACATAAACTCTCTCCTTAATTAGTTCATCCCTAACCAGTTCGATGAGGGAAAACAAAAGCTTAGAGGTATAGTGGTCTGAGCGAACACCAAATTGAATATCACGCGAAGCATTCCCTGTTTTGATTTGCTAAGAAAAAGATAATTCACAAGCTTGCGACATCCGATGTTTTGAAGGGAAACAAAAGCTTATAACCATAACTCAAACTGAACTGGTATTTTTTTTAATATTCACATTTATTATTTAGGCTTGTAGAAGTCCAAATATAGCATTGCAAGACACAGTATGTTTGTTGCATGGCACTAGCCTTTCGTAAAGAAACTTTCAGACAAATCTATTTACTTATGGACACACTTTTTGTGTGAACGAATGAATTAAGCATAAGGAGTGGCTATATGATCCGTCATGAAATTCCTGAAACGGAAAGAAAAAAGAAGGAATTTTGAAGAAATTATAAATTTGTTGATCCTCCCTTTAAAAAACTGGCTCTTTTAATCAAAAAAGAATGCTTCAGAAATTCAAACGCGGTTATTTAGAAAGCGGCTACGCTTCATTTTCGTAAAGTGAGCGAAAAATAAAAAATTTCTTTGCTGATAACAGAGAGAAAAAAACTGAAAAACGAACGATACCAGTAATTTATTTTAATTTTATGAACTTTTGCGCAAAAACCTCCGTACGTGTTCACACAAGCTTACTTATACACATATACACATATATAGATAAATCGCCCCTATATTTTTGCTAGGGCTACAATTTAAATTACGTGCATGGCTGTGTACTTATATATATATATATATATATATATATATATATATTAAATATATATGGTTGTACGATTGTGTGTATGCACTTGCATGTGTTTATTTTAAAACTTTACTTTAGCTAATAATGCGTTAATTAACATTTAACATCTAACAAAAAGTTTCTCTCCTTTTATTTTTATTTTCTCCTCTTTATTTTTATACCCATCACCGAAGAATGAGCGGTGTATTCGTTTTGTCAAAACGTTTTCAACATCCAGAAAGAAGCATCAGAGACGCCACAAAGTGTATATATTCTTGATTAGCATCAAATCCTAAATCAATTTAAGCATGTTCGTCTGTCGGTCTGTCTGTCTGCCTATCTGCCTGTCTGTCTGTCTATGTAATGTCTGTTACAAACCTGCTTCTGGCCGCAAAAATGAAGCTATCGACTTCAAACTTATAAGAAACAGTGGAAGTGCTTGCACGCAGGTTAGTGTCGAAAATGGGCCAAATCGGTCGAAGGACACGCCCATAGTACCACGTAAAGTGAGAACTCCTCTGCATTGAAAAATTGGTTTTTTGCTCATTACTCATAAGCTATAGCAGATAAAGGTACAAAAATTTAAAACCATATGTTATGGACGGTGCTGTAGCATTTGTGCACAAAAATTAACAAAATTGACCACCACTACCCAATATTAGAGTGTATCAAAATTTAATTATTTTTTCAATACTTTATTACACGTAGAAACAAGCTTCAAAAACCCCATAAAGTACACAAATTCTTGGCCTTGAATGCGCCTAAACATGTCCGCCTGTTCGTCTGTCCATCTGTCTGTTTGCACAACCTTGTAGTATTTGTTATAAACATTCTCCCCTTAGCAAACATGAATGTGTCGCCTACAAATTTGTAAAAGAATTTGGAATTGATCTAAACTTTTCAAAGGACACGCCTACAACGCCCACATGCCTCTACGACAAAAGCTTTTATTTTGAAAATAGACAAAATCAACTGCGCCCGCTCCATATTATAGACCATGGGAATTTTATTCTCTTTCCTCTTTTGCCTTTTTTTGGGTAAACGGTGAAGGGTATAAAAGATTCGGTCCCGACCGAATTTATTTTTCTTACTTTTTTTTTTAATTCGGATAGGTATACATATGAACATTTTCACATGACACACCAGTCTACATATGTGCACATATTTATTTTTATCGTCATTCGTACATATATGTATATATAAACGTATATATATATATATCTTTTATATGTAAGTTTTACTAAATGTAAATGTACACAAGCTGTATTTAGATTTTAACAAACTTATAACTCTCTACTACTGGGTTAACTAAATATTGAGGTTAACATTTTGTATGAAAAATTTATGCAAACACATGCTTAGATATACAAGCGCAATGTACACAAAAAACTATGTGTATATAAATACATATACATATAAATATGCACGCATATATATATATATATATACATATATATAAATATATTTGGAATTATAAAATGATTCATGTAAGCTTTTAGTTAAGCAAATGGATGTTAACTCAATGATTAGTTCTTCTAATTATTCGACAACAACAAAAAAAGAGGAAAGCGATCACGATTAACAAGTGCTTTGATTGCCGAGCAATATTTTTGCATGTTTCTTAATGGAGTCAAACTTAATGCAGCCACGACATTTCATTGGAACTGTATTGAAAGAAAGTCCCGTATTGTCTCATGTAGTTTTCGACAGAGAAGAGGTGCGTCACATATTTTAAGCAAATACAAAGTTTGAAATCTATGTCTGTGTGCTTTACGTCTGCACCTGGCGTAGAGCCTTAATCAGACAGGTTGCTTACAACCATTGGCAATTGAGAGGTAAGTTGATTGACGACCCCTCAGGGGGAGAGACAGTCCCCATTGAAGAGGGAAAGAAATGCTCCTTTTCAATTTAGAAAAGAAGCCCCTTCCGACTAGGCCCCTTCCGCTTCCAATGAGAAAAACCTATTGCTAGGTTATAGATAGTAAGCCTTAAACGTTTCTTTGCCATTGACTGTGCGACTCTTAAAACGAGAGGAAAAAGAGAGCCATATGCAACAGAAAATGTTTTATAGGCAGTACCACGAAGAGGTGAAGTTTTCGGCACATCTATGGGTAAACCAAGGCACCCCACAGTTTCGCTCCCAAACTTTGAATTTTTTTTTTTCTCGCTAAAAGCCAATTTTTATTCAGCACGTGAAACTCGAAATTCTCGATTGTTTTGAAATTAATAAAAACTGCGCCACCGAAACCGTTGTAATTCGTAAACAAATTATTAAAACGACATGAAATTTTAAAAGACGTCGTTTGGCGGTAGCCCTTTCTAAAAATTAGGCGAATTTCTTTTGTTAGAGCCGAAATCTGTGTGCCACTCTTTGGAATTATTCACCGATGTGCTACTTACTATCAAGTGATTTTTCAAGGTTTTTATTTGTACAGGAAGATTGTGTTTATTGGAATCAAACTTATAAGTTAGTTATTTTTGTTGATTTTCAATTTGTGTTATTGTCACATAAAAATTGGAAGTTGACAAAAAAGATGTATCTTTTAAAGCTGGCAAGATGGGAAACTTTTCACGGGTGAATAAGTTCGAGAGTTTCATGTCCCGCTCTCTGTCTATCTATTCTTAGATTTCCAAAATGAGGAAATGCTTCGAGTTAAAAGTCTACATAAGCCATCAATAGTTTTAATTTATTTTAATGATTAACCCACAAATATTCCCAGAATTGCTAAAAGTCTCGAATAAAGTCGAAAAAATAAACGTCGTAGTTGCGATGCTCGATTTTATATAGAACTTCCGTGAAGAAAAGGATTTACTTTTCTTGGAAGGGCGAGTTTAAGAGCTTACGAGGAAAGAGGATGAAATCTACTGAAAATGGGGTAAAAACCTAAGTTGTTTATCTAGAGTTTGAACAGTGTAATAGGGCTAAGATTTTTACGTATTATGTAACATTATTAGTGCGATTTGATGAAAAAGGTTCTAACCTCACAAAATTTCCAAAATGACAATTGCCGATTTTTTTGCTTGTATCAATTTATAAGGATTGTCATCTCTGTAATAAACACGAGAATACGAAAAGATGTTCATTAGACAGAACATACTTACGAAATATCGAAAGAGGCAATCAAGAGGTTACGTTTTTTAAAGCGCACAATTACTTCACTTTAAGCGATATCTACACTAATTACACCAACTTTAGCGAGCGAAGAAGAAGTGAAGAGTAGATTACAAGTCGCAGCTGCTACCGGAAACTTCCGAATCTTGCCTACGAGCAGTTAGTCGTATAGTATAGTCGCCCAATCAAATCCTTTCTTCAGCGTTCTCACTCACTCGGCGTAATGTTGCCCATATATCGGCCGATACGCTCTCTCAATTTTACGTTTTGTAAACCGCGCTTTGTCTCAATTTCAATTCAAAGCTACACAAACACCACGCCTTCTTTCCCTTCTCGCCTTTCGATATCACCGCCTGATCGCATACCTACTCGTGGCTATAGTGGATCGAACATTTCCTAAATAATTAATGAAACATATACATGTAACATATTAAGGAAATTACATTCGGTCGTAATTGAAGCTTTTATACCCACCACGCTGATTTTTTCTATTTTCGAAATAAAAGTTTTTGTCGCATGGGCGTATGGGCACTGTAAGCGCATCCTTTGAAAACTTTCAAGTCGCTTCCAATTTTTTTTTTTTGTATATTTGTAAGCGATACCTTCATTTTCACTAACGAGAGAATGTTTACTACAGACAGAGACAGGCGTGGTAAATTTTTCCTTTTTTCCATTTTTGTACAGGCACTATAGCATCACCCATAGAATATGCGTTCAAGTTTTGCTACATTTATCTGCTATAGTGCATGAGTAATCAGCAAAAAAACTTTTTCTTATTCCTTTTGAAAAACAGAGACGCGCCTTCTTTACCTAGTATTGTAGGCGTGTTCTTCGATCGATTTCACCCATTTTCGACACCAACCTGCGTGCAAGAAATTTCAACGTGTTTGCTAAATTTGAAGTCGATAGCTTCATTTTAGCAACCAGGAGCATGTTTACAACAGACATTACACAGACAGACAGACTGTCAGACGGACATGCTTAAATCGATTTAGGATTTGATGCTGATCAAGAATATATATGCTTTGTTGGGTCTCTGATCCGTCCTTCTGGGCGTTGCACATGTTTTGACAAAATGAATATACCTCTCGTCCTTCGGTGATGAGTACTAACAAATTAGGTATAGTATGGCGAATCCGTTCCGGAACAACTATCTATCGGTCTCACATCATCTTTCTTTCATGCAGCATTCAATGTTTAGGACGTCGGTAGTTTATTTCTTGACCCCAACCTATCGGTTTTATAACACCTCTTATACAGGGCCATCTTTATTTCAACACCACTAGCCAATCGGTTGACATATCATCTATTCTCTTCATCACAACAGCGCCATTTTACCGGCAATAACCTAACATCTCCTTGTGATATAATTTATATGGTATCCGTATTGCTGTTGCAATAATTCGTATCAAATTTTCCTCGGCTTATATTTATTATTGTGAGCGGTGGATTACCTGCAATATCAGATTTTTCTCGCTCTATATTTTTTATTACGTTCGATGGATTATCGACGGTATCAGATTTTTCACTTGAATTACGGATACGATTTTCATCAGCAAAGTGGATACGATGTTAATCAAAATGCTGTCTTCTATATTTTAACGATTATTCTGTTCAGATTATAAGTATATTTGTCATTTGCGTGCCGGACACAATATGATACAATGAATTAGTAATTTCAGTTATTCGATCCGGTTCGGCTACGATTAACGTATAACTTGCAATAACTGTGTTGGCTAATCGGTGTTTGTTTTGCCAAATAAAGACCCTTTTGATGTGTTTGGGCTTGTTGGTATGCTGAGAGCTATCGTCCGTCAAGCTCACATTTTTTTTTTTGCGAACACCTACTTGATTATTCTGTTATCAACTGGTAACATCTGGCTCAAACGACTGTTGCACTTAACCTTAAGAATAATCTTTGGTCGTGATCTCGACGAGACAAAACAGCGCATCGAGCGGATTTGCATTATCGATTTCGGCGATTCCATACACCCTTCTACGTTGTTTGCATTGCAGCATATGATTTTGATTTTGGCGGTTGTTCCGGAACGGATTCGCCATACTATACCTAATTTGTTAGTACTCATCACCGAAGGATGAGGGGTATATTCATTTTGTCAAAACGTTTGCAACGTCCAGAAGGAAACCTTCAGAGACCCTCACAAAGTATATATATTCTTGTTCAAACTCTAAATCGATTTAAGCATGTCCATCTGATCGTCTGTCCGTCTGTCCGTCTGTGTAATGACTATTATAAACATACCCCTGGCCGTAAAAATTGAGCTATCAACTTCAAGTTTGGCAGAAACATTGAAAGTTTCTGCACGTAAGTTGATATTGAAAATGGATCAAATCGCTCGCAGGACACGCCCACGTAAACTCAGAACACGTCTGTTTTTCAAAGGTACTGAAAAGTTGGTTTTTTGGAATTGATCTAAACTTTTCAAAGGACATGCCCACAACGCCCATATGCCTCTACGACAAAAACTTTTATTTTGAGAATAGACGAAGTCAACTGCGCCCGCTCCATATTATAGACCATGAGAATTTTATTCTCTTACCGCTTTTGTCCTTTTTGGGTAAACGGTGAAGGGTATAAAAGATTCGGTCCCGACAGAATTTAATTTTCTTAGTTGTTATTTATTTATTTTTTTTTTTGTTTATACCGATGGGTTGTGGATTGTAGAGAACTTCGTGTGGATGGATTATGATTATTATCCATTTTGCTATTTTTAAAATTGAACGAAGGCACTTTCAACACGACTAGGAGGTAGGCAAACATAATTAGAAACTCTGATCAGAACGTCTAGAACATATTTCGCTGTCCCTGGATCTTGAGGCATATGTGAACGACTTGCATATCCAACGGCAAATTATGCGTAAGGCCGTTTTCAACAGATGGGCTTCCAAAACGCCAAAAAAACCGAAATTTGCATAAATAGACCACTCACCTAAATGTATGCAATACGTAATATATTTCCATTGTTTACCATATATCCATATATAGTTACGTGTATGCATGCATGTGTACTTTTGTTTTTGTGTTTATTCTGCGTATTTTAATGTATACGTGTGTGGATATAATTTATAAAAGAGAATGTTACACAAATATATACCAAGCCTATCCCGAAACATACCAAGTAATAAAAATTCTGTAGAATATTTTTGGGGCGAACTTTTCTTAAATGATATAGTTTATGAGCATTTTTGTTGAATTCACATGCATGCATATATAAGCTACTGCGCATTACACTGACGTAATGGAATGTTAAGTTTATGCAAAGAAAAAAGAAAAATATTAATATGCAGAAATGTATTTAATAAAGAATTTTTGTTATTACGTGGCGTTGAAGGATTGCAATGGGTAATGGAACAAATAAATAAAAATAAGTCGACGAAAAAAATTCAAAAGAAAGTTATTCTCACCGTGCGATCAATCTTCGATGTCCGCCAAATTAAACCAACACATTTCAATTGCAAAATATGTTGTTACATGTGTGGATGTCAGTTCCTTGACCCGTACACAATCGTTGCATTCAAGACTACCTCCTGTCTGTTGCCATGTTGTAGATATGGATCATATGCAAATGAAGATTTCTTTGAAAGTCTTGAAGTTAAAGAGGGGGAAATTGACCTGAAATCCTATAACAACCAATTATTTGTGTACTGTGCGGAGTTTTCAATGCACATTTTCGAATATTATAAACAGAAAGTCAAATCAAGAGTTAATTATTTTTCCGATTTTGGATGGAGAAGCAGTGAAAAAAACCAAACAAAAATATTATATTTAACTTTAGGTCATATCTTGAACAACGATTATCTCAAAGTAAAGTGAGAAGTGCTTCATTAAAACGTTAAGACCGCTGCAAAAAACAATTTTCGTATGGCTCTGGTATCAACGCTAGACCATACTTCTAGACACTGGTCTGTGACCACCCTTGAGAACAATCTTGAAGTCAGTTTTCAATTTCTATCACGATTTACGCGACTATGAGCATTTCAAGAAGATGACAAACAGATAAATGTGAGAAACAACAGGCCAAATGAATGTGGAAACTCTTTAATCTACTTATATATCTCTTAATCCTAATCTGGCCCCCTGTTTTTATTACGGATCGTGCTAAGAGGCGGCACGCAGCCACTTATTAGAATCATGAGTAAGCCAATTAAAATTTTTTTATTTTCGCTTACAGTTTAAATTCATTTATTTATTTAAAAAAGCTATATACATGCATAAGATATTGACAACAGGCGATTTACATATTTTTTGATTACGAATTATGTAAAAATAAAAAAATCTTCTGAAGGTACGAAAAAGTTTATTTGTTGATGGAAGTTTTGTGCAAATTTTTTTTATTATTATTTCTATTTTAGGTAATCCCTGCAGATAACAAGACTACTTGCAATTGCGCAAGTTTCTAAGCTTACGCGTAATGTTTGTAATATAAAGCGGAAGGAATCATTGTGATGCAAGTGTTCAACTGTTAAGCACAAAAAAAAAAAACAGAAATAGGAAAACAGAAAAGGAAACGAACAGCAGAGAAAGTAAGTAATAAGTGAAAAAGCATTCGGTATTTGCCTCGCACGATAAGAGGTGGGGAAGTCGATCAGTATACAACCTCCTCAACGCATCCAGCAAAGCATGCAAACAAGCATGCAGATATTTGTTTAGGAAGGCACATACAAGGAGAGGACAGACATACGTTTAAGTATCATATGTCTCTATATTGGTAAACATGGTTAACAAACTTAGATAGTGAAATACTACCGTGCTCGTATTGTGTTTGTATAAAATTGCAACATACCTCAAAAATAAGTGTGTGTGTGTGCGTATATAAAATATGAAACAAAAGTACAACACACTTAGGCATGTTCACAATAGTCTCAAGCGGCATATCTTCACATACTTACATGTATTATATGTGACATTAGATGTAGGGGTCGTGAATACATACACTAGCATATGAATGGCCCGACATGATCTGTGTAAATGGGTATTGTCTCGTTTTGCTGTGTATTATATTTAAGTTGCACTTGCTATCCTTTAAAGTCTGAACGCTTAAGTTCAGGCAGACATATTTCCACCTATACCTATTGATGGCAAAAATACTCAGTATGGTGATGTTAAGGCAATTTAAAGATGTAACCTAAGTAAACTCTTTAAATAATGTGTGGATAATGCGGACGAAGCTACCCAAAATTTATGACACAAAAAATATTTATTATAATTTAGCTATTAATTATATTTTAATTATCACTCTCTTTATACTACACAATGAGAGAACTCCTTCTATTTATTGTTAATTCTGCAGTGTTATGGTAAATTATTTATGTTCTTTTCACCAGACTCTCTAAATCATATTAATTGCATTTAACTTCTGCTGACTTAACTTTAATGCAATAATTCATGTGTTGGTGTTGTTGTTGCTAACATAGTTGTTGTTTAGATCTGACACAATTCTTTTGTTCGCCCGTTAGAAACCGTTTATATAATAAAAACTGAAAACAAAATACTATTCAGCCACAAACTACATTGTTGGTAAAGAGCTTAACTCAGATAGGAGCCATAACACTATAAAAGAATTCATATACAATATAAAGACTCTCTTCACTCTCTCCTTTTCTCGTTCTTTCTCTATGTATTCTAAGTCATTCTACAGGGATATCTTTATAACCCACTCACCAAACTGAAATAGTTTGAGCGCATATTTTGTAGCTGAATATCAAATTACTTGTTGTAGAATGCATAACGGTATGTATATATCTATGGGTATAACATATATACATACTAACAAATGTATGATATTGGTATTCCCATTGTTGTGATGACGATGATGGGTGTCCATGTGTATAAATTTGTAAATATGTGTACGTGCATGTAAGTGAATGCATGCCTATATATGTCTATATATATATATATATATATATGTGTATATATATATATATGTATATGTGTATGTACATATATACATATGGCATATATTTGAAAAAAAACAAGGAATATTGTGCCGCAATGCTTACTATTGTTTAACCGCAATAAACAATAAAATATTACCACCAAAGTGGCCACAGGAATGCCACATGACGGAGATTAGCACAATAATAAACAACTTCAAGTGCAAGCAGAGATAGAAAACACACATGAATCTAGGCAGAAAGCGTCAGAGATAGTGAAAACTCTATGGTACACTCCCTCTAATATAGGGGAAAAGATTTCGCTGCACCGCACATCTGCAGTCTTTACTTGAAACAGGAATAAAGACGAGACCAAAAAAAATCGCTTCACATTCTCACACCATCAGCACAAATATCTCTCGTTGAGTTTTTCCAAGAGTTAACTACTAGTGGCCATAAATCCTTCGTTGTATGTGTTCTTGCATGAAATTTTGATAACGGGAACAATAATAATCAGCTCTCTGCCCAAGCAAAGCAACACAGCAAAGAAAGCAGAGAATATCATAAATGTTTTTCTATATAAACTATTGTTTTGTATTCTTAGAAATTTAATTTTCATATATTTATTGTTATTTATTGTTCATCAAAAATCGTAAAAGCTTGTTTGTATATAAAATGCACCTTCACGGCGAAAGATTTATGAGAACTGAGCGCACATGATCGCGAATGTTTAATAAAATCAAGCCAAAGGATTAATTAAAATCGAAAGGGACATTTATGACGTGTTGCTTCAGTGATAGTTACAATTAAAAATCATCTACGACACATTTTGTACAGTATATGATAACAAAAAATTTTCAAATGCACCAATAGACAGACAACAGTGTTTCCAATATTCAACTTGAATGATGCACTAAAGAAAGAAATATGCTACGTCTAAAAATCTATACAATGAGGCATTAAGATATAAACTGATATAAAACAATTATGGCACAACTAAACACTGTCTACAAACGTTTATATAAATAAATATTCTCACATCCTTTGGTCGAATCTCAGTTGGATTATTTCACTCGTTTCCGGCAATATTTATACCCATCACCGAACGATGAAGGATACATTCATTTTGTCATAAGGTTTGCAACGCCTAGAAGGAAGCTTCAGAGACCCTACAAAGTTTCAAGGACCAAAGTCGTAAGACTCGTTTTACCCACACTTGGACGTAAGAGCATCATACGGGTTTAGCGCAGTTTAAGCTATTTTTATGTATTGTTATCTCTTTCCGTATGTATTACTACTTGAGGGTGGTTTAAGTTATTTTTACGTATTGTTAACTCTTCTTATATGTATAAAATAAAATCCGTGAAAACTTTAAAAACGCGTGTGGCCAAGCGGAAGAAAAAGTAAAAAAAAACAATATGGGAATATAATGAAAATACAGCAACAAAAAATATACTAAAGCATGGAGAAAGTGCTATAACTAACAAAAATAAAGTATACATAAATGTCAAAAAAATTAACCCAAACACAAAAAAAAGGCATCACCCAGAGAGATAATGACGTCGTCAAATTCATACAATAAGCGTGTGTAGCTAAAATTGACAACATTAAAAGTCATTAAATCGATGTGCAAAAACAATTCAGGGAAGAGCGACCTTCATAGAAAGAAAACCATTGTGAGCATAGCGCCGCCATGTTTACACACTGTTACAAGTCTTGCTAGAACACATGATATTCCCACACATATATACATTGCACCACTTGCATTAAATACAAGAAAAAAGACGAAATCGCGCGGGTAAGACAATAATAGAGTGGTTTTATTAGTTGGGAAAATATTAAGAAACAAAAAAAAAAAAAAAATAGAAAACAGAAAATAGGTTGTGAAAAATATAGAAAACAAAAGCAATTTGGAAGCATTCGCGGTGGAAAATACCAAGAAAAAGTTTAACAAGTAAGAAAATTAAATTCGGTAGGGACCGAATCTATTGCACCCATCACTGTTTACCCAAAGAAAAGACAAAAAAAGTAAAAGCGCAAAGTTCGCATGATTTCGCCTATTTTCGAATTAAAAGTTGTTGTCGTAAATGCATGTGGGGGTTGCAGGCGTGTCCTTTGAAAAGTTATGTCAATTCCAAATTCTTTTACAAATTTGTAGGCGACACTACAAAGTTACGCAAACAGATACGTGGACAGACAAACAGGCGGACATATTTAGGCGCATTCAAAGGTTGTAACTAGCCAACAATTGGTGTACTTTATGGGGATTTTGAAGCTTGTACCTGCGTGTTATAAAAGAATTGAAAAAAATATTCAATTTTGATGCACTATAACATCCTATAGTTTATGAGGAATGAGCAAAAAACCAATTTTTCATTCCCTTTGAGGTGCTTTCAGATATTTTTAATACCAACCTGCGTGCAGGAACTTCCAACGTTTCTGTTAAACTTGAAGTCGATAGCTTCATTTTTGCGGCGAGGAGAATGTTTACAAGAGACATAATACCGACAGACAGACGATCAGATGGTCGGACGACCATGCGCCCACGCTTAAATCGATTTAAAATTTAATGCTAATCAAGAAGATATATACTCCGTTGGGTCTCTGATCCATCCTCCTTGCAAACATTATTCAAAATGAATATACCTTTCATCCTTCGGTGATGGGTATAAAAAGCAAAATTTTTCACAACCTATCAGGACAGTGAATATCCATTTGATAGTTTGACTATTTAAGTATAATACGGTCGTAAAAAGTCGTTGTGACTCCAGTCAGTGAAGTATCGTTGATGGACAAGTGGTCACATTTCACTTCAAAATTTATTTATTGCACATACGATCCAAGTCAGTATGTTACATACTTTTATGATCACCTAGTCGAGTAACTCGTTGTTTAGATTTTCAAGCATAGTGACTAAGTAGTATATCGAATTGTTTTCGTAATGTACTTTTAATATACCTTTCTTTACTTCGTTGTTGCGAAGTTTACTGCGTTGTTGAGAAGTGTCTTTAAATATTTTTTTTTTAAATTTTTTAACATATTAGTTTCAGAAGATTGCAACGTTGAGGCGATTTACTTAAAACTTTCAAAAATGGGCGACATGAACATGGTGGCTTATGTTCGGCTTGTTTATAAAAATTTTCAAAAATTGAATTGGCGCAACTCTCTGAACATTTCAGCATATTTCTGTGACTACAATTAGTAAAATTAACAAGAATCGTCATATGAAGGTCCTTATAATTATGATTCTGTTCTGATGGAGCTGTATGTCTTAATTTGAATTATGAATCACTGAGAAGATTTAAATCCTCTCATGGGAATGAATTCATTACTTCACTGCGAGACATCTTCTATTTCAGATATATTTATTCCATGTATTATAAACCTGATAAAATAACTCTGCGTAAAAATTTCTTAATTAACGATTCTCGATGCATGGGACAACAACGCCTAACAGATATTTTAATAAATACATCCCAGCCTATTGACCTTATCTTTAAAAAAGGCAGACACCATTTCGAGACTTTCCAACGATCGCCAGCTTCATGGGACTACTGTACTTTACAACATCGGCAGGGAAAGCATCATAAATCTGTCTTTGGTTTTTACAGTTTAAGAATTTCCTTGCTTAGAAAATCGACGAGTCTCCATATCCGATCACTTCATCAAATGCGTGATCTTCATAACAGTATAAAACCTAATTTGCAAAGGTGTTTATTCTACTTGTTATAATCTCGTTTAATAATTGTTTGTCTACATAGATTCACTTTCATCCATACAAATAATTCTGATAGTTACGTATTTCCTTGTAAGTGTATTGTAGCTGTATTAAGTAGACCTTAAGCTTCACTTCCCGGTCACAGCATTCGTTTTCCTTAATGATGTTGCATTTTGATCCCATTTGCCATATTTTCGATTATTTTAAGAAATGTGTTACTTATGAACTATACTCTAATTTGATGCATATATATATATATTTTGCATACATTTTTAATCGTCACATACTCTTTCGTAAGTATCTCTTTTCACGTCTCTTTGTGTCCGTATTTCAGTGCCAATTTTACCAATGTGTTATGTACTCTCGGTTCTATTTTCCTTTGCGTATGTTTGCTTCATCGCAAAAAAAAACTCCGTGATTTTCCAACATTTTCTCCGAGTAACTTAACAAGTTTTCACGAAATTTAGAAGAGGCCTTTCACTAAGTAAATAGTTTCCTTTTTACACAAAGCTTAGTTTGACTTTCACAACAGCATTTATAATTTTAAGCGGAGTAAAAATAAAATTAGTACTCTAACTGGACCACTTGTGTTTTTTCGTTGTTATTTTAAGATGAGTTCTTTCTTTTTTGTCAACAGGTTTTAGGATGTCTTTCTGTCCTTTCTACATTCTTGTACATTTCTAGTTGATTCAAATATTATTTTTTTTTGTTAATTTTCCTGTTTTCACTTCAGTTCGCTTATTTCTTCTTCAAACTTCTTAAGGCCCCCCTTAAAAAAAACTAAAAAGCATTCAATATGCATTCGCTTGTATATGTACGATCGTTTTGTGATCACATAACATTCAGGTTTACATTTAAACATATTGCAAACAAAAAAGTGATCGCGGTTAATAATAGAATTTTGACGAGGGCGGTATTCATGACTTGTTTATAAGCGAACGATTTGCTCAAACCGTGGTATTTGAACACAAAATTCTAAAACGACAACTGAAATCCTTACGAATAAATTTACATAAATAAGTTATTCTAAACTTGAACATCTATTCTATTCTCTACACTTTTTCGAATCCACAATCCAGTAGAACGAATCCCATTTGAAGAGTATTAGGAAAAACAAAAAACCTGAAAAGAGATTTTATGTAACAATATGTAGTCCCTTAAGGAGTTTTAACCAAAAATAAAAAAAAAGTACAAAAAAGCTAAGCAATTTAGTAGTAATTTTAAAGTTTTTAAATTATTAGAGAAATGATGTGAATTGTTTTTCCGTATTTCACATCCACTGGAAAGCTTTTTTTAAGGCTAATAACCTTAGAAGAGTTTGTTCTTTAGTTTATTTTTAATTTTCATTTTACATAGTTGCGATTTGTTTAGAAACATTTCATTTACGGTTATTACATGCAGAAGAGACTTTAACTTACCGTTTCCTTACTGTTTCATCCCTTCTACAGAACTTTTATATTCATATAAGTGTGTATATATATGTTTTTGTACTCGCCTTTCCCCATTATTCTTCTGTCGAGTAAATTTATTAAGTATGCTATTTGTTGGATGTTAGAGTTTTTAAATGATGGCTTAATTGCTCAACTGTAAGGAGGAAGGAATTTATCGACATTAAAAATAGATGCGATAAGCGCCTATAAATTATTTTACATGGCTTGCTTATGTGAAGCATAACTTTATATTTCTGGTCCAAATTTTTATTTTTTATATATCGCATTGTTTTACATATTATTTTAAACGTATTTTAATACCCGGCACTGCTTGTGGTGCGAGTGTATATTCTAATAATAGACGATGGGGTAAAAGATCGCCTTGTTATGAACTTATATAAACTTAAATTAGTACAGTCGAGTGTCGCTACGAACACTTCTTATGATATGACTATTTTGTGTCTGTGTCGTCCATCTTCAGACCATCAAAACTAAAGTTCCTTTTAGCAGAACTTTCTATCTATAATAATGGGCGAAACTTATGTATGAATGGTCATGGTCTGAACGAGGCTTTATTTTAGATATCTCGGTCTTCTATACTATTTTATCTTTTTAAATTCTATTCAAAAAATATGAATATTTACAAATGGAAATTAAATCCAAGTTAGCAAAAATAATATGCAATAGACACTAATAACGAAGTTAATTGCTATAATAATTATGTCGTATAATAATTGCATTCTTTTCCTTTGTTGTTCAAGTGGGTTACTAGCAAAGGCAATTCGATCCTTTTGAAGTGTTTCATACTTTGTTTCTTTTTATTTCAAATTTTATTTACTGTGTTTTTATTGTATGACACACCTCAACGTGGTACATATGTAATTATGTGCGGTGACACTACAATGATAAATTTGTGCATATATATACAACACCCAGAACGCAACGAGGTAGACTTAACTTTTATTATGCCGATCGATTCGAGAAGTGTATGTCTGCGCCTGTAATGTCGGTTCACGAGACGTTGTGTTCAACCTACGGGTTTTTTATTTTTCATATATTTTCGTAATATTTGGTTTGCCGATGTGTTTTGGTCCAAGGACGAGCGCTATGAAAACGATGTTCCATCGAAAAGATTTTCGCTTGATAACGAAGTCATTATAATTTTTTAGCTAATTAATTTTTATTTATTGGCTTGACGGAATGCTTTGAACCTTCTAGAGTATGTAAAAAAAAACTCATCATCACCCTGCTATGCAATAAATTACTGTCTACCGCACCAAAAATCAAATATGCGTCGCAACCAATAGCCGATATGTTACTCGAACTTTCCTCCTTTAATGAAGAGAACTTATCATTTAAGTGCTCACGTTTTCCAATAAGAAATCGTACTGACTTCACTTAAAGAATCGTTTCAAATTAGGGTGAACTTTACATGTTACTTTTCTTGGAAAAGCGTTGTACGTGTGAACACCTCCCACTTATCAAAATTTTCGCTAGACTCAAAATCGACTATGCTCTGTTTATATATGGCAACAACAGCAATTCAAACGTAAGTATTCTTTAAACCGGTTTATCACCAACTGGTAAGAGCCAGCACATATGCTCTTCGAACAGTAGCCATCAACAACATCATTGCTGAAGGCGATCTTCTAGCTTTAAAAATATTAAGTCTATGCATTACAAGTCAAAATTATCACGAAACTTCTTGGCTCGAGCAGTTCAACGAAGGCTTTAAAAAGCGATCATTGCTAAGATGCTAAAAGATCTCCATCCACAGTACATTTCTCTGTACATGCCTTTAAGTATTTCCCAAGGATTTGCGGTCAAAGTATAGTGGATTTTTAAACAAAAAACCTTTCCGTACAAAAAATTATGCGAAATTACATTTTCATAGAGCTAATCACGTAGAATAAGGATTAGCGTGTTCGATTTACAGACGACCTTATAAGTGACGATCTGGCACTTATCTATGCCAGCTTTATATCACGCTACGGGTTAAGTTCAGACTAATCACATTCTACACGAAACGGTTTTAAAATTCCCACCCGAAACTAGAGATATCCTTTAAGTCTCGAACCTTGCTCTATCGCGAATGACGAGGAAATTCAAAACGGTTACTATTGCACTTGGTCTATTGGCCTATTAAAGCTATATATATGAAGCCCCTTGCATTTTAGTTGGAGCAACATTAATAAAGCAAGGAATACAATCCACGTTATTCTCATGTTGATTTTAATTTATTTTGCTACATTCGACCAGCGAAAAGCCAAAAGCAGAATATCTGCGGAAACTCGTTTGAATCATACAATTGCAACATACGAATAGATCCTCAAGGAGTCTTGTCAAATATTCACACTCGAGCCGGCTAATTCTATGGGCATCCCTGTATGGGCAATATTTAGCTTAATCAAATAAGTAAACACACAGTTTACTTTTTTCTCCTCCAAATAGAGACGATCATCTCAATTGCTAGTGCTCGTCTTAGTTTAGTCTAAGAGTTTATTTCTTTAGGTCACATAAAGTATATTAACAATGTCAATGTGTTCTCGCCGACAGTGTACTCTTTTTTTTCTTGCGTATTAAAATTCGGTCGTGTGATTTAAAGTTTCGTATAAGCAACTGAGTGTTCCTACATCATATACCAAGCGACATTGCCGTAAAGTATAAATAAAAATACCCAGTTCTCTTATGGGTATGCATATGCACGTTCTCATATTTTTCAATTATTCATTTACATCTTTTACCAGAAATGCCGTAGGCACAGTAAAATCGCTTGTCACATATGGCAAATAAAGGGAAAATGAAATGTTATGATATCAATTGAAACCATTAAACTGAAATCTAAATGATGTTAATAATGAATAATACATCTCGTTATGCTTATCACATGATATCCTTTCATAATTTGATATTTTCTTCCTATTCGAATTCACCGTTGCCTGTGCGAAATGAAGTCATTGTTCTTATGTTGAAACTGTTTGCATATGTGTTAGTATACGAACATCCAAATATAAGAAAATTTTCTAATATCCTTCTCATTAATGCTTCAGTGAAGAGTCGCAAGCACAGTGACAGGCTTCTTTCTGTACATTCGTGCATTCTATTATGTATGCACATATATATATATATATATTCACTTATGTTAATAAGAAAAAAGAAATTACTTACTTTACAAGTTTTAATGGCATGTTGGTTAGCGGAAAACAAAACCTCTTCGCTTCCCTCAAGCCAACCTATTATCCTATTTATTCTTCGCCAAGATATTCTTAAATGCGAACGTGGCAAATTCATCCATTCAATCGCACGATTTGTGCACACATACCCTTTAAGGAAACGCACTATCCCACCTTCTGCTCTTTAAACTTGTATTTACTTAGCTTTACTTCTCATTAACTTTTCTAAACACACACAGTGTGTAAGTTTAAGAAGAACGTCCTTGATTTCATAATTAACGCGTTTCGAATTTTGGAAATAAAACAATAAGTGGGAAGCCGCGTGGGTTTTCTTTGTCTAAGGTTCGGAAAGGGACACTTTTAAATATATATTTTTGTGATTTTCTTTAATGTCAAGTTAAGTAAGATTTTTTGAGTTCTCCACTTTCGTTAACTTCCAGGAGTCTATCGTCGTACTTGTTGCAGTTGATTTAACATCCCAGACTTCGTATTAATTAATTAGTAGACGTCCGAACTATATTTCTGACTTGTTCCCACTGACCATTTTGTGAAAAAATTCCAATCGAAATGCATAAAACTCTTAGGATTTTTAAGCAAATAAGGCACAAAAATGCCCATATATTTCACGCAGTCGATTATTATACTCTACACCATATGTGGTACAAGGTATATTAAGTTAGTGCGATCGTATGTAACACGTAGAAGGGCTTAAAGTAGACCCACCTTTTATTTCACCGATCGGTTCAGAAACATAATCTAAATTGACCTGAGCCTGTCTATTCGTCTTTCCGACTGTCCGTCTGATGTCTGTCCACGACTATAATGTTCTTACTTGTTTTTAACACACTTTTACGCAACACAATACTTCCCGTAATGCAAAAACGTTATAATTACGTTAGACGTCGAATAGAAAAACTCGCAAATACCCAACAATGAACGGATGCCGAATACTTTCATTTAATTTCAATCATCCAACAATGCAGATCAGGTAGATATGTATAGACTTTTTCATGTTTATCGAATTCCAATCGTATTTTAATGAGAAACTTATTTTAGCCAAGGAAATGAATATATCATTAGCAACACCGTCTTCATTATAATAAGCGACACTATTTTCTTCTAACTTCTTATGGTTGTGGAAAATAATTTTTATTGTTTTCTTTCGAAAGCTAACTGACCGTTTGCTATTATCGTGTGCAGCAGCTGAATCTGACATTAGCGAACCACATGCGTTGCCAACAAAAGTTTAGCGCTTTTATTGTTCGCTTCTTATTTTACAATTTTTTGTTTTGAGAGAGTTTTTTTTTTTTTAATTCGGACAATAATAGATGTGTTTTATAACAAGCAAAAGAATTGTTTGCTAAAACACTAAAGATAAGATCTATAAGATTAGATTTATAATTATAGTTGTGAGGAAAACAAGTAAATATTAAAATTATATATGAGATTGAAAAGGTCCGGAATTTTTCAGCAGATTGTTACTTATAATCGGTGCTAGACTATCCCTTGCGTAAAATGCTACCAACGCTATTGTGTATTATAAAAAATATAATTCATAAGAAAATCAATGATTTTACTAAATGAAAGAGCAAAGGTTTGCTATTAAAACGATCGTATGCAGGAAAGTGCTAAAACTTATTGTTTCGCTTTAATTGATTAATTGCGAAGCAGACACGAAATTAGTTTTAGCTTTAAATAAGATGACATAAATTTATTACATAACCTAGAACTATTAGTGAACGGACCTTTCGATTCAATTAAGCCTGTTTTTTGACTGATTACCTTGAGATTTATTAATTACTACAAACGTTAGCCAAATCATTTATCGGACATTTCGCAGCTTAGAGAATTTACTATCGTTGAGTTAGCCTATCGTGCGGACTTTACATTTTTCTCGTTGCTAATTGAATTTTTTCGCATCTTTGCTAAGATACTTGATAATTTTTGAATGAAACGAAAATATTTATTTTGTAAATAAATTTGCATTGTGGATTCAAAAGCTGCCGAATAAATTAAATCATTTCTTACATGTATCGAAAATCTTACCGCCCTTGAGATTATTGAGAACCGCCATTGAGTTTTTAGTCGCGATCTTTTGTTTATTCGACTACTCAGGTCTAAGAAATATATCAAGTAAGTAAAACACGATAGCGGAACTCTGCCTACTTCAAATGCTTTACATTAGTTCGTTTAATGTAGTTGTTGATACAACAATTTTTCAAAACGCAGTTATAAGAAAAGTGATCGAAAAAGTGGGTCGATCCGAACCATTTTCCGTAGCGTTCGTCCTTGCGCCAAAACATGTCAGCGTACTGTCGTACAAAACATCAAAATATCTCCAAAATTACGACCTATAGGTTGAACACAAGAAAATAAGACAGACAGACGCACGGACAAGCTTAGATCAGAAATTTACTCTGAATTGGTCGGTGTAGTAAAAATTGGGTTCATTTTAAGTCCTTCCCATTAACACAATGTATTGTTGTACCAGAGATGGTGTAGAGCATAGAAACCAAACACCAAAAAAAAAGAACCAAATATATCGGTATTTAACGTCAAGCGTGTATTACGTTGACGCGAAATTACAATGTACAAAGTATGTTCTAAAATACATCATAGAGATCAACCTAGCTTTTCAATAGAGGGTATAAAGCGTTGAATCCATTCCCTCGTAATTTAAATTTCTTTCTTATTGCTCTTTTCATGAATGCATTGCCAACCATAGAAGCTTCTCGATTAGTATAAAAAGAAAAAAGGGGATAATTTTTTAATTGACAGGAATGCAGCTCAAAAAGCAATGGTGGAATTTAGACTTGGAATGGTCGCTATATCCGCAACAATCATAATATAAAAGAACGTTTTTTTAGTGATTAAATCTAAACTTTAAAAAAGTAAAGAGATGAACCATTTTTATAAATAACGATTGGTAATGAAAATCAAATGGGATATCGATTATTTACACAGCAACCGCCTGGTGAGGAGATTAAAGTGAATGCCGCACACCAAAGAACTACATCACCACGTACAGAAGTCTACTAAATTTCCCGATGTAGAAAATATTATTTGAAAAAGAAATGATATTCTTACGCCTACGATTAAGCCCCCATTGAGTTCATTTCAAATTACTTTTAACGATTACTTCGCTCTTTCGTCAGTTGTTCGCCACCACTATCTCAACAAGCGTTCTTGTCCATTGCTATTTTTTACAATATTTTCATTTGCCTTCTCAATTGTTGCTCGTTGGCGTTTTGACTACAAAAAAATCTCGGCCATTGGCATTCTTCTCAAGAAAATTATCAGCAGCAGAATCTAAGTATAGCCCTTCCCTTAGAAAGCACTTTGAACGTATTCGGCCCTTAACGCGGCTAATCAACAAATCGTTGATTAGTGCACTTTTAAAACCGAACTGAGACACTTAGAATCTATTTCACAATTCACATCCAATAAACAACATATCCGTGGAGAGTCATATATAGAACGTGATACTCTCTCAGTTGCGTTTAGTGTTGAAGTATAATTTACCGATTAAATTTTAAGATCTCTTACGAGTAGGCAATAAAGTGGCAAAGGACTAAGAACAATATGAGAAGACGAAAAATCAAGCAATAAAGTCCTATTCCGTCTTTCAAAGGGAGAGTATCGTGTTGTGGTCTTACATTCCACTACATTATGTGAATACAAACTACTTTTAATTATATTTTTGGTTTTGATTATCACCTTTGATTATCAATTAAAAAGCTGTTATTCTATCCAAGCGAACATGACAGTGAAAAAATAAATCTAAACGTACAAGGATATTGAATTTGAAAATGTAACAAGTTACCTCTATTATTACAAAAATATTTGGCAAGTTACCGCTAAAATTGTTTAGCTATACTGGTGAACTTGGTCAACAAATTTGTTAGAAATTTGAGTCAAACCACTAACTATGGAATTGATGGACAACATCCTGTTAGATATCTCCGGATTGGAGCTGCATACGGCTGATATGAATTAAAATTGAAAATCTTAAGAGAGAGAAAGAGAGAGGTTTTCCTTCTTCAGGTCGATGTTCTAGTTAAAGAAAAAATTGCAATTCTCTAAATATTTACAATTCGTCAGAGACTTCATAATATTAGAAATGAAATTGCAAGAGCATCTACTTTAACAGTAAAGGTCATCAAAATACTTGGCAACTAAAAGTAGCATTGGAAGTGGACAGAAAAACGTGTTTCTAAATATTTCCCTCTGATAGATTGTTTTCTTTTTTAAGAAACTAACAAACTAACTATCCTGACAGTGTCTGTGGACAATTAACATTATTTATAGAGACAGAAAGTTTCGAAAATCATCATCAAAACATCCAAGTGCTTTGAGTCTCGCAGTATAGATTAAAGAAATTTTACGAAAACAGAAAGTTTATAAGAGGTATTTAATATGTTTTTGTTTTTTCTCTATACGTAAGAGCCATTATCAAACTGTATACAGTTTAAAAACGATTTACAACAAGCATTGTTTTAATTTTCTCTGAGGAAATAAAAAAACTTTATTACGGATATAAAATTTTGTTCATTTATTTATTTTTTTGTTTGAAGAGGTTCGAATGTTTCGATGAAACCCACAAAAAGCAAATATAACTGTTATCCGCCTGAGTGGCCGGGTAGACAAAGAGTGAGCGTCTCGACTAACAACTCAATGGTCGTGAGTTCAAATCTTTAGTGCGATAAAGTTTTCAATAACGCCGATGAAAGTCCGATTAGATGCTAGTGCTTTAATACTTTATTCTTAGAGTTTATTTTCTGGGTAAATTATTAGGTAGTTGCGTTAATTTTGATAGTTTTTTCAACTGAAAAAGGCTTTCATTGATAAAAATTAGTGAAATAGTATGTATTGAAACTATTAGAAACATACCTCGTCCCGATACATTAGCTGTACGACTAACAGCTAATGTAATTGCAGGACATCTTCTTTTTACCCTTATAGGAAATACTGGACCATCAATAAGAATAACATTAACCCAAATTGCATTACAAGTATCAGAATCAGCTGTTGCTATAACTCAGTCAGTCAGTATAAGAACTTTATATACTACTGAAGTAAACTAATGTCAACACATTCAAATCACCCACTTCATCTTGTAGATTATAGTCCTTGACCTTTAACTACCTCTATTGGGGCAATAACTTCTGTGTCCGGGTTAGTAAAATGATTTCATCAATATATTCATCAAATCATTATTTTTATTAAGAAATTTGATTACTATTTTCATTCACAACAAATATAAGAAAGAGGTTGCCCTCATTTGTGAAGTGGCCAAGCAGTCTACACCCATCGATTTGGTCGTTGCGTTGCGAGACTTGAACTCGTCTCAAGTCACTTGGTGTAGCAGTGATAATTCTGGCCCTTTGATTCCTACTTCAACATCTGATAGAGCTGTTGTGTTCTTTAACGAATTTTTTGATCATAATTTAGTTCAATCCAATCGTCCCCTAATTGTGATGGTAGACTGCTTGATCTCTGCTTCGCCAATTTTCCTGAAATTAGTGTAAATCGTTGTCCACCTTTTAGTTTACCTGAGGATCCTTATCATCCAGCAATGTGCATTGCCTTTCATCACAAGAGTGATGGTTCGTTGAACTGCCTTAATGTTCCAAATCCAACCTTTTCAAGCCAATATTATGATTTTCATAAAATCATTATTGTATTGCTAAAATATCATCTTTCACATAAGAGGCTTGATTTCTCAACCGGAACTATTGAAAGCTTATTGTCATCGTTCTATAATACATTAAATCTAGCTATTGCTGCATTTGTTCCGATCAAGCAGTGCCGACCTCGAAGCAGGTGTCCCCCGTGGTTTAATAAGACAATTAAATATTGCAAGAATAGAAAAAACACGCTGTTCAAAAGATATTCGAAAAGTGGCTCTGCTTTCGACTATTTCGCTTACTCAAGACTTTTGCGTGGTAGATCCACTTTTCAACGCCAGTTACAATGCGCCACAGCCAACACTTCTGTTTTTGTCTGGCAAACAATGAAACCGTGATGTTGAAACGGTTCGAAATTGCATTTTGAGTCAATTCTTTTCGGATATTTCCCATTGCATGTAAATGGGTAAAATCAGTCATTAACAAACAGAACAATTGCAATGGTGGAGCGGCATTGATGAATCAACAGTGTCAAGATGTTTACATGCGATGGGAAGATTTAAAAGGAGGAGGAGCAGTGGCTACCGTACGAATTACCTGAAAATGACATTTCGAACCGTACAGCGTACTCAGCATAGTGCCTTCTGACTGCTACATGTTTAGATCGATGCAGCATGGCTCGACTGACACACGGTTTCGAGATGTTGAAGAAAAGCGAAAATGAGAAATGCGAAATTAGATCACTGCCAAATCAAAGTCGTTCTTTCGACCCGGTATCCCCATGTTGCCCAAAAGTTGGGAAAAATTTGTAGAAAATGATGGAAAACACTTTGACTGACATACGTTGTACCAATTTTTCTCAATAAATGCCTTTTCCAGGTAAAAAAGTGGTCAAAATTTTTGCAAACTCCTAATACTATATTGAAAACTATTATTTTATCTAGAGAAAGGTCAAAATAATCGAATTTATCATCATCATTATATACACTAGTATTTTCCATTTCTTTATAATTTTTACCTATAAAGGTCGCCTATCAACATTAACGCAACCACCACGTATAGTAATAAAGATAACTTGTAGCAGATATCCACATATCTGGGGATTATTAACGATAAACTTTAACGGGCATCAGAGATTCGACAGAATGTTTCCTTTTGTTTTTTCCTCGATAAACGACTGACTTAAAAACATGTAATGCATTATATATAAAGAATCTAAATTATTGTTATCATTAATTTTTTTGCTAAAAATAATTGTTGCTGGACACGTTAACACGTTCACACATGCCACCCAATTAAAACATAATAATTCTTATATATAACACATATATACTCAAGTATACATACGCGTTCACATTCAAGCGTTTGTGAATGCAAACATTTCCTTAAATATGCTGACACTAGATTTTGCCGCAATAATAGTGGTTGACGCGGTCTTATACGTGACATCTACTTGTGTGTTCATATTGTTGTTGCTGCCGTTTTTATATTACTTGTTATCCTTGTTATTTATTCTTTTTCGGTTTTACTCCACACACATGACACACCGTACGGAATAGATTTTATGTGTGCCACACATGTGCACACACGCGCGCACACACACACACACACACACATGTACACAAATCACCTACACTAATACATTTTCCCGCAAAAATTAAAACTAATGGAAATTGTCAGTCAGGTGTCAACATAGTGAACAAAACGTGTTTATAAAACGTATGGAGCTGCGCTAAAGAATAAACGCCGGAGAATGTAAATAAAAATTTTGTTGGCTTAATTACACTTTAAAATGAAACTTTCTCTTTTATTGTTCGCGTTGCTCAGGCGAACAGCTCTCGTAGGAAATTTTGAAAATATTGTAATTTTGATATTATGGTGTCCTCTTGTTTTACCAAATATTTATAGAAATTATTAACTTACTTTAGCCACATCATTACAAACGCGGTTACCACCATGAGCATTATTATCCATTTGCGTATATTTCAGTTTAGCACTTTTCGAGATCATGGCAGGAAAGAACAAATTTGACATTTACCATCGAAGAATGACATCGAAGCAAAACTGTCATTCGATTTGTAATCTTTAGATATATTACGACCGGAGATGCCCCTCATCAAAAGCAAAATTTTTATTTGGTTCAACCGGTTTCCGCTTTCTCTATGCTAATATGTATTCCCTACTAACACTTTTTTCTTTTTTTTTTCTTTTTCTTATGAGAGTGAAAGTGAGTACATTATGGGTCGTAATGCACGATTGCGAAAAAATTCTTAGTAGTAATAAAAAAGCAAAAAAAAAAAAATTAGATTTATCTTCGAACAGAAATTTTACGCCACACATTGCAGCAGTAATCGTTTACCACTAGGTAGTAAAGATTCACCCTAAGGCTAGCTAAACCTTTTTAGTAGCTTAGTGATTCTGTTAGAGAAATATTTTTTGATGCATATGTACATGCATATTTTTCGATGCAAGATCACGTTGTAATAATTGCGCCTACGTGACATAAACTTTAATAATTGTTGATAGTTTCAATTTTAAAATGAAGCAATGAAATGTCATAATAAAAGCATACGAGCCACAACAAATGGATATGCATACAAATTTGTCTACATATTTATATATAAACTCTCTCTTCCCCTAGACAAAGTGTCTAATTAATCATTGGCGACAACTGCTGGTGCCATATAATGAGCCGGAAACGATTGTATTTTGCCATTTCTTTCTTTACTGTCTATCACAAAGACGCTTTAACCGTGAGAACACATATAATATATTACATATTTTGCGAAAGCTTTTTTAATTTACATGCAAAAAGTTATTAATTGCTTTACGTGGTGCATGTCGGAGTTATTACTATGTATGTTATTGCTATATATTAAAATAATGATTAATAGGTTTGAGCAATCAAAGCCACGGTGCAAATTGATTCAAACCATTGCAAAAAATTTTGAAAAAAAAATCCAAAAACTATTGTCTATGTAAATTTAAAAAAAGCTTAACAAGTCTAACTATGCTAACTTGAACATCAATAAGTTATTCGTAACCGAAAAAAAGAAAATTTAAAACAAAATTTTCTTCAAAAAACTTCAAGCACTAAGTAATCGAAAGTTTCAGCTTGAAGCGGGTGTAACAAAATAAGCGGCAGCGTAAAAGCAGCAAAATAATTCTACCAAATCACGTAACGTCAATTTCTTCGATGAACTTCTCAATTATCTTCATAAAAATGTTCATCCTGTTGCAATAAATGCCTTTAAATGGTATCAACAAAGAATTTTATAAACATCTTAAGTGCGTAACATTTTAGTGCGGATTTGCAGACAGCAAGCTTTTCAAATTTAATTTTCTTGCGTCAAATTGTGTAGAACCAAAGCGGTAACTTTCCTACCAATATGCTGGTCCGGCTGGAAAGCTGCCGCATTCAGAAGTGCGTACTTTATAATCCTAACATCCTGAAGACGGGGGCACGACTTTGCATAAACTTGAAACCAATATAAACCAAAATAAATAAGCACCAGTAACATGCGATACACACAAAATTCAACAGCTAGCACATAATTACTAACGAACATAACATGTGCGCGTACATTGAACAGCTCTAATGAGAGAAGTACTCATAACATGCGTGAATATCTCTAGGTTTTTGTGGGCCAATAATCATGTTAGTAATCGAAATTTGCCAAGGAAATGTGTCTGAACCATCTGTTTTGTTTATTGGTTTGCCTTACATCTCCCGCGGATAGGGCTGCGGAAATAATTGTGTGGAATTTGACAACAATTACCTCTTTATCAAAATGAAATTGCAAAATGTACTGGAAGCGCTCTACTTGAAAGTTCACTCAACGTTGCGTACCAGTATATCTTACGTCTTATAGTTGTGAGCATACCTGCAAGAACAATAACTAAGAACGTCAAGAAAGCCAAGTAGCTGTGAACCTATGTATGATGTACTCAACCAAAATCGTTGCTACAGTATGCTATTTGTCCTAATGCTTTTTTAAGTATACAAAATGTTTTCGAGCTCATTTTTAACTGCGTCCATTTCTCCATATATATGTTCATCCCTTCACATCAATGTCCGCCATTATATCAACATCCGTTGGCTGACAATTTAACAATAAAGCCCGAAGTAAGTTTCCAATCTAAGTTTGAAAAATTCGAATTCGTAGTCGTCTTCAAGATTGCTGCAATAAGTTAAAGATTTCCCGAATATTTCCGTATATTTTTTATAGACGGATTTGTAAAGACTTTTATGGTGCGCTTCAATATCTGTAACGGCTTCATCATCGGGTCCAAACGTTTTTCCTTGGAGCATTGTTTTGAAATTTGCTGACAGATAATATTCGATGGGCGTTAGATATGAAAAATGTGGCATTGCAGCTATCGGCTTGCGACTCCGTGTTTTGTTTCACTCCAAGTAAAAGCGGCGTTCATAGTCTGGTCGGCTTTCCCGTGCCTTATCTTTTATTCGATTTGTAAAGAAAGCATACTTTGGAGGTGTTCGTAAGATTTGCTATCTCTCTGTAACCTTAAAACTCTGGCCATTTAAGATGAAACCGATTTAGAAAATTAACAAAAGTCAATTTTAGAGAATTTCGTTTTTCCTTGACAATGTGTACATCTATCTACACTTGTGTATGTTTACTTAATCAGCTTTTGGTTTTTTTTTTTTTTCTCTGTAAAAAGTTGTAAGTGTATTTAATCCATATATAGCCATTCTAACAAATTCAACCAAATCTGCCGATTTATTAGGGAATATTTATTATGAAATATAGACACATAACGTATATGATACACATAAATGGATACATATACACACACATGAAAACCATAAAAACCGCATATATATGCATTTTCACAAGTGTAGATACGTACATATACGATCTCTTCTGTTTTTTATACGCAAAACCTACATTATTTCTATACAAAAAATTAAGTCAATAACATTGTACAACACGAAACATTTTACTATTATGTGCATATATGCAATACATGCAATGTATATATATATATATATATATATATATGTGAACTGTTTTAAGTGTAAATTTTATATATGTGTGTAGGCACTTATGTACAAGCTATTATTTACTTTTATTTTCTTTCATAGTAAGCTAGACATACTCCGGGATATAGAAATATATATAAACAGTCTTATAGTTTTTGTTGTATGCCTGCGTGTAGGCATATGAACGTGTAGGTGTATGTCCTGTTTGACACACACCATATAATATTCACTTTACATTAAATAGTGTTTTTGGTGTAGTGGTGTTGTTGTTTTATTTCTCGTTGAAGTTTCGAACAATACTGTAAATACCTCTTTTTGGAGTATTTGCTGTGCTTATAGAGTGGCTTATATGTACGCGATATCCTTTCGTTTCATCTCCCTCTCGCTTACTTTATTTTATGCTTTTTATATTTATTCAACAACTGCAGTCCTTTTGTTTTTTCATAGCTTGTTTTAGTTACAATGTATGTTTGTCTGTATGCATTGGTGTGCATGTACGTAAATATTTAAGTGGAGTTTTGTGTGTTTTTAGGTTAATATTGTTTAGAGATACATTTATTGTTTGTTATTGCTTTTCATTGCTGCTTTTTTTTTGCTGTTATTTGTGTCTATGTATGTTAATGCATACCTATCTCTTTCTAACTTACTAGATCCGTAAGTAATGTTGCATCAAATACTTGCATGTTCATCTATATCTATGTTATTATGCTATATATTATGCTATATATTACTAACTGTATATATGTTTGCATATCTATGTATCTGTAAAGTTCTATATATTTAAAAGTGCATATTGATGTGCATTACGAACATTATTTTAATGGCCGCACATATGTATATCTACACCTATACATATGTGCATAAGTATCTATTACTCCTTTATTAAAGTATTTTGTATACGTCCTTTACTTTTCATATTAAAAAATATATATATGTAATGGAAAAAAAAAAACAAGAACAACAATTACAACACAAAAATGTTTTAAATGTTTTAAATGTTTTTTTGGATTTAAAAGCTTAACATAAGTTTCGAAAGTTAAACAAGAAAACATATTTTCCCTAGTTTTGTTTAATATAATAAAAAAATTTGCTATTTTAAAATTTTAAAGCGCACAAAAAATCAACTGTGAAGCAATATTTCACAAAAGTTTTTATTTAAAAATTATGAAAATTCATGAATAAGAATCAATGAAAATTATTAAGATTTGGATTTCCGAGCGATGGGAGAATCGTGGAATACAACTCTGCGAACAAGGAACAAAAAGTAAGAAAGTAATGCTCTACACTCATATTATCGTGCCAATACCAAGTCTATCTGATCACCCACCGTATAAAATTAGTAGTGGGAGCTATTATCACTAGACCAGTACTAATGAGCTTTAGAAGTTTCGGGTGAGTTACTAATAATTTTATTTAAAATAAAATGAAAGTTTGTGAGCATTCTTAACTTTGCAAGAGCGTGAGCCATTTTTTTCAAGTTTAGATAGACACTGCATCACTGCACAGAATAATTTTTAGATTTTTTTTGTTTATCTCGTGAGTGGCAGGAAGAAAGCGTCAGAAAAGTGAAAAAAACTGAAAGTTTAATCACTTATAATTTTGTGTGTGTGACACCGATTTCTTCCATTCTTAAATGCAAATAAGAATAATGAGCGAAAACTCACAAACTTTTATTTAAACCAACGAAAGTGCTTACAGTTCACACTTTACCCTGGGGGTTGCCTCTGACTGACTTAGTCCATTGTCAACACCGACTTGTGTGCAAAAACTTTCAAAGCTTGAAGTCGATGTCTTAACTTTTGCAAGTAGGAGAGTGCCAGCAACATACAACGACATGGATAGAGTGATTCAAAATTTGACGCTGATCATGAGTAGTATTTACTTAAGAGGGTCTGAAGCTTCCTTTTGGGTATTGCAAACATTACGACTGAATCAGTATACCTCCATCTTTCGGAAGTGGATATAAAAATGCAAATATGAGAAACGCTAGTTATTCGCAAATTTGGTAGCCAGAGCAAACATTAATAAGTGCCATATCTCCAAACACAACGACAGATCTACCAGCTTCTACGCCCTAATTGATTAACACGTTCGCGGACACTAAAAATTTCAGGGAGCTGCAAAAATAGACAGGCATTTATTTTTGAAACTAGTTTTAATATCCAAAATCTGATTATACATATGTTATGAGAGTAGTCAGAACATCGTATTCTAACTGTTATATGAAATGAATGTTATAGCATCCACGACAATGTAGATCATAAACACTTAAGATCATAAACTTAAGGTTACATGAAATTAAATGAACAAAAATTGGCTTTAAAATTTGAATGCTGTAGCATTCACGTCCGCGAACGTGTTAAATAATCAAAATTGGCGAACAAGCTTGCGCTCCTTAACTTTGCCGTGTGATGCGTAAAACTGATCTACGTTACGAGAATGAATAGTAACAGTCGAGCAGAATAAAATGGAAGTCAATAAAGTGTAAATTTCGCGATTAGTGGTTAATTATAGATAAATAAAAGCAAAACTGAAACAATAATGTCTGACACTTCCATGTACTACTAGAAATCGATCAAAGTTCTCTTGACCATTTTACATCTGTGCCATTTTCTATGCCATCTAAAAGTGCTATTGATCTATTTCCTGTTAACGGCTTTTCGACGATTAGGGATTGGGATTTGGGATAAGTCTACCGCCATATACGCGCAGTCTTGAACTTATCCACTTTGCAAGTAAGTTTCAATATCTGAGCGACTACTTTCGTCTTTAAATTGATAAAAGACGATGCGAACTCTTCATTTCTCCATAATGAAATTGATTTCCATATATGCGGCAGACTTGTTAAAAATTAGGACGCTATTAAAAAAACGTCATCGACAGTTCCATTAATACAAACTGTACAATGATTCATATCTTCATAATTCAAAATTAAATACAACTTATCACGTCCTTGGCAAAATGGTGCGCACATTTTCATTGTAGCTACGAATTACTTGTTATACTTATTATCACTCATAATTTTCATGATTTGCAAATAAGGGTCTCGCTATTAGAAATGACGTCTTTTGATTAACAATGATTTTAAACGATGGTTTGTTATCTGCTCTGATAGTTCTTTCCTTCTTTTGATGGTGCCCATAAAAAAGGTCTATTTGTGGATGAGTTCTTCTTTTCGTACGAAAATGATATTCTTTTTTATTCGTTTTTTATTAATATGATCGATCAATCAGTCAGGGAATGTCCCTTATTCGTATAACACGGTGATTGTCAGAATGAAGAGAGGAAGCAGGAAGAAATAAGCTCACTAGCGCTCCATAGTGGATCTGCGCGCTAGTGATAAGTGTTATGCATTTATCGACTGAGCACTCACTATAGCTACGACTTAAAAAAACTCTTCCGACTTGGCAGCCGCGGTTCTTACCTACGCGGCTACTCAGGCGGAAACGAAGCAATTGCTAGCGTTGGATGCCACCAATTTAGATGATCATCCAATTTATTTTATAAATCAATTCAATTTTACTGATACACATATTATCAAAAATTTCTTCACTCTTATCTTAGCCATCTTAGCGAACATGTTTCGACCAAACTTGCAAGAGATGACGTTCGCCATTGCCTTTAAGTGCTTGCATGTATGTTGATCATTTTTTCACCTGGAAGAGGCATTTATTCAGAAAAATTGGTACAGCATCTATTAATCAAAATATTTCCCATCATTTTCTACAAATTGTTCCGATCTTTTTGCGAACGTGACGATACCGTGTCGAAAGAACGACATTGGTTTGGAAATGATCTAATCATCGACCCATTTTTGCATTTTTTCAGTCGAGCCATCCTGTATCGATCTAAACATGTGGCAATGAGAAGGCGCTATGCTGAGTACGCTGCGTGCGGCAAAACTTCCCACACGAAATACAACGCCGTTTTCTTGAAAACTTTTGCAATGTGTCGCCGAATGTTGTCGTGCAAGATAATGACTTTGCGTCTGTTACCCCACTGTCGCTTCGCTTTTTTGCAACAACACATCATCAAAAATTTGTTCAATTGACGTCGGCAGACATCACCAATAACGTTTTTATTCGATTTTATCAGCTCGTAATAAACTACATTTTGCTGATCCCACCATACCAACAGGAAAACTTTATGGCCATGAATGTTCTGCTTCCGTGTCGATGTGGATGGCTCCCCTGGACTAACCCATGACTTTTGGCGCTTGGGATTGTCACAGTAGATCCACTTTTCATAGCCGCCGGTCACAATACACCACAAAAAATTCCTCTTTTTTGCTTGGTAAGCATTGAAACCGTGATGATGAAACGGTTTGAAACGGCATTTTCAGTTAATTCGTATGGTAGCCATTCCCCCTCCTTTCGAATCTTGCCATCGCATTTAAACATCTTGACACAGTTGGTACATCAACTGTTAAGTGCTTTGAGAATTTGAGCTGCGGTTTCGTTCAATAAGTTTGGCAATCCACTCTCTTCGGTCTTTTTTGGTTCCCCATCCCCTTTCTTAGACGAGCAATACCATCATCTTCTAAAAGTGTTTGTTTAGTTTCGGTGGCAGCTTTCTTCAAATTAAACAATAAAAGTAAAAATAATTCGCAGGACTTTATCATTTTTATCAACAGATATCGCTGATCAAAACACATGCAAGTATCTAATATGCTATATTATCAGTATATTATCAGCAGTTAGGTGCCTATAGGGCACGCTGCAGTTTCTTGCTAAAAACAAAGTTTGAATACCATTTTATACTAAAATTATGTCAACAATATGTCGCAGCACAATCCTCACTTCCTTAGTATTAAACTTTCCGCGAAGCAGGCGTGGTATCTTCACTTTTTTTACAACGATATTCCAAGTACCGTAAATTGATGTTATTGCGCGCGCTTTTTGAAATGCATTTTACTCTACGATTAAATAATAAATTATTGCAAATCGCTAAATATTATTGAATGAATGTGCCACTCATCCACTCAATAACTGGCTGATACCTAATTCACAAGCGAAAATCTTGTACATCCATCTCATTAGAGTTTCTATGGCATCAATCTAAGTCAGACAGAGTAAGTAAGTCTTTAGTTGGCAATGAGTATTATTTACCTAACACCTTAAGTGTTCTTTTATGAATTGCGATTGTGTCAGCAGGATCTTTGCTATGTGAACTTTAAAATATGTTCAGCCATAAGTTCAGATCAATGTCGATTTCAAATCGTAAGTTATAGTTTAAAGTTTGATGTTTTTAAAGTTTTTTTAAGTTACTTTAACTTCCTGGCCATCGTGATTATTGAGAACATCACAGCTCTTTTCGAACTTTTATCGTAGATCTAATTGCTAGGACAAGTTTGGAAGAGGTCACATAGATTTCATAACAATGTTATAGGCCAACATATCTAGTCGACTTTATGATTCCACGCTGACGAGGCATATCACAAGTTGAATAACAACATCAGTATAACATTTTTCTATAGCGATGAATATAAAAATATTGTTCTTAATAGTAATGTGGCAGTAAATCACTGCAAAACATTCGTTGCAAATAAAATATTTGCTGAAAACGTGCAAAAAAAAAAGAAGTAATCAGCATATCACCCACACTTACATTCAAGACAAGAAAAATACAAAGAAAAAAGAAGCGAATCACCAGCGTACGTAAGCAATTCCTAACAATTTATTATATATTTTCAACAGCATTTCACTAAAAAAATAAGAAAAAAAAAATGCTAACAATAGTTAAACAAATAAAATTGCGAACAGTTAGGTCTTAAGTCGCTCATACCTATACCCATTGAAGTAAGTGCGATACACGAAATACGGAATGACAAACCGTCCCAGAATGTTGTAGAGAAATGAAATGAAAAATGTATTCAAAACAGTTTTGATACCATTATAACAACCCATTTGCCTAAGTACGCAAATGTTTTCGAAAATATATGTAAATGTATTTGGATGACTGACTCCTCATATACTCAGGTGTTGAAACGTGTATTGTTGCAGGCGCACGCAAAGATACATTGACATTTACTGCAAACGTTATGTACGTGTGTGTACAAGTAATTGAGAAAAAGAAGCATCTTCATGTAGAGAGAACAGAGACAATACAAAAACACGAACATCGATAATTGTTCGAAGGGAAAAGAGTTTATAGCAAATGAAAGAAAACAGAAAAGGGGAAGGAGAGCTTTCGTAAAATGTTTAAGTTGTCGCATATGATTACGGAAAGCATTTCCGTAACACCTTAACGCACTAATAAAGATTTTAATAATTTTTGAATTTTTATACCCACTACTCTAAGATAGGGGAATACACATTTTGGTTTTTTTATGTAACACCGAAAAGGAAAGTTCAAAGATCCTATCAAATGTATATATTCTTGATCAGCGCGAAATTTTAAATTGATGTAGCCATGTCCGTCCGTCTGTGTGTCTGCGTTGTGTTCCTTGGCGCAAAAATGAAGATATCGACCTCAAGTTTGGTAGAAACTTTGGAAGATTCTGCACGCAGGATGATATTGAAAATGGGCCAAATTGGTCAGAGCAGAAGCCCGCAGTGAAGCATAAACTGAGCCCAACTCCGTTTTTCCTAACAAAAATTTGTGGGTTTTTGCTCGTTACTCAGAAATTATAAAAGATAAGGATGGAAATTTTCCGCATTTACTTTACTCTTTGCGTGCAAAAATGGAAAAAATCACCCATAACCATACAAAGTTACATATGACGAAATTTAATTTTTTCACTCTTTTGAGATTTTATGCTTTTTTATCATAACGCAAACAAGACAGAATGGTTAAAATTATTTTGTACATCCCTCAAATGAAGATATGTTATCTGCCTAAAAATGTGTTAACGCTCAAGTGAACATGGTATACACCGCGATTATTTTGTTTTTAGCAATACCAGTTGACATGGGTATCAAATACGAGATCTTGGAGAGAAGAATGCGAAAAGCGTAGTGATGGGTATGCAAGATGCGGCGCTCGCCGAATATAAGTTTCTTACTTGTTTTATTTATAATTTGTGATTGAAATGTAGTAGTGGTTTTTACTATATATCGGCTAAGGATGTGCGTTGTTGCGTGATGGAATATTACGCCGATTACAAATTAAAAATTTGAACTATAAAGCACGATTTGTTGATTATTATGCTTAAGGGATAAAAGATGGCTTTAGACATGTTGCATGTATTAATACATATAGTAATTAATACTATCTGTGAGACAGGTACCATTCTGTGGATGGACAATGAAGAACAGACATTGATTTAACTCCAACATAATTGACAGAGATCAGTGACAATAAAAGACGACATTTACATTATTGCTGAGATGCTCTAAATCATATCAGAGAGGGAATATAAGCTACACCACAACAAAGGCACCCTCTTTCTTCTTTACGATAAAGCACCCTATGCGTAAGAAAGAAATAATTTCGACAAACGATTGTTTCGATTTAACAATCAAATATCTCCTTCTCCATGATATTCGTTACAAAACAGTTGAGACTTTCATATATAGCGCTGCCAAGAAATCTTTTTATTGTCCAGTTCTTATAGATGAGGTTGGACAAATTTGTTTTGGGTATCCAATGCTGTATAAATATGGATTTGCCCAGGGCCTCACCGTGTACGTATGTGCCGGCGAATTATTGGATTCGTAAGTTTTATTTTCTGCTACACATTTCGCGAGCGTTTCCCACAACATGTGCATAGTTTGTATCGCATTTATTAGATAGATTCTTAAGCAGTATACCAGACACTTTCCGCTTCTAAAATTCATGCATTTCATAATCTGAAATAATAAATCGCAGGCTTTCCTTTGGCAGCTTAAAGAACGTAAGCATTTTTTTCGCCACGACTACGATATTTGCTTGTAGAAACTTGGCAATTGATTGCAACTCTGCAAAAAATGACCGTAACTTTTGGGTTGAAAAAGAACGCAGGACTTAAATGGCTTATAATTACATCATTACTATTTCTATTGATTCTTAAGATTTTTTTTAACTTTCCCACCTAATTCGTAATATTTATTTCCTCAGCGTAATTTGTTAAAATGAAGAAGAAATTAGCAAAAAAGTTTTATTTTTATTCAGATTGAACAAGAAGAAGTTAAACGAAAACTTTATCATAGAAAATAATGATAAAATAAATATTTGTTGACACATCCTGCACACCATGCAAACACATCCATGCACAGTCCTTAAATAAATTTTAACAATTTATTTTTGCTCTTTTTTCTCTTGGACACAACATATGTCAAGTACTCATCGCCCAGTCGTAGTAAACGGTTCAATGTGTGGCACAGACAGGTTATCAACGCTTTTAATCGTCAAAATAAACAGAGAAAAATAAAAAAAAAGAGATAAAAAACGTCGAAAGAGAAACAGAGAAACCTGGTTGATTTTTTTATAAATACTGGCAATTATATAACATAAATATTGTAAATTGCTTTTAATTACATAATTCACAAATATTACGCGATTAGCAGGAGCTCTCTACTTCTTTTTGTGCCGTTTGCTGACTTCAAATATGCTTCAAGTACTTTTTTCTTTGTGTACATTTACGAAACTATTTTGGTGTAAGAAATGCGTGTTTGTATGTGATATTAGGAGAAATTAAGAAAAGTCGCTTGTTGTTATACGTTGCTTTCTATCTGAATATTTATTAAATGCAATCTAACATAAGTGTTTTATTAGTAATTAATAACATCATTACGAATTCCTTTTATAACTAATCGCCTTCAATTTACGGCAATATTGTAAGAAAGAAATATCAAGACATTAAATATGTGTTTAGGGAAGAATGCAGAAGAGATCTAGGGGAAGAAATATTTAGCTCTGGGGCCCATTTATAGCTGTTGATATACAGTAAATTCGACCGTAACCTAAATATGTTACTCGATCGTAATTTCTAGATCGAGAGATTTTCCGTTGGATAGTACGAAGAATGCATCATTTATGGACAGCTGTAAACTTGCTACTTGCTACAGCGAGTCGAGGTGAGTTTTGTCGAAACAAATGTGAAATGCGAGCAAAAAATTTCCAAACACCTACACTGTAAACGTGCTCATAACTGGTTCTTTTCAAATGATGCTCTGCCAGCATTTTTCCGATGAAAATTAAATCAAAAGAAATTCTTGTTAGGGGACTGTGGAGCTTTTAAAAAAATAATTTATTTTTGAGTTTGGAGGAAAATAGTTACAGATAAAGGATATTGCATTCAGTTTAAAAGAGTCGGGGAGAAAAGGCAGTCACTCTTAGCAATTAAGAAAGAGGCTAAGCTTGGTCCATACTAAGCTTGTAAGCATTATTCAATTGCAAGGTAAAGCTAAAATCCTGTCGGTCAGTACACATAATATATTGCTATCAATATATTATCTACAGATTGCCAACATATTTTAGGGTAACACATATTCCAGCATTTATTGGTAATTGTATAGATATATATATGGAACCACTTCCCTTGAGTAAACAATTGGAGGAAATCTTTTGAAAATGCTCATCTTGTTCTAGTAAAGTTTGTGATTGTGATTTCAGCAGAGGGTGTAAAAAAAAAGTAGATGAAAGGGACTGAACCGATTAGACCGTGCATGCTAGTTAAAAATGTATTTAATGTATAAGATTTTCGACTCAAAAAATATCATAAGTTTTGTGATCATATTAAACGATTATTTCAACAAACTTGTTTCCCAAAAAAAATCCCAATTTGTACCAAATCTACTTCCAGTTTACTTGCAACTAGGTGGTGAAAATACTAATGTTTCTCACAATAAATTGAAAATGAATTGGAAATGAGTTGGAAGTAAAGTTTCATAGCGAGCGTATGTAAGTATTTGGAAACTGTTCCTAATCATTTCTGAGCAGGTGGCTTTGGTAAATGGTAGTAAGAGAATCGTACGAGGTTTTCGAAAGTATCTTTACCGTACCGAAAATTGTAGACGAAAGTAATTGTCGGTGTTTTCTCGAGATTGTCTCAGTATTCAATCTATTGCGGGCATGTACGTTGACAGATTATAACTGTTTTGTTGTTTCGGGTTCTTAAACGATCAAAGGATGTTTGTACCAAATTTCCGTTTCTTTCCTTCATTTTTACAACTGTCGTGGTGCGACTAAAATTATATTATTAATATTAAATTATATAATTATTATATAATTAAATATTAAATTATAAATTATATAATTATTATATAATTATATAATTATTTAAATATTACATTATAAATATTAACTGATATTTGTGGCAAATCTGCTGCCGTATAACAAAGAAAGTCGAGCAACAAAAAAAAAATTTTTTTGTTGAAGGTATCAGATTTACGGTTGTTTTTTAAAAAGTCTAAAGAAATTTTCTCATAACATTTCAAAAACCAATTTTTTTTGTGCGCTTAATTGATGCTTTGAATTTTCTGAAGTATCTGGAAGCAATCTATTACCTGAACCAAATTTTTTCCTTGAAATTTCGAATTCTTCCTCAAGTACAAAGTCTACCTATGTCATTTAAATATCTGTTGGGTCGTTACAATCTAATCTGTGATCTGTTCATTTCTAAGGCGTCTAACATACATAAGCAGATGTCTTTAGAAAGCGCGTACGTTCTTTGGAAATCATTTACAAACAAACGTACGTTAATGAAACTTCTTGCCGTCATTGGAACGACTGTCTAGTGGGTTTGGGACTGATAGCGATTTGATAGGTGTCAGTACCTCTGCCAAGAAATGAAAAGTGTATGATGACGACTTTGATACTAACTATCCGCCATTTCCCAGCGCGATAAGGGTGAAATACGCGCTTCTGTTTTTAGCAGATGCAGCAAAAGCAAAAATTGGACCAGAAAAGCAAATGAGGAAGAAAGTTTCAATTTAACAGGGCAGCTTTTTGGTATATAACTGCAGAGTAGTCTGTAAAAAAAGAGATGGATAATATATATTTATATATATATATATATTCAAAGCGGGTTGCAGGACTATTTCTATATTTTTTTCGCTCTTTTCTTATGCATTTTACTACGTTTTTGACAAAACAATATTTCGATTTCGATTATTATATCTATCACCGAATAATGAAAGGTTTGTCAAAACGTTTGCAACACCCACACGGAAACTTCAGAGATCCCATAAAGTCAATATATTCTTGACCAGTATCAAATTTTGAAACAACTTAGGTACGGCTGTTCGTCTCGCCATCTGTGTAATGCCTATTTTAAACATTCTCGTGGCCGCAAAAATTAAGCTATCGACTTCAAATTTATCAGAAACAGTGAAAGTTTTTGCACACAAATTATTATTGAAAATGGGTCAAATTGATCGAAGGACACGCTTACACTACCACGCAAACTGAGAACACCTCTGCTCTTCAAATGGAATAAAAAATAGATTTTTGCTCACTACTCACGAACCACAGCATGTAAATCTATAAAATTTTGAACGTAAATGGGAAAAATTATTGGCCAGTTTTAAATTCGGAATGTACCTGAATACGTCCGTCGTCTGTTCATCTGTTCGGAAACATTATCGCCTTCGCAAAAATGAAGGCATCGTCCGCGATTGCAAAAAATTATGACCCGAGCCGTTCAAAAGACACAATAGCAACGCCCACACTCCTAGGCAACACCAGCTATGAACACCTTGGCGTTTTATGTTTTGTGCTTGTTACTTATAAAGTACAACACGCACGTTATATAAATTTCCACTTTTATTCTGAAAAAGCAAAAAGCCTCGCCCATCCAGTCTTATAGAATATGAAAATTTAGTTCTTTCGCCTCAGCATAACGGTGATGATTGGCAACTTACTTGTTAACATTATTTATTAACAAATACATATCCGGCAACATTCATCTGATTGTCTCAAACGAACTCGTGCTTAAAAGGTGACATTTCAGTTTACATTTTCTGTGCAGATAGTTTTCTAAATATTTGTTCGTGTAAAAAGTTATATTGATTTGAAAATGAGTGAAATATCTGAAGAAAAGCGCTATGTGATGCTTTTTTACGCTGCAAAAAAAAAATTATGACGTATGTGGTAGGAATGCCGTGAGTGAACGAAGCACCTGGAATTGGTTTGCTCGATTCTGCTCAGGATATTTTGATGTCAATAGCAGCACCGCGCTTTGGTCTGCCAGTCACTGAAAAAGGTGACAATAAAATTTTCAATTGGTAGACCCACATCGGCACGCAAGCTGTCAGGAAACAGCGCGGGAATAGAGCAAGCTACAAAGAGAAGCTTGAAACCGGGGAAAAAACCGCCAAGACCTTTCAATATGACCCATTATATAATTCAAAATTATAAAAATGAAACTATAATTCAATACATATAAGTTCAAAAGATAAAGCAAAAAAAATGTGATAAGCTAATGTACACTTAAATTGAAGAAAAATGGTTCAAAGACGCATATATTTCCCCAACCTTAATCCAATCATTACTAAATGCAGTTAGCCCTATCATCATAGATGAGTACATCTATATAGGTACACAATTGATAAGCAATAACTCAGGTCGTACTTTTCTTTTTAAATTGCATCAAATTATTGCATCAGAAAATGGAACGCCCCTATAAAAGTCGTTCTAGTTTTTACCAACTATGTCGAAGCGTAAAAAATAGCGCGTAAGTTGTGCGTCATTGAGAAAGTCTGATTGGAACATAGTGCCTATAAAAGTGAGATGCAGCGTTTAAAGATAATGAAGACTGAGCAAAAATGGGAAACTAACGTCTAGCTCTATCAACTTAAGCACCGAGGATGTTCCTAATATGAACCCCTTTTTTCTTGAGCACCGGCAAGTCAATTCATTTCAAACGATGTTGATAGGATGGGGAACTGTTTTTGAACTAATGCCACACTATCTATCTGACAAGAATAGTTTGGAGCTCGGAAAGTCCAACAAACTTTTTGCTTTATTAATAATTTATTGAATATGGAGATTAAAGTTCCTTTTTTGATTGACTGGAATACCAGCATCACTATAGGATACCGCTATGTTGTGAGCATGAATTGTCTCTTTGTAATCAACGGGGAATGATCTAGAGAATGACATCTTTTTACACTTGGAAAGGTTCGAAAAGTGACATTAGATTAATTCTGCATCAGTATACCAATGAGTGTAAATCACTAGTAAAAATTTTTAAGTCCATTGCTCTTCGAACAGATTGAAATCATCTCAAAATCATCTGTATAAACATTAAAATATTATTGTGCTGAATGAGACCAGGGAAATCTTTAATAAATAAAACAAAAAGTAAAGGACCTCAACGCTACCTTGTTGCACACTAGAAGAAACAGGTATTAGTTCATAGACATATTTACACACTACTTTTTTATGCGATTATATAAGTACGACGAAAACGAGTTGTTCGGCAGAACAACTAGAAAATCAGACCTAATTCCCATATTCGCTATATAAACGTATTCAAATATTCCCAAATATTTCCTGAGGTATTGGGGACAGTACAAAATGATTGAGATTTCTATGATTTTTGATCATTATTTGAACTAAAAGTTTCCACGCGATTTGCTGCAAAATACATAGAGGGACGCACATAATTCATTCATAATTTAACCCTTATCAAGAAAATATATTCCAGATAAGAGAATTTTACTTTCATTTGTATCAAAATCACGCTGCCACGTTCTTAATTTAAGAGAAATAGCGTGGTTGCCTTGAACTGCAACAAAAGTTTTAATAACCTTTCAAGGCGAATATAAATACAATACACAAAAAAAAGTTATTTTAAGTACACTTTCATATTTGCTAAGTGGGATGTATGAGTAAAAAAATTAAAATCGTATACAATCGCGAGATTAATTTCAAGCTAAACGTGGAATGAATAAACAGCTTAGAGGCCTTGGGTCGATTAAGTGAACCCATTCAACGTAATAACATTTTCTCTGTGTTAGACTTTTTTATGCCCCTTTTTAAAATGTTATTATTTTTTTAATTCAATGGTAAGAGCACACAAGTAATGCAAAATCCCCGTATTTATTCACTAATAACAAAATCCTGCTTAAATACATTAATATTTTAAAAAAAAGTCTACAATATCAAGCTGATCTTAGAGATCATTTCTTACATTCCTCGAAGAGCAAATTTCGAGTAACTAATTAATTAGTACGCGAAGAAGTGAAACGACGGATTCGATGAAATCAAATCAAAGTTTCAAGCTAATGAGAAATGTCTGTACGAAATTTTCATTGCCTGGTCTTGGATTTAAGAGCGGCTACGACCAAGCATACCAGCTTGATGGAGATAGGTTTATATGTCCTTTAGAGCGCGATTAATTTTAAATCACAAGGGAAAAATGCTATGAATAGAATAAATTTTAACAAAAGAAAAGTAATAGTTAAAAAAGAAGCTAAAATGTTACAACCTTTCAAATCTGGCTATTAAATACCGTTCAACATATCGAGTTGTGCAGTTGTATTCTCTTCTATATAAGAAGGACGGGCGGGCTTTTCAAAATAAAAATTTATATTGGCAGTGGTCCTATACAATTTGCTTTCGTGTTCGTTCTCAACATTTCAACATAGTTGCGACCCGCGAGTTCACTATTAGTTGTGGTATAATAAAAGTTGGGACCATCTCAAGTTTTTTCGGGTGCTGCATACAACCGCGCAAGCGTACTACACCCCCACCCGCAAGTGGTGTAGGGTATTTAGAATATACATATAAGGATCTATTCAAACATTCACCCTTTCCTCGCTTTTTTATGAAAGTCTAATTTTGAAGCAAAGCAACAGATGGTGCTTATAGCGTAAGAGTTCTTAATTAGTAAGATTCTTCGGAAATTTTTGAAGCCATGTTTGTTTACCTGACCAGCCGTCTTCTGCTTGCTGTGCTTTTCAAATATTTGCATTCACTTGGTTATCTTATAAATAGTGTTTCCAATAGATCTGAGTTAAAAAATGTTCATATATACATAAATATTACCGTTGGGTTGGGTATCGAAGATTCGTCGCAAATTCAAGGTAGTTTTCTAATACTTTTTTTTTTCTTTATCATTATCTAAGCATGTGGGCGTTTATAACAAACAAAATTATGACAACTATAACTGCAGCAACAATGTCTGTATGCTTTAATACACTTCATATATGCTTAATAATGTCTACATATACGTGCACGCGTTCATATATTTATTTTCATAAAATATAACAACGTATCTAATTTTTTCTTTATCGCATTTGTTGTTAGGATCGTTCGTACATATGATGATAATGGAAAAGCTAGTAGAAAAGAAAAAAGTTCAGATGGAATAATAATAAAGAAAGACAAAAAAAACCAAGAAGAAAAGAAAAGGAAAGCACTCAAGATATTATTATGTATGCTTAAAACATTTTACATATACGTACATATCAAGTACTTATGCATATACAATTGTTTATATACATTATCGTGCCTGCATGCATATCCTGAGCACACGAACACACTAACACACGCATAGCCACATCTAAACACATATATATATATATATATATATATATATATATATATATATATATATATACTATACATTTAATATATATATATACATATTAAATGTATTGTATTTACATATTCAACTGTAGTTTTATATAGTTACAGTTATGTATGCTCGTATTGTATAATAAGTAAAATCATGTGACTGCATAAGTGTTTCAAAACCAGACTTCATTATATTAAATTACATGGAACAAAATGGTGCGACTTACATATGTTAAGATCGGTATGTACATATGTGTTCGTTTGACTATATATCTACAGACAAGCACATTATTGCAAATTTTTCTGTGCGTGTGTGTGTGTGTGCCCGTACTCACGTATATTATCTTATTTAAATTTTCTGCACCCTTGATAGCAGCTATATAATGCTCATTATTCCCTTACTTCATATAGGCACATGTGCGCTGTGTTCCTGTAAATATTGGCAGGGTTGCATTTATGAAATAATAAATAATATATGTAAACGTGCATGTGAGAATGAATGTTTTGTCATTATCATAACTGTTATTATTAGGAACTACGCTGGGATATTCTCGCATTATATTAAACAAAAAAAAAAAAAAGAATAAGAAGTTAATTCATAGACTACAGCCCTAGAAAATTAAACATAGATCACCCTGCTCTCACACTCATTTTCTAAACTACTTGATGTAATTAAGCAACACCTTATTTGTCGTTGACACGGGTAGAGAAGCCCTTTGTTGTTTGAACCCCTCTGCTTCGTCCAGCTTCGATAAATTTATTTCTCAATAAAAAAAAACAGATATAATAACTTGTACATATCCAGCATTCGCGGACCCCATTTAAACTGATACTAGAGTTAACGGTACAAAACTGTCAGTTGTAAGTAATGAAAAGTTAGAACTCTGTTTAAAATGAAAGCCTTATAATCTGCTTTACTTGATTTTGTGAAAAGGAAAGTTAATTCAGGCTAGAAGGTTGGTTAGAAGGTTTCCTTTGATTTGCGGTTTGAGTGGTGGTTAAGTTTGTCATATTCGTTATGTACTTCAAAAATTTATTAAGTTATGATCAAAATGGAAGATTGTCATAGCGCAATGGTTGTTTATGTAACACTGCACAGCAATAATGGAAACCATTCATATAAATTCCTTGAATAATGGCTGTTCATTACGGGTTCTACAGGGTCTACCCTTACATATGAGTTACCCTTCTACCCTTACATATGAGTTACCATGGCATTCAGTTATTTCATAGCAGAAACATGAAACGATATGAAATAAGGAATCAAGATACACTTACACTTTTGTATGTTCTCGTTTCAGTTTGACACATTTTTTCAATGAACTATGTGAAACTGCTTCAGGGTCAATATGTTCTTGAGCTAACGAAAAATAATAATTTTTACTATATTTTTCTATATTTATTGTTAAACCTATATTTATATTAAATATCCTACACCACTCTACAGCTACTCTTATATTCGAAATTAGACATTACAGGGAAAGTGGTCCAAAAAGTGATTCGATCCGAACTATTTTCAGTAACCGTTCTCCTTGAGTCAAAGCACGCCAGCGTACCAAATTTAATCAATATATGTTCAATATTGTGGAGTGTAGATCGAACAAAGGAAACCAAGTTGAACAGACGGGCAAGCCAGATAACTTCAGAATCACTTTTTGAATTGATCGGTATAATAAAAAGTGCATCTATCTCAAGTCCTTCTGAGTGTTGCATACATGTGTGAAAGCTTAATATACGCCTGTCAGTTATAAATATTAAAAGATTTATTAGCTTACGAAGATGAACTTCTTTAAGTATATAAAAGATTCTTACTCTTAACAATTATTGGGGCATGGCATAATAGGCAAAGTAATTCGATTTTCGCTTGCATTCGCTTATGGCCCCTATCGTACCGCTGCAATTTAAAAAAGGAGTTAGTTTGAATTTATTTTTTTGTGGAAAATATCACTTCAGCACCGGCTACAAAATTCCAAAATTTTTGTTTGTCGAAAAAATGCTGAAAAAGGAACCTTGTTTTAGAGATGTAGTTAAAATATAGATGACAAGTGGGATAAAACTTGAAGCACTCACCGGCACGCTAAGCTCGGGAAGGCAAGATATCCAGAAAAAGCAATCTATCTACGAGTTCAAGTTTTAATTTTGAAGTAATGTTCGTTTTATCGTTAATCTGCAACGCCGACACCTTAGCAATGACCTAATGACTTTGTACACTTACTAAAGCGTTTCACGATTGAGTTTAAAACTTTTTCAACTCTGGTTTTTCTGCATATTTCACAAGTTACTCAAGTGCACTCAAGGTTATCACGTGCTCTGCGATTGTGTGCGGAATATTGGCTTTTTGGATCGTTTAAACTCATCCTCTTATCTTAATGATGGACAATTCGATATTATTTCGTGAGACCATACAATCTCCAACTGCTATGAGTTTTTCGTCTAATGAAAATTGCTGTTTATTGGTTTTTGTTGTTTGTTTGATAACATACTTTGCCCGTATGTGGCACATTCTTCAATATGGAGAATAGCTTCCGGTGTGTTGATGAAAAGTACAATAAGTCAGTGCTTGTCGCCTCGATTCCTGAGGCTATTTTAGTCTTCCCACAAGGTATATGACGATGTTTCCTATCATTGAAGGCATTAAGATTTTCAGGTGCATCAAAGTTCTAAGTGGCCTGTGTTTCAATTTAATAGCAGTCATGATTAACTTAACTAACATAACTAACATATAGAAATCATTGGAGGGATCCGCTGACGGATTGATTCTGTGCGCCGACTAAAACAAAACTTTCAACTCTATGAAACGAAATGGATAGGATCCATATTACACGATGTCGTGAATAGGTTCCTTTGTGAAAAATATCAAAATTCACAATGGAAATCTTAGATTGCATAATGTGCGACATGCATACATTTCAGGCATTTCTTTTGTTATATTTGTTAAAATTTGATACAAACGGAATAACGGATTAAATACTTACACGATCGTGTTGCTGAATATGTGTTTAAAAACAAAAAACAGATATTTCTCTTTTATATCTTTTTTCTGGCACTTTGGTGTTATATGTTTTTGATATGTATATATGCGGATGCGTATTTTGTAGTTACGTTGCGAGTTTTTATATTTCTTGTTTTTATTATGCATTTTTGTGACATTCTCAAATGAATGCTGATATCTGCATATAAATATCATTTATATTACGGTTTACTACCTTTGAATGCTAAATAAAAAACAGCAGCGCGCGTATGAGTGTCTGTGTTGCTAACCGTGTTGCTAAGAATGAACCACAATAAATGAAATTCATTTATATTAAACCGCTTACAGAGATACGTAAACAAACGGTTATCGTTGGCAAAAACCAAAGGACAAGAGGAAAATTGGAAGTGAACGCAACAAAAACAAAAAAATCCTATGAAAAATTGTGCACAAAACAAAAACGAAAATGTTGAACCATCATGGACCAGGAAAGTGTAATGCGCACATTTAAAAAGCAAAAGTAAAGGCAAAAAACAGAAATGAAATGATCAGTGTGTAAACACAAACATAAACACAAACGGGAAAGCCGCATACACAATCGCATAACGAATGAGCGGTGGGTGGTACGTTGTGTATACGTAAACTTTTTTGATTTAAGAATTAAATAAAAATAAAAAAAATATATATATATATATATATATATATATATATATATATATATACATATATGTACGTATATCGCGAATGAGAAACAAAACGAAAGAAGTAGCAAGAGATGACCCTCAGACTTGGGGCTTTTAGGGAATGAGTAAATGATACAAATGGATGGATAATTGGAGGTATAGATGGCTGGTTTTGCTGGATGCATGCATATACAGGTTGCATGAAAAGTTTCTGAGATTCTCATGCTAATGGCAGCACTTGTCTCCAAAAGTTGGCGAATACAAATAATTTGATAAGTACTCAGTCTTCAATTTCAGTCGTTTGGGACGTCGTTTGCGCAGTTATTGGTATCGCTTGACAATAGTTTGGTAATGTAAAAATTTGAATAAAGGCCTGTCATTAAATATGGATAGAAATGAAATCGTAGTAAAATTTTATGTGTTTTTATTCTATAAAAAAGGTACCGTAATATTAGAGAACCTTTGCATTGCTTCATAATCATCATTCTAAACTATGTTTACGAACAAAATCGAATTTTTCACAAAATATCTACTTTCCTTATTTGCGTTGCACACTTTTCAGACAAACCTCATCTTTCTGCCAATAAATAAGCAAAATGTGAATGGCGGATTGGGTTGATTTCCAAGAAATTGAAAAAAAAAATATACATATATATATATATATATATATATATATGTATAAAAGAAACTAAAAAAAAACATTTTAACTTTTTAACTTTAAGTGGAAACCAACAAATTTTATATACCATAAAAAAATGGCCCAACAATAAATTTATTACGACAGAAAACCAATTTGCTTGGTGTTGGTAGGAGTTAAGAAGGAGAAGAAAAGCCATTCGTTTTCACATTAAAATTTTACTTTAAAAAAAAAATTGTTTCTTTGTATTTATTATTGTAATTTCTTGCCGTCTTATTTTTATTGATATAAGCATTTTCATGCGTCTGCGTTTACTATTTCCCTTGCATTTTTCTTCTTCCTTTCGCTACAAATTAATCTAAACCCCATTAAATCTCGTTGTTCGGGTTTCTCTTATCATAGAAAATCTCATTTGTTATTAGATATTAAACATAATTGAATGATTTCCTAAACTGTTAAGCTTTCCGGCTTTCGTGCGCACACGCGTACGCATACATATATGCGTAGATATATTGTGTATTTCCGGCATTCACTTATTGATAATTATAACAACGATGTACCGTTTCAGCTATTTTCGTTAAAAATTCGTACGGAAATTTGTAAGAAGTTCGAAGCGACGAGAAAGTGTATGCTTATACCACGCATATGTGAAGTGAATACGTTGCTGTACTTGACTATATATGCAACTGAATAATTTAATGCAACACGTTGAGATAAGAAAGTAATTACGGCTCTTTCTATAAAGAAAACATTCCAGTTACATTTATCACCGAAAGGGCCGCAAAAGGGCATTTTTGCATTCGCAAAAAGTGAAGTACAATCTGAAACAATCGTCCGCTTGAAAAACAAGCAAATGTATTCCTATATCGTCGACGCCTGCAGCGATCCTTCCCCATACGTTTCGAATGGTCGCACGTTCAAGAGAAACATGTAGAAACGTTGCTCTTATTTTCTCGCCTCCTTTATCGAGCTCCTTCTTTGCCTTTGCCGTGCCGGAACATATTTTTGGGTTTTCTTTTTTTATTCATTCAATTTTAAAGGGATGCAGTTAGAACCAAACAGTGTTTGAGTTAAATTGAAAGATTTAAGTTTATTAAATTAAAGGCCAGTCTAAAATTTAACAAAACAAGGAAGAAAGTTATATTCGGTGGGGCCGAGTCCCGCATATCCACCAACCACTATATGTTTCGTATTCTACTCTCCAAGCTCACTTATTTTATACCCATGTCGATGACACTATTAAGAAAAAATTAATCGCGATGTCTATCATATCCATTTTAAAATTAACCTATTTTTAGGCAGATATTTAGGCAGATATATTCAGTTGAGGAGCGTACAAAATAGTTTTGAACGTTTTGTCTTGTTTGCATTAAACCTCAAAAAAGTGAAAAAAATTAAATTTAATTACTCGTAACTTTGGGTGGACAGGGCCGATTGCTTGCATTTTTGGAGAGTAAAGAGTCTCCTGAAGTAAATGTGGAAAGTTTCAGCCTTCCAGCTTTAATAATTTCCGAATAACAAGCAAAAATTCAAAAATTTTTGTTGTGTTCAGTTTACGCTCCACTGCGCGCTTCTGCTATGATCAATTTGGCCCAATTTTCAATATCAACCTGCGTGCAGAATCTTCCAATGTTTCTACCGAACTTGAAGATCGATATCTTCATTTTTGTGACCAGGCGAGTGCCAACAACACACATCGCACAGACACACAGACGGACAGATATGGCTACATCAATTCAGGAATTCACGCTGATCAAGAATATATATATTTTATAAGGTCTCTGAAGCTTCCTTTTGGGACATTATGGAAAAAAACAAAATGAGTATGCTCCCATCTTACAGTGGTGGGCATAAACGAAAGGAATGGAAACAAAAACCTTTTTGCTTACACTTAACGGATAACTAATGAAGAACAACTTTTCAGAAGTCCTGGTAGAAGAATAATAGTACCTGCAGCTTCATCATCAAAACTACAAAATTAGTCTCAAGAGTGTGTCGCGTGCCTGTCAACAGTTTAAACAATAACTAAGTCTTACTGCACCTACGAAATATTAGTCATATGTTTCGGTATACTTCAGGTCGATTTGTACAATTCGTCTATGGTTACTATTACTGTAGCTTTCAGTTGAATCCAAAGAAAGAAAGAATAATGAAAAAAAAAAATAGTTTCACTTACGGGGCAAAAGTTAATTAAATAAAATACTAATTATAGAATGCAATGCAGAAATTTTATTCATAATTTCATGACAAACTTATAGTGAGCACAATGCAGGTTGAAATTAATGCTGTTTTGCTTGTGCTTAAATCTTTTCATCCGTTAATAACTGTAAACTCTTTTTACTCGAATACAAATATTTTTTTAACGTTTACAAACAAAATTAACCGCCATGAAATGCATGATTTTACGCTTTACTGCCAAGGCGAATGTCACTTTTAATTAAAGGCCTCTGTGTGGGTAAATGTGAGCATAAACTCTCTAACTAATAATGTGTTGACGATGTGGACAAGAAAGTCGGGTATGGTTTAATTTTTCTTTTTCTTTTACTTTTTATTGTTTTGTTTTTTTTTTTTTCTAACTACTGGTGTTTTTTCAACTAAACTAACAAACGTAACTAAAAGCTTTATAAAATGGCATTACATAGCCTTGTAGCAATGGGATATAATGAGAGAAATTGAGACAGAAAAAAAAAGAAGTAGAGACAGAAGAAAAACAGCAGTAACAACAACAACAAGGAAAATATTCTTTTTATATATTTTCCGTTTGATAGAACAAAAAGTTACAAAAAAAAAACAAAACGGAAAAAAATCTCGGCTGAGATGCAAACGGAAGCATTGCTTGCCAATAGCTAAGTAGTGTATCCGTATCCTGTCACGAGTACTACCAGCTAAAACAACAGAAACTGCAAACATGATAGAAAAGGTTTAAAGCTCTTTTATAATAAACACTTGCCTGGCGGTAGAAATGCGATAGCGAGATCTAGAGAGGGAAACAGAGAGCATTACAGCGAAGCCTAGTTGTTTGGAAAAACGGAAGTTAATGTCGCGTTAGGCATGTTGCTTTAACACAGTTGTTCATTTTCTTTTTTTTCTTTCTTTAATTATTCATTTATTTTTACTAAAAAGGATAGTTAAACATTCTTCTGCACACGTAATGTAAGATTTTGTTTAGAGAGGATTTTTTTCTCGTTAGTTTAGTATTTTATCAAAATGTTTTACTTCGCCAAAAGCTTAGAAAAGTGTAAAATAAAATGCACTACAAACAACAAACCAAACACACAAGGAAGAAAAGAAAGTTGAAATAAAAGGCTATGCTACTAAAAAAATTAATTAACACTCCACAATACCATCAGAAAAAGCGAAGCACTTTTAAGATGACATAAAAATGATCTATAGTTAGCTGTAGTCTTATCTAGGTTTACAATCAACAGATCGGATCAACCGTTTTTCTAATTTCTCTCCTGAACTGTGGATCTTCCATTACTCGTCAATAGTTTAAATTAATTACGAGCAGTACATGAATTGGAAACAATTACATTTTTTGTTATATTAATCTATTCGAAATCGTTATCCGAATAGATTTGAAAAAAAAAAACGATATGCAATTCCCTTAGTTATTAGAAGAAATACCTAACTCCATAGAAACCCTAATCGGAACATGCTGTGCATTTGAAGCACATTTCAAGTTTGAACGTAAAGTTTCGCATTATTTTGCATTTCATTTCACAAAAACATTTTTTTTTATTTTACCTTTAGTTAACTAACTAACTAACACTAAAAGAAAACCTTCTAAATGTACACTTAAGCGGAATGTCGAAGTTAATTATTTTCGTTGTTCCAACGAGTTATGCCACAACAAGTCTCACAGGCTCAAAATCAAAAAGAAATTCCGTCTTCCGAATATCTTGGGCAGGCAACACCTAATCGATGCGAAATTGAATATCTTTTCAAAACCATTATCTGAACGAAAGTTTATTACTGCAACGTCTGTGTAACGTCTCTATCTCTAAATATTGTCATGGTCGCAAATATTGAGCTATAGTTTTTTAGTTAATTGCAAAAGGCATTATATTCCTAAGCACGCAACGCGAACAACCTATGTGCATATGTGTAACATATATGTGTACATCATTTAGTATATTGTTACGAGATTCGTTTTTCTCGTATACGGTTCGTATCACTAGATCTTGCTTGTCTTTTTAAGAGAAATAGACTTGCACGATTTCACTTCAATATTCGTTATTTACAATCGATTCCTTTAAGGGTACACTTTCCATTGCCTGCCACGCTTGGCTTAGATAGGATTTGATAATTGGCTTGAAACGGCTTTCAATATTTTTGAATTAAAAACCTTGTACTGGTGCGTTTACTTGAAATTTTATATCTTGTATAAATTGATTGATAGATCGAAAGTAGATTGCATTGTAAAAGTGAGACTTACGTTTCACTTTCACGATTCTATTGCCGGCGCATGAACTTTTCAATTAATTTATTCCTAGTGATGTGTCGAGGTGTCGAGGACGTTTAATATAATAAGTAAGATGCTGCCCTCGCTTCAATGTTGTCCTCAAGTAGCGAATAATTTATGTACATATATCGGAAAAATAGAAAGCATTAAAATAATTTATTCAAAACTTTACTTGTTTCAAGGAGCGTTAGTGATGCGATTTTTTTTATTTATTTTTTTTAATTATTGCTTCTATCTCTGACTTCCTAAGTTTGTTTACATTAAAGATGAAAAATAAACGAAGTGCGTATAATTGCAAATTAAGTAAATAAATGGTTTAATCTTCTTTCAACCTATGCTTGACACCGTACCTCCTAGAGATTTACCTTAAACCTCTAATGCAAACAATTACTTTACTTAGAGCTAATATAAAATAATTTATTATGCAAATCACGTTTTGAAACTACAAATCTTTAGATAATTCCCACCACATTGTATCAATTGTCATTTGTATAAACACGTAGTTTCCATAGTTAGCTAGCTATACACGAAAATTGCAGTATTTATCTATTAGGGATTGTAGAGAAAAAGATGAATAGTTTTCCAGAAACCGTTAGAGAAAGCGAGAGATAAACAGAAACGGAGTAAGTGACGGTAAAAGAAAATAGGTGGAGAAGGAGTAAAATACAGATAAAGAGAGAAAGAGTGAGAGTGAGCGTGAGAGACGAAGAAGAATGAGAAACTTATAAATGCCACGATGGTAAGGAGGGGTAGAAGAAGTAAAGTAACAATTAAAACACAAATTGGATCAATCAACTAATTGAAATCAATGCAGTTGAAATGAGTCTTGTTTTAACGTTTTTATCTAATTGCTGTTGGCATACATATGTAGATGTGAAATATTTTGTTTGAGGCGGGCTAAGCTGTCATCACGACATATTGTAATGAATGTTAATCACTTGAATTTTATTTACAATATATTTGTTGTTCGTTTGAAATGATGTTCTGCTTCTGTTTCGATTTCTTCTATTTTCATAAAATCTTCTGCCATTATGTCATCCACTTGCTTCAAATAATTTAAAAATGGGTTAATTCCTTCATTTGCTTCCTTTGTTTTTCCAAACAAACGAATATAAAGAGTAGCTGAAACTCTCTAATGCAATTATATCTTATTGACAGCTAGCTATTGGATAGAAAAACAACAGCTACTGCTATTAAGAATATATATATATATATATATTCATATATATATATATTTATATGCGTTGGCAATACGCGTTGTAGCTTTAGCGAAAAAGATGACGAGAGCATTGCAAATCTTGCCTTTGGTCTTATGTGGAAAAAGCTCTGTCCCCCTATATTTGCCCATCTCTGTTGCACCTCTGCGGGAAATAATTTATAAATCTCACAATTCTTGTTACATTTTTCTTGACTACTTATCACAGCTATGCACACAATAGTGTCATTTTACGTATAAATCATTTTACCATTAAACATATATCTGCAAACAATACATCGAACATATATTTATATACATATATATATATATATATATATATATATATATATATATATATATATATATATATATAAATTTCTATCGTTTCACTATAAATGCTGCATTCAGTGTCTGTTGCTCGGTTTCTTTCCTGCATTCCCTTTAGGCTATTATGTAGAACGTTTCGTTCTAAATTTTGTGTAATTAAATGATTTAAACGTAACTGAGTTTGTTTGTCCATATACCTATTACATATATCATTTCATTGTGTTTACGTTTCTGTGTTCGTATTAGTGAGCTTGTAACGAGCGTATCTGATACATAATGTAAGCAAGTTGGTGTTTACTTGTGCCTGCATAACGGTATTAGCCAGCTTTCCTTTTTTTTTTTCTGTTTGCATAAGATTAACCCACAACTGTCGGTATCTCTTGTTTGAGACTCTCTGTGCTTACGTGTGGTTATGTGTATATGCACGCATTAGCGAGTGGCATTGGGTGCGAAAGACATGCTGCGATTTAGCATTTTATCGAGAATGTAAGACGAGTTAATCGGTATTTGTACCAATTTCCATGAGTAGCACTCAAGTAAATAATCACAGATATTGTTAAATATGCGGTTGAGGAGGGAGAAAAAGAGCGCAGTATTTTACTTTTTTGCTTGCTCTACAATTTTTAATTCAATTTATAAATTACTCCTTTTCATGTCCATATTCGTGACATTACGCAGATCGTAATAGATATTATATGACTTATCAAAGGGTTAGCAAGAACTAGAAAAAGTATACTTGGGTATATAAGTATATGCCTGGACGCGTTGTGTTCGCGAATGTTTCATTCATCGGGGCGCAGCAAAAGTTTTTTTTTTGTTGAACTTTTTATATAAAAAAAAGTTTATAAATGCGATAAAGGGATAAAATTGATTTTATAAATGAACTCGGATGGAAGAATGCGTTTTTGTGGCGACGGGACGTACATGGGCAAGGAGACAAGAGGAGGTAGAAGACAATATCCCGGCTTTATCTATCGGCGTCCTTCATAAAATATTAATTATCTCTACGATTAGTTTGAGGAACACTTTTAGTACAAATGGGCTTTTTTGCCGTGTGCAAGGTCGAATTAAATTATTGAAAAATTAATTTACATAACAAATCGGATTTAAAATATTAGTCAATATATCGATGAAAACTTATCGGGACTCAGTTATATATATAGATAACGATCAATTTGAGATCTAATGTAAATTTAGTCCCGCATTTTTTTCTTTTTTAGTTATGAAGAAATTGTTAGATTCGTTTTTTTTAATCTGTATTCTGACATAAATTATTATCAAATAATTATTATGAATAAGGAAAAGCGAATAATGGAATTTGGATGATGGTTAAATCGAATCAAAGACATCTGCAATTGCGTTTATCAGTTTAATTGGAAGGAATTTTTTAAGCGACAAACAAAAAGCTTAACTTACAAGTCCTTGCAATATTTTTCGTTTATAACGTCCTAAACTAAGAATTCAAATTTAGCGAAAACAATGTCTAGAACATAACAATTGGACACCACCAGCTCCGCAATACCTCAATAATTTGGTTTATGTTAAACAAAAGGAAAAACAATATTCGAATCAAAATAAAATAATTTAATAACATGCTTGCGTCGCGATACATAACTAAAAAATGAAAATATAACCAAGCAAGCAACAGAGTAATAGCAGCAAATATTATTTTATTCAATATTCAAGCCAGTCTCATGGAGATGGAAAAAGTAAAGAAAGCACTTTTTTGCTTAGGATTCACGCGTTCACTCATTAATTTATTAATAGTATAAAATGCCAGGAACGGGAAACCAGGAAACACATACACACCTGCATAGTTTAATAAAGAGATGCCACTAAAAAGTATGCAATGCAAAAAAGACATATATATGTTACAACACGCTTTTCACTAGGCTTCCTGGGGTAAATAACTTTAAAAATGTTTTCATTTTTTTTTTTAATTTCTCTGAAGACTGGTAAAGAAGAAAAAAAGAACAAATTTAATTACACACATACATATATAGAATAAAAACGTAGACGGGCAACTAGATAGACAGTTGGACCGACAAACAGAAAGAAATGTTTTCATTTTTAATTAAATAAACAACTCAATGGGGAATTTGTTGATATTGTTGAGAGGGAAAATAGAAATGAAAAAATAAAACAATTTTGCGTACAACAAAACAACGCAAAACAAACAAACAAAACACAAAACGAAACGAAAACGATGTTTTTATTTAAATTTTTTAACCGCCATTCATTATTGAGATATTTTGAAATTGTTTTGAGCATAAAAACCAAAACAAAACAAAAAGGCGAAAACTTTAAAATAATGGAAAATTTTTGGCAAATTTTTTTTTGAATTATCGACTGTGAAGTGTTAAAATCCATTAAACACATTTAAACAAGTTTTGCGTCTGTGTAGATTTTCAATTTCGATCGCATGGAAGCGCAACGCAAAAATGCTCACACGCACCCACGCACCCACGCACCCATGCACCCATGCACACACACACACACACACACACACACACACACACACACACACACACACACACACACACACACACATACTCATGTGTTCATATACAAACATAAATGGATGGAATTCTTTTAAACTCGCCACCCCATACACGCATTTGCATGCAATGTTGGCAGCGGCACTTAAATCCTGGCAAGTTCATGGAAGGCCAACGTATAACAATTTTATCCTCGTAGACTGTTTACCTCTATTGACTTGACTCTATTGTAAGTGTACGTTTAAATATGTGCTTTCATTACATACTCTTTACATAAAAGCTGTTACTGTTTTAGTCATTGCCTCTACTGCTGTTACTGTTGCTGCTGTTGTTGTTGGTTGGTTGACTTTAGGGATTAAATTCAATACTGTTGTTGGGTTTATTGTGTTCTTGTTTATTTATCTTCTACTTTCGCCTACTGTTGTTGTTACTTCAACTTTTACTTATTTATATTTTTACGGTATTTTTCATTTTTTTTTACTTCATTCTAACTTTTTTTCCTGTAGCGACTCCTTTTACTATGTTGCCATTTATTACTCTCCGTCATTGCAGTGTTTACAGCGATGAGATTCATTAGCGAGTTTTTCTAAAAATTTTTTATTTATTCATTCCGTACGTGTTTGTAATGTTTATTTATTTACATTTTTTTTTCCTATCTTCAGTCATTTTTTCGTATCTACATACGCTCATCGTTAACAGAGAGAACACAAATGTAGGGAAAAAAAAGGAAAAAAACAAAATACGAAACCATATGAAATAAAGAAACAAACGCTGTCTGTACTCGTTACATATATATGCGAGTTTTCTGCTTCTTCTCAAGTGTGCATTGTTTTTGTTGTTGCATATATTGCGAAGAACAATTGATTTTAATTAGAAGTTACAGTAGAGCATGTTGTATTCCCAAATGATGTTGTCAGTGTTATTATTGTTGTCGGCCTTGTCGTTGTTATCGCCGACTTTGTTATTGCTGAGTATGAATTAAATGAAGATTTATACTTAGTTTAGACCGTGATCAGAACGCGTTCTTTTGATTTTATTTTTTTTCGTTATACCTTTTCATTTTTGTCTTCATTTTGTAATGACAAAGTCGACATTACCAAAACCCATACATGTCCGTTGCTAGCATTTATATTAAAAACAATCTATGCTGTTACGCTCGCAATCAGACAGTATTTGATTTAAAAGGAAAGTTTTTGATATAACGCATTCTTTATAAGCAAAGGGTCATGCGCTGTGTGCGACCTACTGCAGTAAGGTCGGGCAGAATTTATGCTTTGTTTAAGTATGTTTTGATAAAACGTTACGATTGATTATAAATTCATAAGTAAATTATAATCAGCTTCTTGGAAAGAATTTAAGAAGTCAACCATATTATACGCCTTTTTGCACGAAAAAGTACAAATTATACTTTTGTGTAGAGACGTACCTCTCATTAAGGACCTCATACTTGAAGGAGATCAAAACGTCTACTGACGTGATCCAAATTCACGCCATTCCTTAGCTTATTCCTCTGTCCAGGAATATTGAAAATTGCTACCTCTCTTCTTCATGCAACGCAATAAAATCAATATAAGGCGTTTTATGGGAAGAGTTCGACGTCGTGGTCTGATCCTAATCATTTTCGATAGCGTTTGTCTCAGACAAATCGCCCCGGTGTAAATTAAAATGTCTCCAAAATTGCAAAATGTACGACAGCCAGACAGACAGACAAACTTAGATCGATTCAAAAAATGGTTTTGATTGGACCTTTATGATAAAAGATTGTCTGAAGTCCTTCTGCGTCTTCCATGCATACGTCCGCTCAAAGTTAATATACTCTTGTACCACAAGCGACGTACGTTACGAATCACAACCATTTAGTTCGTACATTAACTTAATTCATTCAATTTTTGTACTATGGGCTGTTATGCCCATTAACTAAAGCTATCCCAATTATAAAACTCAACATTTTTTAGCTTTAGTCTCAGAACCTGTAACAGATCTAACAAATGCGTAATCTTGTCGTAAAGATATGTAAGACGCATGATTTTCAAGCCTACTCTGTAGAATAAAACCAAAGGAAATTTTTTTAAAAAATTTCATCTTCTTGTCGATTTTGTGGCATTATGTTAAAACGTTTACTTTCGAGTTAATCGCAAAGAATCCACGTTTCCTGGTACCTAAGTCCTAAGAGCTTGAAAAGTCTATTCTAACTGGAATGTGGTCGAAATAGTTGCTAGCGATTGATAATACATATCCCATATTACTAGAGAATCAGCAAGAATTGTGCGCCGTGGTGTTTTTCTGGCGATTGAAATTTCCGCAAAAATCTAAGAATATAGCAGCAGTTTAAGCAGTGGTATTTTCTGATAGTTACACTAGTATGAAAATCTTATGCTGCTATGAACCAATGGTGTAGGGCACGATATAAACTGGATTGTGTCGATATTTTGTCAACAGCCAAAGGGTCGAGATTGTTCCACTTCCCGACAGGCGGTGGTTTACGACTTATATTATCCAATGAGCCATAGGACACCATGAACATAACCCCAAGGAGTACGTTTACAAGGCGAGTGACATTATTATTATATTTTGTTTCTACAGAAGTAACACACTACTATTGGCGTGATTGTTGGAGTCTCGATTAAAGGTAGCGCTAAGGAAAAACTTTATCAATTATTATAAAAAATGTTCATCAGTACGCATGTATTGACAATAAAAGACCTGTATTCCTTAAATAAAGTTAAAGCGAAAAAATGATTATTGATAGATTTAGCTTCGAAATTAAAATGAAAGGCGACGAAATCCATCTAAAAGGTATATACTGTGCATTTAATATAGTTTCTGCCACGAAAGCTTTGCCAACTAAAGGCGAGATGGAAGTGTACTTCCCTGCTTTATAATGAACAGAAATTCGAAATATCACCTCGTCATTTATTTACTAAAGTAAATTATCGTATCCTCTTTACATCTTCTTCTTAGTTGCTGCTAATCGGTTATGAATGTGAAATTTTAGGATTTACGGAGTAACGTAAAATAGGAAACCATATAAGTAAATAACTAATAAAATGTAAACTTAAATACGTGCGAATAATTACTCATATTATCATTATAGAATGCAGCCGCTCATACTATCACATAGAATGCACTTATTGTTTGAGAAACTATTCGATCAATTGCGAGCGATTCGGAGTGCCGCATTAAAAGTATTTTTAGGAGAAGTTTAAGTAGTTTTAGTAAACACTCGTATCGCTGTCATTGGCTATAAAATATAGTGGAAATGTTCTGAACGGATCGTGCCTATTTGATGTTGATCTATTTACAGGCAAACTAGCAGATGGACGGACGCATGGGAAGATCGAAATTGTCAATTCGATTGAGAATCTAATGTTGATCAACAACATGATGTCCGTGCGTACGGTAAGCAAAACGGCAATCTCGCACACCGCATGCAATGTTCAACAAGATGTGATTCTATAAAAAATAATAAACAGCAATTCATATTTTAAATTAGTGAAAATAATAGTCGTCAACACGAGTACAATTATATTTTGCGTAAACTGCAGAAGTTCTGGATACCAATCTAGCCGTAAAATTCATTGAATAATTAACATAACAAAATTTGTTTCATTTTATTTTCGACTTTCAATTTTTTTTTTTTTTTTTTAATTTTAATTTGGTGTACCGTTTGTACCGTAAAATTTATTTCAGGATCAATGTCAAAACAATTCAATCCATTCAGAGCGACTCGTTCAATTTTCAATATACTGCCACACGCATAGAAACCTTTGTAAATAGATTCGCGCACACATCCATCTGGACATAAAATAGGAACCAGCACTTTATGTCTGTATTTATATATGTAGTTTTATTTCGTATCCAGACTATAAAATTCATTTAAACAATGATATCCACTTGTTTGTATACATGAAGGGGAGTGTGCCCAATGTGTTTGTGCGTTTATATGCCTTTGTGTCTTTGTGTATGATTGTGTAAACATATGCAAGTGCCCACGCCTGTAGGTGCAAATGTACATTATTCCCAGAAAGTAGAAATTCAATCTAACCATTAATGCCGTAATGATGAGTCGAGCAAAGTCTGTGTGCGTAAAGGCAGATAAACAAACAACCAGCATACCCATACCCATAAATATGTGTATGTTTGCAGATTAAATGTAGGCATGCACATATGTGTATTTTACATAATATTCTTTGTATAATGAGTTGTAACCACAGGATATTCGATAGCACAATAACGAAAAGGAACGAATAAACGTATAAACATATAAAAATGCTTGTTTGAGAACCTTATCCCGATTTGCGTTTTGCCTTAGAGAGTCCCCCGTCTTCTCATCATGTCACTTTTCTGCAATTTGCCTTTTCTCCTATTTCCCATTCCGTATTATGTTATGTTTAATTGGTAGCGTTGCTGTCAACCGCAAAATATAAGCAATACTTTCAAATCGATCCAATCCGGTTCCATTTCCGTTTAAGGCTGCAGAAAATGAATAAGAACAAGTAAAAATATCATAGTTGAGCAAGGCCAATAATTCGACGTCTTTCGCTTCACACAATTCCTTATAGGTGTTCGTAACAAAATACCAAAACTTATAGTTGGCCTTTATATAGAGGCCCACTTTTCATGACAACCGTCATATGTTGCGGATGCCAACACGTGAGCTGACGTAGCCCAAATTTAACAGAGTTAATGTTTTTGTATTATCCTACTTACTATTTTGTTCAAGAACTCGTAAAAATTAGGCTCTCTTGCTATATAAAAGCTTAATTATGGTACGAACATTATATGAGAGCAATCGTATTACTAGTCCATTAGATCCAATTTAGTTTCAATAACGATAATACCTTGACCAAAACGGGCCAGTTTGTCAAATTTCGCCAAAATGGAGGTCTATAGTTAGAACAAAAGTTACATGGACAGAAATGAAGTAGAAAGATAGACAAACAAATATAAATCGATTTCAAATCGTATTTTGAATGAATCGGTATAATATAACGCGAGTCTATTCTATGTCCTGCTGGGTGTTCTCGCATACATCCGCATAAACTTTACACAACCGGTATTATAAGTGGCGCACGATATATTAATGAGTGAGCCATTTTTGTTTTTTTCAAGTCGAAAATATTTGTTCCAAAACATATATACGTTTGAACTTTTTATTATTTCGAATTTTCGTACATGGATAGAAAGACAAGAGCATGTGGGCATCATTTGATCAATTGAGAATTTCCAAATCTACGTCTATGTCGAAGTATATTAAAAAAAATATATATATATATTGCATTCTCAACCTGCTTAACAAGCCGCTCACTACCGACGTATTTTTGTGATGATTATCCACTTTTTTTATGTATTTATATTAAAATTTTATTTATTATTGAAACCATATTTGCTAATGGATGTAAACTGTAGCTTTTTGTCTACTGCAAATGTGCTTGCAGTCGCACGATTTTCAAATTCTGTCTACGATCTAGAACTAGATGTAAGTAGTTTTCGGCGATAGATGTCAGACTGATAGACGGACGAAAAAATGTACATCGCTAGGTCGTGTTAAAATCTTAAGTTGCTTAAGAACTTGCAAATTTTATTTCTGATGTGATTATAGCAAGGATGACTCTATCTCCAATATACCCTCATTATCTGTAGTGGGTATGAAAACATATATGTGAGTCCTTTTCTTGGTATTAGTCGAATTGCAAATTAGCCTCGTTTCGGCTGTAACGTTTTTAGTCATATTCTCCATCACTAGGACTATTGTCAAAGGCCACATAACGTAGATTATTCAATCTGTTTGTTTCTTTTAAGTTATATAAACTCAATTTCAGGGATAACGGGATAGACGAGAGTGAGATTAAGAAGTCAATCCGTCTGGCTTCCCGTCTTTGGACAGTTGGAGACGGACAGATTAATGTTATTCTGGAGTCCACACAGAGGCTCAGTGATATCCTTTTGTCTGCGGGTAGAGTGTACGCCCACTGGTATTCGTTCCCGGTGCGTGCCTTCGATGAGGTGCCGGTTTGTTTCAGGTGTCTCAGTTTCGACCATATGGTTAGGGATTGTAGGGTAAGTGGGGTTGTGTGTCGCCACTGTGGCGAGTCTGGGCACAGGAGCAATGTGTGCACAAATGAGGCCAAATGCCGTAATTGCGCATTTAAGAAGAGGCCAGCTGGACATTTAATTTTGTCTCACGCTTGCCCTATTTATAGTGCCATGCTCGCCAGGGTGGCGGCTAGACATTAAAATGGTCTTCACCATTTTGCAACTAAACTGTCATGGCAGCTACCCTGTCATGTGCAATTTGGGTCAGTGTATCGGTGAGTTTAATAGCAGTTTTGCTCTCGACCAGGAGCCCTACAAAGGCAAAAATAATATTGTGGGCTTGCCCGGATCTATGAAAATATTTCCGGATGATAGATGCTTTGCTGCTGTTATTGTCAACGATGCCAGTGCCCATTGCATGATTGTCAGTTCCTCTGACTACGGCGTATGTATTTATGTAGATGGTT
>KK499861.1:630745-905573 GCA_000688715.1 Glossina pallidipes | reverse complement strand
CAGAGGGAGGGGCATGCGATACACATGCCCTTGATCTGGAACTGCTTGGGAACCTCCCTGCTCCCAGCGGGGCGTGAGTGACGCTTTCTCTCCGTGTGCCGTCGGGCACCGTAGGGTTAAGCCTCAACGGCAGGTACCTACGTTAACCCCCTGTCAAACATCTGTATCTTCAAACAAAAAGGGAAAGAAAATATATGTCCAAAATTTTTTGATAGGTAAAGCGTCACAAAAGTTCCTATAAACCCGAAAAGTATTAACAGTAAAAATAATCATGGCGGCCGAAGCACTTCTAAGAAGTGGAAGCGTTTACTTGCGTCAACAAATAAACGTAAGAATCTAATTTTAACCAACAATGTGCTGTTGCTCGCATAGGCAAAGAATTTTGGTTTCAACAAGAGAGAGCGATATGTTACACAAGTCGTCAAACTTATTATCACCCAAGTTCGGCGAACAAACTCAGATCCCAATAGTCATTTTGGTACTTTTCCGTGGGATTTTCTAAAAAGTAATATATGTGCGAACGGAGAGTTCTAACAGCACACCCCACACAGCCACTTTTGGGTGTTGCAAACATTATGACAAAATAATTATATTCTTCATCTTTCAGTGGTGGGTAAAAAAAGAAAAGAAAAGAAAAGAAAAGAAAAGAAAACTAAAGAATAGAACGCTTTCTATACACTCAGGCTCAGAATCCATTTTACTGTGTTTATCTGACTATTCTTAGAATTAGTCTAAAAGATTGAAGATCCGCACCAAGAATCGCTTTTCTCTTCTATTTTTTCTTTTCTTTCTGAAAATAATAGGATCGCATTTTGCAAGAAAATCAAGTTGACCGTCATGTTTTTGCTCAAAAGTCATCCATTTATTTAAACATGATTTGTGTTGCTTATTTGTTACGAAAGAGAACTGATACACATTTCGCTGCATGCGCAGAGGATAAATTTAATCGTTTCAAATAAATCAACTTGAGAAGTAAAGGAATATTTTGTGCGGAATTTGGGTCAGACATTGATTGGAAATTTGTAATAAGGGTACGCCTACTGTTGGCTTTTTTCTCTATCTTCTTTTAACGCAGTTTTATAAAAACACTTTCGTGGCAAACATTTTAATCATGGATTTGAAATACAACCTAGCTTTGACTACACAATTGAAATTTAAAAAGCTTAAAGTCTTTTCTCCATAAACATTGATGCACCCATAAAATATCACTGCCCGTTTTACCAGTTGAAAGATTGTAAGGGGTGCGGATATTGTTGTTTTGGATTTTGATTTTGGAAAGGCTTCAGAGATAACAATCTAATCGCGTCAGATTAACCGATCTGAACAGGAAATACATCTCAGATTGTTGCAAAATTAGTGGATTGCGGTTGGTTTGTCTCCTCTTTCCACAGTAGAGAGCTATATAGAGAGGCCCTCTATAAGAAAATCACATTTTCACTGAGCCGATATTTGTAAGCATCAATCGACAATGCTTATAAATTATCATTATTTTCTTTTTATTTTTTTTATTAAACAGTTCCATCAAGTTAACTTTTTTGATTCTACTGCTGTTCAGTTGCTTAGTGTGAAAAAGGGAGACAACTAAATATTTATTTACTTTGCTATAAAAATGAACGGGAAAAAGAGAAAACGAAAATCGTTTAAAATGTAACTGAAAACAACAAATGTAATTTTCAATAATCCCCAGGGATATAGAGATAGGGATGTAGAAAGAGAGAAATGCAGATAGTTCTTGAATTCAATGCAGGAAGTCTTTGAATTTTCAACATATTCTCATTAAATACGTATAAGTATATGTATACATAGTCGACAGCAACACGCTACTGCAACGAATAACGGTTTCTTTGACGATTTCAGATACACACACAATCAATTACCTACAAGCACTTAGATGCAGCACATACGGCTGCACATGGGTATGCATTATATATTGACAAGTGTATGAGCCCTTGACGAAATACTGGCAAAAATGTGAAAGAAGAAAAAAATTATAAAAATTAATCCCAGAGAAAAAGTTTGACTCAAGTTTGTGAATGTAAATAAAATTCCATATTCAATGAAATAAAATGTTCAAAAACAAAATAAAAGAGAAAGAAAACAAACACGCTGTGAATATTTGCAATTACAGAAACAGCTCTTGAGTTGGTCATTAAATATTAACCTCTTTTTCTGAAAGTTGGGACTCGTTGAACTTTTACGTGTAACAAGCGCTGATGGTTTCCATTTCCTTGTCAAAGGAAGTTAAGGAGACTGTGCGAAAAAGCGGCCGTAGAGTTAGAGAGAGGGCGAAAGAGAGACAGAGGGAGAGAGAGAGAGAGAGAGAGAGAGAGAGAGAGAGAGAGAGAGAGAGAGAGAGCGGGAGGGAGTGAAGAGTAGTTAGTCATGCAAAACCCAAAAAACGTTGTTGGATAGGTGACGGGAAGTCAATATGGGAAATATCATAACATAGTTTAAGGGGTTTAAAGAGCTTAAAGACATCCTAGTTATTTAATAAATTGCTGGAATGTTTATTAAAGTCTGAAATTTGTTAATGGCACAGTATTGACAAAACCAAAACCAAAAGGAAGATTTTAAACTGCAGACACGTCGCTTTCTACAAACGCACAGCCATAAGCGGGCATGTACTTGTAAGAGCAATGGAGAAAGACGAGAAGACAACATTGGGAAAATAGTGAATAGAAAACCTCTAACTAACTACTGGTTTTTGATGATTGTGGCTATGAATATATGCGTGCATTTGTTTTTGTGTTATAAATATATGATTGTATATGTCTGTGTCTATATGTGTATAAATGTGACTGTATGTGTAAAAAAGAAAATTACTAAAATTGAAGCTAACGAAGCGCGAATACTTTCCCTCTTCTTCTCAACTATATTAAGCCAAAGCAAAGTAAGCTATCGCTGCCGATGCTGTTGCTCTATGGTGGAAAATTGTTAAGGCTTTCGACAAAACGCAAAACAAACTTATATCAATGTACCAGTGCGAGTCTATGAGCAGTAGATTGTGTAATAGAAAATTTCATTGAAATTTTGACTACGTCTTCATCTTCACCATTTATTTCTAGTTTTATTTTTTATTATTTTTTTTTCTTGTCTCCATTTTCCTTGTAGCTATTCTGTAATTCTAGTGAGACAAGAGAAGCATCTTCAAGTGTGCTGCTAAATAAAATTGCAGCAAATGAGGATTAAAAGTTAAATTCTTGTTTCGTGGAAATTAAATTAGAGCTAAAAGGTTAAGAAAGAAAGTAAAGCGGAAATATAAAAAAAAGGAAAAAAAAAAAATAAATAAATAACAAAAATAAGAAATAAAAATGAGATATAAAAATGGCGTGTTTCTGAGAATCAGAGACATCTAAATGCTGTTCTTCAGAGCATCTCTTTTGCTTCTATTGCGGCATTCACAACTTACGGAACATATTCTGTCGACATATTTGTGTTAGTTACACTTAGTTGTTAACTTTTTTCTACTCTAAAATGCATGAATTTCTTAAATGAATAAACTTTATTTTCATTTTGACTATATTTTGTAAATAGTTAATGCTTCACCAGGGGGCGACGGTGGTTACTGCAAGTTATATTAAAGTGCTCTTGAGACAAATATATTTCTATAGCGAACACATTAAGAGATTTTATGGTATTTTATAAACATTTTCTTTACATTCGAGTGGGAGAGAGAGCAAATTCATTTAATAATAAATCTACTGTTGGAAAAAAACTTGGAAGAGAACAGTAAGAAAATTGTTAAGGTTTAATAATGTTTAATACAAACACGAATACTTGATAAAGCGAGTTGTAAAACAGGAAAAAAGTCATTTTAAACGATAAAACTAGTGTAGGAGTTAAAAAATTTGCCACACGATTCATATATTTATCAATTAAAACCTATATATGATCCGTCTATTTTGGCAGTGGAGCAAATCCATATTTTTTTATTTCTTGTTTTATGGCATTAGATAATGTAAATTTGTTATCCAACGGCGTCTACAAAGCGAACTAAAATAAATGTTTTCGTTTTTTTGTAGGCCTAAATAGACTTCCCTCACTTTCAAAATTAACAGATTGTTGTAATCGTTACAACTTCAGTTGTATTCGCGTTTTCTTAATAACACAACAAAACCGTATCCAATTTTATGCAAATATTTATTCGCTTGGTAAAAACATTATAGTACTCCTGGGAGATCTACAACAAATTTCCGGTTTTCCGGATCGCTATTTCTGCCGTTCCAAAATCGCAATCGCGACAATATTCTGAGAGTAAAAAATTGTGGTCAATAATATTTATTTAATTGTCACTGAACTGAGCCTTTGTGATCCACATTAACACTAATTAACTTTATGGTTCTATTGTGACTAGTGCACATACCGCTATAAGCTGTAATATGCTTTTGGGTTAATATTTTCTGCAAATGGTTTAAACGACGTGCAAAGCAACATATGGTTTTCTAGATGCTGTAATTTTGTCCCAAACGTACGTATTCGCTTAATCCTTATGAAAATCGCGGATGGTTTGATTTAATACAAACATATCCCGATTCCACTGTGCAATAAATAACGTTAGCCATGATGCCCTTTGTCTGACATTTATCAAGTGAATTTCAAGCAAATAAAGTCGATTTCCACCACTTTCCAAATAAATATGACTACTAGCAATACAGCAGATTGCTAACACTTCTGCTTCTCAAATATTAGGGAATCTCGATGTTTTTAACTATAAATAGTTTATATGTAAATAAAACGTTTTCATTAAGTTTTAATTGAAATCATTTGTCATTCATTTATCGTATTTCGAACTTTCGAAGGAATATCGGAATGTTGTTCGAAGCGGACTTACGTTTGGCTCGTAAAGTTAGGTTTTTCTTTGTCTGCAGGAAAGGTGTTTACTTTACAACCGGGATCAGAGAATGCAGCGTCGTCGGCCGCTTGCGACATCCAGCAGTAGGCACGACTTGCAAACAATACGCAGTTTTACTTCATGAGAGGTTTTCGTTTAATCGTCTCTAAGTGCTTCAATTACATCTTAATCTATATACATTTAGTAGTTCCCTTTAATTTCTTTGTCCATCTTCTTCTTCTTGCACACTTTTCCTAACATAATCTTCCGTTCTGACGCTTATTTTATAGTTGTAAGGGACGCCTTTTTAATTTTATTAATAATTACGTTAATTTAAAATACTACCTATCATTGTAGTAGATTTCTTTTCCAGTTAAATAAAGTGAAAACCGAACCTGTAAAGACGAGAAATATGAAAATTTTAATTGCAAAAGTCCTATTTCCGGTTCATTGGAAACACGGAACGTGTTATACACTACTACTGTGAAATGCTTGTACTCTTTGAAAACGTGCAAATATAATTAAGCTTTTATAACTTTAGGGAATAATAGCAGGGCAGCGAAACGTACATACATATATACAAGCATACGTACACGAACACATAGATGTATACGTATATCTATATATATATGTATATATATATAAAGTAAATATTATAATATATATATTCTAGATATATATATTTGTATATATATATATATATATATATATATATATATATATACATATCTAAATATATTAAAGAGTACAGGGTAAAAAGACGACTTCCAACGAAATGCAAAAATACAATTCTACAATTTTTTAGTGAATTATATTTCAATTTAATCAGAAACGTGTTCGAGTCTTATCCAGATCTTTTCATTGCGTAAACATAAGCAAATATTATAATAGAGCGTAGTTTTAAAAGCTGTGTTTTATTCTCTCGTTTGGGAATTTTAATTTAATACCCTTGTCCTTTTAATATTGAACTTATTAACCTTGTGATTAAATAAATGTAGTTTTAAATGTCCTGTTCATAAACACCTTCACGTAGGTTATTAATATACGAGTCCGTGCTCTGTTATTGCTGTTATGCTCTTCACTCAGTTTCTGAATGAGATTAATTAAAATTGCTTAGAAACTTGTTAAATGTATTTGGAATTTCATTTTATAAAAATGTTTAAGTAATTTAAGACACAACTAAGTGAGAGAAAGATACCCGCGCTTTAGAGAAAATATTCATAATCGCATGATTTCAAATCAATCAAATCAAATAAGAGTTGAAAAGCGTTTTGTCAATTGTGGTTGTTGTAGGAGGTGATTTGCGGTGATTTAAGCCTGTTAAAGAAATAATTCGATAATCATGTTGCATCTTGAGGTGTAGAAATTTCTACATTGCATATTTGGCCGTCAAGAAATAGTCATTAATCGACAATCAATTATTCACTTTTCGTTTAGTAGAATAACTGGAAGGACTCTCCCATTGCCGTAGTCACATCCAGGACAATAATTAAGGAAATATTCATTAAAATACCTTTAAAAGTTATCAATATTTTGAGTCAATAGTGTCATGCTTGGTCTCTTATCGAAATTTTCAATATCAAGAAAAGTGGCATAGACCATCGAAACCCAATACATGAAGAGTATTCTATCTAGTAGGCTTGAAAACGGAAGTGATAAAAAACGGAAGTCTCTAAAATAGTGGAGAGAAAGTAAATTAAAATCCCTTGACAAGATCGCGAAAATTTAAATTTTTACTCCTAGCAACTCGTAACAGACTATTTTGCGAATTGTCGGTAAGCGTACTGACATAAGGAAATTCAACAAAAGCTGCACAATTTTCGTATATTTGCGAGGTAAGAGTTGAAATTCAGCTTTACAATGTAGATATGTTTTCAAGCTTTAGTTACGAACTTGGTTTTGTGGGTCTGTTGAAGTCTTAGGAGGTGTGAAGCATTTTGAGAGTCATTAGCCGTTACTTACACTTAAATACTTTGTATCTTAAGTCAGGAGCTGTTCATAGAAATTACTTATTGACTTCTGAAAGGTCCAGCTGTTTATTTTAAAAACAGTCATTGAACTTGGAATTTTTTTTTTTTTAATTACCCCTAACTTTTTAATTAACAATTTCAGATAATATTGGTGCTTGTGTTGATTATAGTTAGCGACCAACCACTACAGGTAAAAAATATAAAGTAAGGGGAAACGCCCGTGTACACAACGGGTAAGTTCGATGATCTTGGCCTTTCTTTACATAAAATAACAGGTTTTCATTTAATATTAACGATTTATCCAGCATGCGCGGACGCCTAATCGCATGGAACCCTCATTGCTCTCGTTGTTTATATAAAGAAATCTGCTAGCGACCACTTTTAGAGATTTATGGCGATGCTGCTCGTCATATGCTATTTGTCGGTTTTGATTTCTCAAAGATCAAAGTTTAATTGGGCAGCCGTCTCCCAATCAATCTTCAGTTACTACGGACTGCAAGAAACTTTTAAATGGCAGCTTCAATAGTGAAATTCTAGAGATAAATTTGGAGGGCTTAACAGAATAAAGCAAAGAAATATCTTTCACATAATTATATATATGTAACAATTTTTAATAGACCTTTTTGAAGACCCTTAATGACGCCTGGAAAACATCAGGAGAAGGCTGATGAGTTATCAATTGGCACAGCCTATAAAATAGTTGGATGTAAAGCAAAAGCAACACAATTTGGAGAGAAAATTGCCCTTTATTTGGAATCACCTGAGGGGAATTTACTGTGCATATTTGTATCGAAGTGACTTAGTCAAGTATTCCCGTCCAAGAACCCGTATAAAAAGTTGAAAGAAATTAAAATCCAGCATATTATTTTTTGAGGAAGAAATAAGGCTTTAGCCATTGCACCTGTTTTTGAGTTTATTCCAAATGAAAATAAAGGATTTGATATCTAAAGTGAAATTTTAATTTATTTTATTAAAAATTCTTTCTTACATAGTTTGAGTATTTTCTTATCGTTAAAGCTGTAGTCAGTTTTACTAAATTGTTTGAGATAAGCAGTTAAACTCTTTCGTTGACTCTTATATAAGCTACACAGCAAAACATTATATGTCCGCAAGGGCGTTAAAAGTATCCTTGTAGTTGCTGCTTGTTATATACATGCATGTCGGAGTTTCTATTTAAAAAATTGCAAAATTCTTTTTTCAATGGTCTTTGGCATGTGAATCAAAGTATTCCGCTCCTAACTTCGACTTAAAGTAAAAGGAAACCCAATGTTCTCCTGGTTGATTGGAGTATTTGCTATTGTTGTATTTGCTATTATAAGAGCAAGTTTAGAGCTCACTTTCCGTGGTAAATTATTAGCTGGGAAAGTACTTCTTCGTAGAGAGAGAGAGATAGAGGAAAAATACTTCTTTTTCGAGAGAGATTTGTCTTAAGCGCTTGATCTATTTGTATCATATTCATTGTAAAGCGTAATTTTCACGTCTCTGTTTCTATCAATCTCTAACATCGAACCATACGCGCAGTAAACTATGCAAGTTATAGCTAGTGATAATGCCCGGGCGAATTCGCCTTCAATACGTACGTTTCCGTGTCTTAAAATGTCACCACACAATTTGTTATTGCAATGAGCAGCGGATGGATTAAACGCTAGTATAAAACACCTATCGTCAAAAAGTTTCCTATTTATATGAAGACCACGGCCTGACTGATTTGAATAGCATGATATAAGCTCTGGTTGATCTTAGTATTTCTGCAAAGTAACCGAATTCGAGAGGTTGAGAAGGGTTTTCGAACACCATTGGCTGACAAATTCAACCTTCGCAAATAAAAATGCTCGAGCTTGAAAGAGTCCATTGTTCGATCGCCTGAATAAGTTAAAAATGTTGGAAGTTGTCCTAGGACCACATTATCTAATGATTTCCAGGATACAGAGTGATTCTTTTAACTTCTACTTTGCTAAATGGATATAAAGCTGCTTCTGCTTGTAATATTTTATGATGAGCAACCTGTGTTCAAGGATTAATAGTTATGTGATTCATAAATTCATAAAGAATTGTGCTTTCAATATTTTATGCTGCGTTTCCTTAGCAGGATTTTGCATTAAATAAACTGATCATTTTTCCAAATTAAATATAATGCGCAAACCAACATTATTTAGCAAGAGTTTAGGTTTATTAAAAATATCTCCATGCAGCTTTCGAAACAATTCAACCGCGTTACTCTTACCAAACAATTCGGTTAATTGTTTTTTACCATCATGAAATATTTCATCGGTGTGGTAATCTGGATACCATCCAGGATATGATAAATGAGTTCGCCCAGCATCCGCGCCATAACTAAGTAGAGTTTGCACGTAAGAACTGTAGTGATAATTGTTGTCACTTTGCGAAACCAATACGTTATTTAAATATACGGACACGCTTCGAAACATTGAATGCAGAAGATTATTAACAACGCTGCACTTGCCGTCAGTAACATCAGAATAATCTTTATCCTTCAGTTGAACCACCAACCTTAAATAAACGCTGCAAAGATCTCGATGTGTATCTCCATCACCAAGGCAGAGAAATTCTATGGAGCTAGGAGTGTCTAAGGATTGAGTGGCATTATACGAGACTTCTTCTGTATTTAGAATCCTACTTTGTATAGAATGAGGTGCAAGTAAATCTAATTCGCTTTTCGTACATTCTGTGCTCATATGAGTGCTCGTAGTTTCTAAGCAAATGTGTCCTTAATTACTTACGTAGATTGAATTTTTTCGTGCGTTTCGCTTTAGATCTGTTTTGTGACTGACGTGTTTTCTTTTTGATGCGACGATGATATCTTGTTGACTGTTTTTTCTATTAAATTATTTAAATTTTTTTGCTTTGCTCTGCCAAGATTTTCCTAAGTGGTTTGCAACCGAAACCATTGAGAATAGATTTGGCAGTATCCACTGCTTCGTCTTTAATCGCATTCGAACGATGCAAGAAACGGTGGTTTTAAATTTCTAAAAAAACTCGTGAAGAATGAGCCAATACCGCGCCCCTACTACTGTACTACTTAGGGTGACACATACAATGATGCTATGTGGCTTATCCAACCTCCAGTTTGATTAGAGTATTGCGAATTATACACTTGCTCTATGTCAGTCTGTTACGCTTCTGAATGAAATGTTAAATGTGCTCTCATTCATATCGGATTTATTTTAGTTGCGTTTCTGTTTTCTAAAGTAAAGAGCAATGTAATGAGTGATATAATGGAATCACGAAAATTATATTTGGACCCGTCGGTACTAACTATGAGTATAGAGATGTCCCTTACAGTAGCAATTTCAAGGCTATATTACTCTACGCTGGTGAACTCAAAACTAAACTTTTTCCATTAAACGCCAGAACTCGAAGACATCTTACAATTTTATCTCCAACGCAACGAGGTTTTATTATATCGGTATAACTAAATAATGGTGAATATTCCTGCGCTTGTTCTTGAGATGTATCACTTTCAATGTTGGCATTATTTAAAAACAGTTCGATTATTCTAACTTCCCACTCATCATTTATAATAGTAGGAAGATTTACAATATTTATAAATGAGGACAAAGTATTCTTTTCGTAAACGACAACTGAATTGTTGCTTAATAAGGTTACATAAAAGTCCTCCGTGTAGTTCATAGTTTAAAACGCATTAGATAAATGAACTCAAAACACGATCCTAATAGTTTTTTATTTAATGTTAGCGCAAATGTACATTTATGTAAAGCAATCCACTTAACACTATTTCCGCCCTTCTGAATTGCAGATTTCTGCCCCAATTTTCGTTCTCCGTCTGGAATGATAACATCTGTAGACAGGCCGTTTTTAATTAAATCATCCGTAGTCTTAAGTTGGCTTCTAAGCCGGGTGTTATATGAAGAAATGCGTTTTTGAATTCTCGATTTTGTATTAGGTTTTGTAGGTTGTCTGCTTAGTTGGTGTGGTGTTGCTTATTTATTTGCATTTAAGAACTTTTCAGGCGTCATAAATTCATTTTTCGAAATACTACCATCTAAGTCACTTTGTAATTTTTCTTTACTATTTTGAATGTGCTGTCATCGTTTACGTATTTTAGGGAGATTTCAGTTTTTTCAGTGATAATTTTCCCATTTTCTACATCACTTTTAGAAAGCGTCGTTTCAGGTATATGGTCAAAGTTTTGCTTACTTGGTTTTGATTGTCTTCTAATATAAATAGTAAATTTTTATTTAATTTTGATCCACTTACTGTATTCTGAAAAGGAGACATTTTTGAAATACGGTAACAGCTTTCTATTAATAAATTCCGCTGAATACTTGTCATCCATCATTGCCTCTTACGCACTTGGGTACAACAGAATTACTTTATTTAGCTTCGGCTTAAATTTATTGAACATTGCCTTGCAATTTTCCGATAAATCCGTTTAATTGTGACGCTAAGATTATAGGCAAGAAGCCGCCACCTTTCTGCACAAGAACCTTTCTTTTGGACTCCACGGTCGCGTTTGGTCTCGAGATGACTCGAAATTCGTTTTTGTACTTTTTTAAAACCTTCAAATCTTTATTTTTTAGTTTACTGTTTACAGCTATTGTGTTAAAGATAATCTCAGTCAAAGTTTTAATTAATTCATCGTCAGCACAGTTGAGTATAGCTTTTCTTAATTTGCTATTATTGGTTTTGAGGACATACAGCACACGTTTGTGGTTCTTCAGTCGCTTTAAACTCTTTCTTAAGACTATTTTCTGCAGTGTCACCGAAGCAAAGCCAAAAATTCGAATTAAATATGTTTGTTCTGTATCTGAATAAATGATTTACGCTTTGTGTACGGCCTATTAATGAATAACCGTGAGGTTCGCTAGTCACATCTTTGTATATTCTCGTAAGTTCAAATGAGTTTTCGCGATGGGTTTGCTTCGCTAAATGTTGAATGAATATTGGATATCTCTAGGATTTTTAAAAACAACTATATGTTTTTTGAATTCAATGAAATATCTCTTGTGTGCGATGATCTGTGAAATATGTTCTGTGTTACTACAATGACCCCTTCGTGAAAAGTTCACAAATTGTTTTGTTGAAAGCATCCATCATTAAGTCATCGAGTATGAAGAGCGTTGGGTCATTGAGAACATTTTCCAAATTCTCTGTTATTCCGTTGTTATATTAAACATTCGCAACATTATTCATATCAGGTTTCGCAAATCCTTGTTGTAAATAAGATTTTTCACAAATGTTGTTTTGCCTGACCCTGGTGGTCCACTAATAAGCATAGTAAATGGATGGTAAAATTGATAAAACGTGTTGACTTGTTAATTGTAAAATAGAGAATAAACTAGCACTTCATAGAATACATTATTTTATAAATATTTATTTATTTCAATAGCGTTTGACTTTTTCTCAAGATAGAAAAAAATTTTATGTAAATTGTTGAGAGCATATCTAAATTTAAAATCATTTCGATGATGTGGGCAGTTAGTAAAATGATTAGGTAGTTTTCTCAAAGATGTTTGAGTGTCCACGAACATCACTTTAGATTTTAAAAATTTTTTAAGAAATACTTGTTTTTCTCTTCCCACGACTAAAACATACTGATAATTGCCAAGGGAGATAGTATGTCACCTAGGGAGGAATAGTCTATAGCGCCATTCCACCATTTTAAACCATGAATAAATTTAGCACAAAAGTGATTTTGATCCTTAGTTTTCTCATTTAATTTCTTTTCACCGAACGACGGTCTCTATAAAAAGTAGTTAGCTACAACAGAATTTATACTCATATAAGCCAAGTCATTTATAAAAATTTCTTTCTGATTTCCATGACAATACTGGAAATCAACAAGAGCGAACGTATTTTTAGTTATGCTGGACATAGTTTGAAGATATTACTGAGCTGATTTTATATTCTAAAACAAATCACATCACTTTCACTAGTTTTGTCGTCTCAATAAACGGATCATATCTCAGCAAGTGATCGGAAAATTCCGCGTTTACCAAAAAGAAATCAAGACCATCAATTAATATTTGGTTTGGAATATTTCGTCGGTTTAAAAGCTAAACTCAAATGTGGTTTTTCACAGTCAAGAAACTTTAAACCACTCTTAGAGCTGCAAGATACTAAATATAAATATAATTTTATTGGTTTCACCCGTGAGCAATGGACTCATTTAATGACTTACAACGAATACATGCAACTAAGATTGAATCAAATAGACTTTATAGAACCTGAGAGCATTCTAGATCATCCAACTCTAGATTGCATTGTATTTAATTTTAAATATAAGCAAGATGGACAATGTCTTCTTATTAATAATCAAAAAGGGCATAGAATAAAACTTGGTGATGAAAGGTGGAGATTAATAACCCGCGTTGGAATTTTTTTATCAACGTTCCTATGCTGGAATACTATTTTACAAAAGCAAGTCTCGTTCTTTTATTACAATCATTTTTTACTAAAGTGCGTGGAATTAAATAAGACTGATGTTCAATTGGTTGATATGTCCATCTCTATCGACCCTGTTATTGAGATTGATTTGTTAAGATTATGTTTTGAATTTTTCGGAAGATGTCAACCAAGGTTATGCAGGATGTTAATATTCATAAGCTACCTTTGAGAATTTTGAGAAAATAAACGTCTAAAAATGAGTAAAATTCAAGTTGTTAATGAGATGCACAAACCAGTCAGACAAAATTTTGTTCGAAGGCGATTCATTCAAAAACGAATTAATGATTTATGGCAAATAGATTTAATTGAGTTAATTCCATTTCATAAGCTAAATGATGGCTATAAATATCTTTGGGTTGGAATTGATGTGTTTTCTAAATATGCTTTCGCGTAAGCAGTAAAACCCAAAAGTTCTTCAGACATAATTAAAGCTATGAAACAGGTATTGGAAAGAAGAAATACATCTCCAAGAAATATTCAAACTGATCAGCGAAAGGAATTTTTCAATAAAGATTTTAAAGGTTTGATGAAAGATTATCAAATTAACCCAAATTATCACAAATACACGCATATGAAATTTTCCATATATGAAAGATTTAATAGAACATTAAAAAACTTAATGTGGAAAATGTTTAGTACGAATGATTATTACAAATGGATAAACTTAGTCCAAACCTCATTAGCCAAATGCAATAATAATAGTACGTATCGCAGAAGAATAAAAATGAAACCAAATGAAGTCAGTAAACACGACGAGAAGCAGATATTACAAAGTGTATATAATTTCCCTAAAACATTTACAAGACCAAAGTTTAAAGTAGAGCATTATGTTAGAATTAGGAGTAAAAGGAGTATTTTTTAAAGGCTATGAACCAAACTGGACCACCGAAATATTTGAGATCACTGAAATAAAAATTGCGAATCCTGTTACTTACATTCTAAAGGACTATAAGGAGAATGAAATATTAGGATTATTTTATGAATATGAAATGCAAAAAGTTCGTGACAAAATTGCATATTTAGTGTAAAAATAGTGAAGAAGCAGGGAAACATATTTTTTGTGAAGTGGCTAGGGTTTGATCAAACTCATAATTCGTGGATTAATAAAACTCAATTACTTCGATAAATATATATAAGACCAACCGAAAATGTTTTTATTATTATTATTAAAATCTAAATAAAAATGGAAACCCAAAAAATTGCATTGCGTATTAATTTTTACATTTATTCTTGCATACATATTAATTACATTTCATTTACATATTTCTGTTATTCATTTTCTAATTATTTTACATTTATTCGTACATACATAGTATTAATACATCGTTATTTACATATATAATATTTGATTACCTATATTATAATTGCCCTATGCTAGTGTGGAAATTTTATCATATAAAACACATCGCTTATCATCTAAATGATCTAACGCTATTTTTTGCAGATCTCTGTAATCAATCTGTGAGATCTGCTTCTCACAATGCTCCGTTCACCATAAAAAGGCTTTCTATTTATAATGCAGTGTTCGTAATCGCTGTTTTTTAATTTGTCGGTTACACTTAAGTTTTTTCACTTCTTTGTCTTTATTGTTTCCATCATTGCCTATGTAGGCATATGGTTTGGCTTTTAAACCTGCAAACTTTGTCATGATTCTCCCGGCATTCTCGTCTTTCATCAAACCTAATACTTTTTTGTTATTAGGAATTATATTATATATATTGCCGCGTAGGTAACCTGATGTGTCAAATTTATTAGGATTATTTTTAATAATGTCGGATCTATTACCATCAGATTCTAATAGAAATGAATGTATAATCTTTCTTGTTTCACTCTGGTTAAGTAAGAAGTTATAATAAAAGTCATACATCAACCACTTAGAGAGTTCTAACACAGTCATCTCCAAATATATTGGTTTATCGTGAATAATTTCCAATTTACTTAGCTCGACTCCATATAACCCATTATCGAATATTTCGATACCCTTGAAGTTAGTTTCCGCTATGAGAGCTCTATATCCTTCAGAATTTCTTCTGTTTTCTTAACTATTAACTAAACATAAACAGCATTATTCATTAGCTTATAGAAGTTCTTCTCCAATTCGTTGTCGGCAACTTTTCTTCTATTGGTGTTTAAGCTAATGTAGGGCTCTAACCAAGCCCTTTGACTAAATATTAGTATTCTATGAATACATTTTAACTGCAACCCGTTTTGCAAGCAAAGGAGCAGATTTTATGAATTAAATCTGTTATGAGTTTTTTATACTTTCCAGTAGAAGGAATTTTATTGTCTGGTCAGAAAGGCAATCATGTTGATCATGAATATCAGACGGATAATTTAGGTCAACTTCCAAAATGTAACCACTACTTCCATCGATATCAATGGAGTAAATATCAAAATCTTTTACCTCACTTTCACTTAAAAATTGGAAGTTTGCATATGGAGGTTTTTGAGACATGGCCCAACCATACAAATTGTTTGCATCCATAGAGGCCAAATAATGTTCAGACTTACATTTATCATAATTTTCATTAAACTTATTATTTGACTCGGACAACCTTTGCGTGCACTGAGTAATACCACCTCGAACACTAGTTTTTAAAAACGTATGAATTTCAGGATCCACAATTAGTTCCATTTCAACTTTAGTATGGCATCCCAAGAATGAGATGGTGCTGCAACATAATTGCAACGATCTAGTTTATATATTTCTAAACATAAGATTCACAACATTTATGTTTCTAAACATAAGATCCTAAAATACTCGGAAACATCGGTTAATATTAATACATTGCTTTCGAGATATAGAACCATATTTAAGCGTTTGACACTTGAACGCGTCCCACACCCTCCGCGCGAAATTGTAGTCAGCCTCACTACATTCGCGGTCGCACAAATAATTATAGAAGCATTCTCGGCTTGGTAAAATTGGATCATCAAGCTTCTTGATGTCGCTTACATAATTGTACGGAAAGACACCCTTACGACTCATTAACGCAAATTTTTCCGGATCCTTAAATGCTTTCTTTAACACTTTAAACTGAGTGGGCTGCAAATATTTGGTCAATTTCTCTAAACTAGAGTTTAAAAATCGATTAGAATCCACAAAATTCGTTAAATATTTTTTCCTATTCCCCTCCACTACTCTCTTCCTAACTGATGTATACAACTCTTTGTTATAAGGTATAACCGACAAATTAGACCCTAACTGTGTGATAAAGGGATGGATATCATACCTACTTAAATTATGAAAGATAATAGGAAAGTAGGGTAGCTTAAATTGAAAAGATTTCCTACATTCCCCATGAATGAATCCCATAAATTCGCCTGTAAAATAACTATAGTACTTATCGTCATATCCTAAAATTATTTCCTCACAGGCATAGCATTCAGCGTTTTCCATCTCTGTTGGTTGTTCATTTTGCAATAGTTGCTTAGGACTTGCGGAATTCATCTGATCGAATTCGTCCTTTTTCCACTGCATATGATTAAGAAATTCAGCTATGCAGGTTTCTCTTATTAGAAATAAGAAATAAATGAACAAATTCAATTAGTTACTTAAATGAAAAACAAAAAAATTTGTTGAATACTCACCAACAAAAGTATACTGTTCATCACACTGTTCGTTATACACATGTTTAACATAATAAGAGACTGCGCACGCTTCATGCTGTTGAATTGTCCTCGTCCCTTCGCTTCTGTTAAGAACTTCTAGGGGCTTAAGCACAGCCTCTATATCAGCATATATGATTATTGGCGGCGACAACTTCTTCTCCATACTTTTGAACTTGGTTACTGTTCCCGCTGATGAAAATACACTTTTCACTATGGTGCAACCTTCCCTATGGCGGGTTCCAGACGTGGTGTAAAACGTTTGCAACAAATCACAAAACTGTCTTGATGTATGGCTTCGGGTGTATTGTGTTTATACAAACCTTTGCATGTTGGTAATAACACAATAATGATGATGCTTAGTCGCTTCGTAATAAACAGTTAGCAAGTTGATATGCAAACTTTTTGGTTCCTTTGTTGTAGTCCTTAATTGTAGCCTTTCTAGTGTATATACTAATTGGTAATGGTACATGTGAACCCACGGGAATGGACTCAAACTTGCAAATAGTTAATTCACAGAATTTAAATCCTGCTATCGCCAACCGCTTTATCGTTCCTGGTATTCTTAAGCTGCTCTTTTAAGCTCAATAAAAAGCTCATCAATCTTATCGCCAACTTGACTGTTTTCTCTTGCAGTGACAAATTTCGTTGAGAAGTGTTTCAGTGTTATCACCATTTCTGTTTCGAAGCCCTTCACGTAATCTCCAAAAAGCCTCAAATTGAACTTTACAGAGTCAAATTCATCCAATTTGGTTTGAATTTGCTCGTGTATATACGTGCGGATATCAGCTAAAAATTTGTTTATTAATATCTCATCCCCCGAGTTGCGGACGATTTTGTGTTGAATCACATTTTCCGATGTAGACGGAGATGTGATGAACAGATTTTCTTTTAAGAGCACAGCTGCCTTCTCTTTGTGCTTGTTGGTCTTCAAATGGTTTTTGTATTTTGTCTGTATCATAAGAACTTGGCAGGGCTCGCAATACACCTCACTGCCAGGAACTTTCTACTTGATACTAGCTTCAAAAACTCCTTTACGCTTACCGAAGTTGCTTGTGGACGGTCCGTCGTTCATACTGGAAGTAGGAGGCTGGTTTTCTTTAAGTGCTGTTTCACAGCCTGCTACGATCTCCTTGCATAAATATGTATGGAACAACTCGTGTTCGGTTACAGTCACAACACAGAAATTACACTTTGTTCGCCGGTCGCCAATTGTTCCTTCGTGCAAGCAATCAGCTTGCTGCAAGCCTCGCTGACAGGCTCTTGCAAATTCCGAGCACAAATGGTTGAATAAATTCTCAGCTGTCTCGTTGCAAAATGTGCATTTGCGTTTGTTTGATTCGATTTTTTTTAAATAATTTGTATATATAACTCTTTTTGTCACATTGATTGATTTGGTGGTTTGATTATTTGTAGCAATAACTTAAGAGAAAACTCTGCTTTTCATTGCGCGATTTTTCTCGATAAATACTTTCACGTTCGGTCATAAAGTAACAAATGAAATACAATTTGGCCTTTTTCGTCGTTTATAATGCACCATAACACTAATTCTTTTTCCACTTTCAGCGAGGTATTTATACAAATGGAAATACTGATAATAAACATACAAATGAGAAAGGATCTGTAGACGTTTGAGTGTTTTGAAGTGCAATATGGTGAAATAGTCACACCACTCAGAGTGCGCTTTATTTTTTTTTCTTCCGGGAAATTTGTTCATTTCATGCATTTCTATGCATGTTCGTGTTCTTTTTTTTGTAGTTGCTATAAAGAATCGTTTTTCGTTTGTTCACTAGGAACTATGTGATGAAGAAAAGTTTTGCCGAAGGACATTTTTGTGATCGTAATTGACGGTGTGTAATTGAAAAGATACAAAGATGATTTAGAATTATTGGTAGGTAGGAAGAATATGTTTTTGTTAACAGAAGGGAGAAAAGAGAGTAAAGAGGAAACGTTACGGATGCGAGGGAACGATGGGCATGTGTTATTGATGTGAGTTGGTGAAGAAGATGTGTGTGTGTGTGTTTTGGGCGGGTAGGCGTTTGTGTGTGTGTTTGCGTGTGAAGTAACGTGGTCGAAGCGGACAAGCGCATACCCGCCGTTCTCCCCAAGAGTATACTAATGAGATAAGCAAAAAAAAGGTCTCCTTTCCTGCGCCCCGAAATTCGACGTTCCCCCATATATATACTATTAATATTTATTTATCCCTCAGCCATTTTTCAATAACCCATCGAACATAATTCACATACAGGGTCATCCATATTTGTGGTTCCGAAAGTGAGCGCAGGACGTAGAAATTTTGACCACAATTTCTTCTTTTAATATGTTACTTGCATTTAATCCGTATTTATGCAGTAAAATAGAAACATACAGAAGTCGTCAAAACTTATTACGAAACCAAGGAATCCACGGCTACATCTCATGCGTGTGGGGTGAAGCTCATGTTTGGTTAAATGCTTCGTAAATAAGAATTATTGCCTTTTTGGTAAAAAAAAAGCTCATCTTGTGTTTTTGATGGGCTTTCACGTGTACAAAAATAACTTTTGGGTGTGGATAGTTGGGCTAAACAAATAATTCTTGAATGCTATGGAAACATGATTACTGATTTTGTGTGGCATGAATTACACGCTTTCTAATAGGACGAAACACGAATTTAACAAAGTGCTGCGACATCTTGCAACATGATCACTTTATTACGAGAAAAGTTAAACAACCACGTAATCTCCAAAAATTCCGAATTTAGTTTGCAACAATAATCAAGCGATATCACTCTATTGAACTTTTTACTTTGGGGTTATGTTCGAGCATTGGCTTACTCCAAAAAACCGCGAACTTTCAATGGCCTTGTTCAACACGATTATTCTTGATATTGGTGACAGAGGAGTACATTTATGTGAAAAATGGCAAAAAACCCTGTTCCAGGACGACTTTTTTGCAAAAGTTCATTTACATGAAATGGCGTGAACTAATATTCAAAATAAAAGGAGGTTCATGTTGACATTTGTGTGTATATTTAACAAAACCCTTGAAAAAATTTCTTCACGAAGCTTATCAATGGACAGTGAAAATGATCTACCGAGAAAGCTGCCAATTGGGAATAGTGTGTTATTATGTAAGGGAAGGAAATCCCTTAAATTAAAATTTGATGTTTGTATATTCATAAAAAATATAATATCCTGAGACAAACGTCTTAAAAGTCTTGATTAAAGCATAGTAGAGTGCTCGATTAAACAAAGGAGGTGCACAAAGCAAAGGATATTAACCATGAACGTTTCATTAAAATGTAATGAACCGTGAAAACTTCAAAAAGAGAAAAACAACAAAAATTAGGAAGACGTACTTGGGGTCTCATAAAAAAAAATACACGCTAGGTGACTTGGAAATCAAGCGAGGAAAGAAACAACACTGATATAAGGGAGTTTTGCATGAAGTCTTCTACATTCTAGCAGATGTACCTGTGTTGAGGCAATCTGTCATTCACTCATCTGTTATCTGAAACCACTTGCTGTCTTTATACATTATTCGATGACCTTTTCCTCTAAAAGATCTTTTCAACGCATTTACTCACGAAACTTAGCCGTATAGCTGTCGCAGTGCTTAACTTTCTCTTCAATTTTAGGTGAGTGAAATTTAAGCCTAGCAAATGTACACTTTATTGGCTTCCCATGGAACTGCCAACTCAAAACATATGTTTATGAGCATACTTTGGAAGGCCTGACTCTTTTCTCTCCCGCACACGCATTCTCTCTCTCGCTATTGCGTACATACGTAATCAGTATTAAGTGGCGGGAAACTGATTTTTTACACACAGGCATATTTGCGTAAACACTTCTTCGCCTTTCTTTCTTTTACAGATGTCAGTTATTTATTTACTCATTTTTCTCTTTTTTCTTTTTCAATTGCTGCCTGTGTCGTCTATCATTACGAGGTCGTTTGCATAAAATAAACAAAATAATAATCATAAGCCGGTTTATTGCCGTTACTGCATTAACATCAAAAAAATTGCCGAGGTTTGGCGTTAGAGACGACAATGTTTGTTGATTGTTTTCAGCTTAGTGGGAACAATTCTCTTAAGTGGTTACTCGCCTTCTTTTTTGTTTTCATATTCTCTTATGCTTCCATGTATTGAACAGAGCCGGTAAATACATAAAAAGAATATATTTGAAACCATCTTGAGAGTTGATGGCTAGCATGGGATTTAATTAAGTGATATAGTATCGGGACCAATTTTTTAGATCAAAATCAAATGTTGCAAAATATAGATTAGTAGCGGTAACGGCCGATCAGTTGCTTACGTTACGTATTATATTTTTGTGTAACAAATATGGAAGATTCATATTGATGTTCCCCTTCTTCTTCTCGTTTCTCTTGCATCCATCCGCATAGCACAAGTGAAGTAAGTCAATCGGGAGCCGCTTTTAAATAGAACAGAACCTAAACTGTTCTCATTTATCTGATCATCTTATTTTGTGAATACAAGACAACGTGTCTTTTTTGAATCACATATTTCCAGTCAAGGAAGAGGATGAATCATCAAAATTATCAAAAAAAAAAAAAAAAAACACCATATGTGTGCAACGTACTTTTACTGTATACACTCGTTCGCTTATTGATATCCTCTTGGGTGTTCGTAACATTGCGTTACATTCGTCGTATGTTATCATATTCAAATGCTTTTCTGTTCAACATGTTAAGGATAATAGCGACGCGACTAAACAACATATCGAAACAAATTGTATCAAAAACAATATATAAATAGATTAGGACATTTCGCTAGCAACATTTGCGCAGCAAAATTATTAGGTTTAGCCGGAGCACAAACAGTGTAAGGAATAATTTTTTGTTTGTAAATAGATAGACAAGGTAGAAATAAGAGAGAGAATAATTATAATAGAAACTTTTTGGCAACAAATGGATAAATGTATAGAAGAATTGTCGAACAATAAGGTAAATCCCTACATTCAAAAATGTTCAAATGAAAATATCAGAAATAAAAACGAACAAGCACAGAAAGTTAAAAATTCTATCGCTTAGGCGCCTACATATAATTGCTTAAGCAAACGTGCGCAAGTATTTCTTCTTTAGCGCGAATACACTCACGCACAGGTCTAATCAACGCCACACAGTATAGCATGCACATGCTCATAGTATGCACTTACGCATACTTGTCGTACAAATTTCAGCAAATAGTCTCATTTCAGTTCTTTAACTCTCTCTTATAGTCTTTACTATCGTTTGTTTTTATCGGATGTCTTCAGTTGCTAGTGCTTAATAATTTTGCTGAGTAAATGTTGCTGGCGAAATGTATCTGCTTGTATTCTGTTTACAAAAACCTTTGCTCAAATGTTGCTGGCAGCTTTCTATTTAGCTGATAGCAACATAACTTGATTATGATACGATAAAAGGGCCTCAGTGTTTTTTAATTCTTTTGCAAATTCATTACCGTAAAAAATTGGTGTTGATGGTATTTCTTATTTCGTTGTGTTAACAATCATTACGAGTAATAAAACACGAAAATATGTCATTTTGGCGATGTCAATTTGTTCGTTTTTGTTGGCTCCGATCATCATAACTAATCAAAATTTCGGTTTTCATAGCGAAATTTCGAAATTTGAAATAAATTTTTATAATCGTGCGTAATTTGAGATTGAAAAAATAAGCTATTACGAAATTTGTATTTATGGTCACACTATTTTGTATAAATATTAGTTTCCTAGTGGGTGCGGAAAGTGCGTTGTAAGGTAGAGAAAATATTCTTAATTTTTTCTCATACAAATTTTTCTGGCTAAATGCCAATCAGTGTCGTTGGGTTGCGATCTGCTTTCTTAATTTTATTTATTTTCTCCTTTGAAAAAATTTTCTTTCATTTGAATATTTTTTCAATTTTTTTCTTCTTGTTTTCCATCTGCATATTTCTTCTGTATTGTGCCTTTAGTATTCCATAATAAAATAACGTTTTTTTTTTTTTGTGCATATGTATGAGAAATACACTAAAAATAAACTTTTATGTGAACATGAAATCATTTTCTATTCATTAGATTATTGTGCTAAGTATAGTTTTGCTAACACAGCTGGTTGTGTTTTTGACTTTTTGGAATGAGAAAATTGTTCGAAATTAGCTCTCATTTCTCTTAATTCCGTACTCATATACTTACAGTATATTTAAAATTTTTCTTTTCTTAATATTTTTAGGGTTATATTACACGCAGCGTCATAACATTTACTGCATACTATTATTACTAATATATTATTGCTCTCAGTTTAATGGTGACTGCCAATTGAGGAACATATGGTTCACATTGAACTTGAAAATGTAATCATCAATGCTTTGAAAACTACTTATTAAATAGGAAAAGAGCTATTTGAGGAATGAAGACAATGATAAAATGTGTGGAGTTAGAAAGCGTGTTAAAAAAAAAAACAAGGGAAAGCATTATAGTTGGCCACGGTCGATCATTACTCAACATCACTTCGCTCAATGCAGTTATTCATAACTATATATTTTTTCATATAACGAATGTGATGCGGTCCTTGAGCCAAGAACAGGCCTGTGTACCAAATTTCATAAAAATGTTTTAATAAACGCGACCTCGCGAGGTTCAAAAAAATACATTAGAGATCAAGCGGACGGACAGACAGGCAAGCAAGCTTAGATCCGAATCTGTGAAAATGATTCTGAATTGATCTGTTTAATAAAAGGTGGGTTCTTCGGGACGCTATATACATCGCGATAAACTTAATATATTCTTACACCCATATTCAGCATTTTATAAATAAATATTGCATAGATGTAATTTAAAGGGCATGTAAGGGCAGTAAAATAAAAATAGGGAAAGGCAAGGGTATCGCGGCAAATTTTTCTTTCATTTTAATGAAACTTTCCGTATGATAGATATTACGTTTCCAAGAAATATTTGCAACCCTTTGGTATGGATTTCTTACTAAAACAAGCTAAAGATCATGCGTTGCAAATTTTGTAAAACTGACAAAAATCAAAAGACGTTTATCTACAATTGTTGCTAAAACATTGCAACGTTTGCAAGTATTATCAGCACTCAGTGCCAGTGCGTTTGCATTAACATGCGCATAGTATTTTTATGTCTAGATAAGTCTCTGTTTTTGTTTTAAAACAAATGAACTTGTTTTTATTTTATTGGCAACATGTTTAGTTGATAAGGGCTTTATTTTGTGGTTTCCTGTTTTATTCTCTTTATTACTATTAAAAAACAGCTGAGCTTTGTAAACATAACGCACGTCGAAATTGTACAAGCTGTTAAGGGTAGTTTTTGTTTTTGTCTTTTTCTTAATCAAATTGGTTTTCGTTTATATTAAAGTGTAAACACTTTTTTTTTGTACGGTTCTTGACTTATGCCTCTTGTTAAGGCATTTGCCTGTTAACTTGGCCTTTGCTATTCAAGCAGAATACAGAAATTGAAGCAAACATACGCAAACACACTTATACACCCGCATAGACACGCATTCATACATTCACTCTCATACGCACACGATTGCTCACTTACACAGCCTCCCTTTCTCTTTGTTCGTCTGTATTGTATTAATACGGTTTCACACAGTCATAGACATCTAGTCGTACGAAATTGATGTTATGTGATGATAATAACGATGTTGTTGGTGTTTTTTCGTTTTTAGCGCATTTTCTGCTTTTCGTTTTTTTAATTTCTTATGTTTTTTATTTTTTTGTCTTTTTCATTCATATTGTTTGGCTCTACTACATTTTGCTACCATGTCATGCTGCTTTTGCCTTTAGTTGAGCCTGTTGGTTCTTTTGGCTAACTTTGATGGCTTACACCGAGCGATACATTTTGTTGATTGTTGTCGTTGTTGCTTTTGCTTTTGCTGCTGTTGTTGATGTTTAAAATGTATTACAATACATACATAAGTGTATAGATGAGTAAACGTATTTGCACTCTGTATACTTCTGTTGTATGTTGAGCCATAATATTTCAGTTTCACTTCAAACGTCGTCGTGTTGTGCCGCGTATCGTTGCAAACATACGATTTTGTTGTCCTCGTTGTTTATTATCATTAGAGCGTGTTTTTCGTGCGAAAGTGGACACGCACTTACACATCAATGTGTAAGCGTATACGCATTTTTAAGTGTAGAAAATTCGTAAAAATTTGAAAAGAGAGAAATTGTTGAGATGTGTGTGAAAATAGAATTTTTTTTAAAATGATTTTCTTTTTTTTTAATAAAAAAGTAGGTGAAATAAGAAACATATGTATATATGCATGCATATATATATGAAACTATTGCTCTTATGTATGTTTTTATGAAGAAAAAATTCTAATTAAAACACATTCAAAAATATAATAAATAACACATGAAAAAATATTTATCTATTTATCTTTTATTTTGTTAATTCAACAAGTAAATAAAGAAGAAGTGTATGTTCGAAATGAAATAAACGAAGGTTTTTTTCAGGCCTGGTATGAATCATGTTTACCCATCGCCTTTAAAAAAGTGAATATTAATCAAATTCCTTTGACGTGTGTGGATTAATAACTGACTGATTCTTTTGTAAGATGAAGGAAACAAAGCGAGTTTCGTATCACTTGAAAATTTTAAATCACTTCCTTTATTTGCGTATCATTTCCGCGGAAAGGTAATATTAGTTTTGCCATCTCAGCAACTAACAAGTGTCCAAATCAGACTTACAGTTCTGGTTCGGAAAAATGAAACACGAAAATGGAAATGTCTTCTAAGGAAGCGAAAATTTCAAAGCATATTAAAGCTTTAACATATTTGAAATGTATTACAAAATCTGTTACAAATGTTTGTAGTGTTAACAGGAAGCCCGGGCCAATTGATACAGTCTTAATTGGCGAGTCATTATATTGATTTTTACATAGCTGTTTGGGAAACCGAACCTCCAATATCTGCCTTAAAGTGCATGCAATTTCCTTCTTTGTCTTATTACCTAAAACTAAAAATGCTTCACACGTGATGCTATGCTAATATTATGTATAGAGTGTATTAGAATTTAGAATTTCATTTTGCACACATTCAATTCAATTTGAGCCGGGACAAAAATATTGCTTTATAATCATTTATTACCGCAAAGGAGTCATAATCAAACTTTCTGTGTTAAAGTAAAAAAAAAGAAAGTTTTCATTTCACTTTTTCACAGAACTATTTTTTATTTTTATCGTTGATAAGTTTCATAAAATAATATTTACAGATGCCTAGATATTCCTATATCTGCGAAGACATTGAGAAAACTTTTCGGCTTAGCAGTAAAAGACCATAAAGCTTATGAAATTTAAGTTCAATGCACTTTGTCCAACATTTGTACCGTAATTTATGTACATCTGCAAAACACTACTTTATGGCTGTCATCTCCCTTCTTTTTTCTTTTGAGTACAATACATTTTTTTGTCGAAAGCTGTCATTTATAAAAATAAAAATCGCCTTGAATTCATAGACGGAAACTAACAATTGATACATTTTTTGAAATGAACATGATATATATATCGCAAATTGTTTTTTATTTCTCTCTTACCAACACGATTCGGATTCTAAGTGATGACGAAGGGCTTCTGCGATAGTTTCTACTTTAAAGAAAATCGATTCATCCATACAAGACTGTTCTTCTCCATCACACAAAATATTGATTACTGCCTTAATTGGAAAGGTACGTTTTTCACCGACGTTTTGCTAAACGAGGATGGCAATCGTACTTCAATCCATTTGTGGCACTTCTTAGGGCTCTGAACCTTTAAGTGTGATTAAACTATATCTTGCCTTAGTCAGATCAACATTAGAATACGCCTCTTCGCTCTTATCGGACATCTCAAATAAAGACCTTCTGAAATTATTCAGAATCCAATGGAAATGCCTTCGTCTGGCTCTTGGTGATGGCATCAATTCTACACACACACTAAGCTTGGAGCAAATGGGAAATGTTATGCCTCTACAAGAAAGAATTCGTTTACTTGGCAGTCTTTCATGTAATAAAATTCCATCTTTTATTCGGCCTTACCTCTCATTTACAACTTTATATCACTCAATTCCTCTCTTGCTTCTTTAAAATTTTTGCCTACAAACTTAATAACTTCAACATTCTATGAACTGACGTACATAGCTTATTCAAAATTCCTCGTCGTTCTCAATATTTTCGACCAGTAACTAAGTTCTCACCAGTGAGAAAATCCACAGTTACTCTGGCAGAGGTACACCAACGCTACTCGAACTTGGTCAATATCAAATGCAAACATTTTTCACTCATTTTTACTGATGGATCTAAGACCGATGTTGTAAGCAACGCCGTTTGGTTTCCAGATATTAATGCGGAAGGTTACTTTTCATACCGCCCACGAAGCATTATATCTTCGGCTAAATGTCTTGCGATCCTGGAAGCCATCCGCTTAGCCAGTATTCAACCTCAAAACAAATTCCTTATAGTATCAGACAGTAAATCTGTTTTAGCCGTTTTACAATAATTTTTCTCATATTAGAAATTAGATCCTTACTTTATAGCCTCAAGCCTGGTACATATTGTTTTCACTTTCTCCGAATGGCCAGTCACATGCGCATTCTTAGCAACAACACTGCAGATAAAATTGCAACTTCCAGACCATCTCATTTTAATAATCGTGCTGCGATCCCTGCAGATCTGAGGCTACTCGACAAAAAGCATTCAGCTCTTTCTTGGCAACAGCGATGGCATAATTCACCTTATGTTCGTCGTTTATACTCTTTATGTCCACAAATAAAGAAAGCCCCTTGGTTTACCAATTTCGGACGCAGACGTGATATTATTTGTCTTATTAACCGACTAATGTTCAATCACACGAGATGTAATGATCATCTATTCAATATTAACGTAGCAAACAACCCTTTATGCACATGTGCAGTCTTACAATCTCCTGATCATATCCTATTTGTCTGTCCGAATGTTACCTCTACTATTCGCCATTCCACACTTCGCAAATTGAGTACATGCGGTGTTCATGATCACAGGGCTCTTGACATTTTGCTTTCTCGTAATCTATCAGCGTACGTCGCAATGTTTTCTTTTTTTTTCTTTTTTCTTTTTTCATGTCATCAAGACAGATAAGCGTTCACAGTCGATTTATGAACCTACCCTCTTTTACACTTTTTTGATCTCACACTCATCAATTCCTTCATATGACACTTTTTATTTATGTACCACATGAGTTCTTACACAACGGAATTTACTCTTCGCTGTTCTGTTCTATCCCACGTGGCGGACGAGTAATATGCATATTTTAATAAAAATTAAAAGAAAATACATAAATAAAATAACGTGGCGGACGTATAACACGCAAACTTAAAAAGACTTTAATCAAATAAACACTAAAACAAATAAGTAATAATATTATAGACCAAATCTAAGCCCTACTTTATTAAGGCCCAAAGAAAAAAGAAAAAGAAAAAGAAAAAGAAAAAAGAAAAGCCCCAATGTGTTTACATTGGGGCTTTTTTACACATCCCTGGGAACCTTCAGTTGTTGGTTTGCTCAATAACAGAAGAAGAAGAAAAAGATATTGCAAATTTTACTTCCTTTGTTTCTTACCAACACGATTGGGATTTTAAGTGATGACGAAGAGCTTCTGTAATAGTTTCTACTTTAAAGAAAATATATCCATACGAGTAGTATTTGAAAATAAAGAAGACTTTCGTTTTTAATGGCGTGAAATATTGATTACTGCCTCGATTGGAAAGTTACGTTTTCCACCGACGTTTTGCTAAACGCGAATGACGATCACATACATAAAAGATGCGTGGAATCACACATGTAAAGCGTTGTAAGTGGCAGCGTGCTTGTTGCATCGGTGTAAGCCGTTTGTGTCGCCTTCACGGCGCCATGCCGTTTTTCGATTGGGTAGAAGTGAGAATAATTTCATTACTGACGAGTGGTGTTAATAAGTGAGAGGAAAAATTCAAAACTCATTCCAACAAGTTATAAAAAATAAACAAATTGAAAAAGGAAATGGTCAAAAACAAATTTAAGAAAATACTTAAAAGTACGCATTATGATAAGGAAGATATGTGGAAACAAAAAAATAACGAACAATAAATAAAAGAGAAGATATACTATATTCATTTTTGGGCAGACCTTGGTTACTCTTCCTTTCAAGTCTATGCATAAGAATACTTTATTTAGAGCGTATCAGCTGGTCGATCCGAGTAGCAATTGCATTGAATGTAGCGGTGATCTTCAATCGCATCGAATTATCGTTAACTTGTATTGCTTGCAAGTTGTTGGCAGGAGGTTTTATGAAATTTTCATTTGGTTTTTAGTTAATTGAAAATTTTCAAATATTGAACGTGAGTATCTTTCGTCTACGTTCAAACTCGACCTATGCAACTAAACTAAACTGCGCAAAAGTTTTTTATTATTTATTTCAATTTACTTAAGAAAACCAAAAAAAAAAAGAAAAACGGCCGCAGAATATGTACTAAGAAATAAAATTAAATAGAAATTAAATGCAATAAATAAAAATTACTTACTTGATAGATAAATCATTTGCACAAACTATCTGTAGCTAATAAAAGGAATAAAGCCGCTTTTATTATTTTATCTCTTTTTCTTGCTTTCAAAATATTTTTTTCGAAATTACATTGTTACGAGAAAGTTCGTTGTATTTGTGCCTAATACATATGCATATAGAAACAAATTATTTAAAAAAATGTCTATTTCGGCAGCCAGAATTATGCGCGTGTATGTACGCAAAATATTTCAAATTTGTTATTGGCTCTGTGAGTTAGTGAAATATCATCATAAACATCGACATTAATTTGGGTCAATTGTCAATGTTTTTCGATTTTATCTTCTTCGTCTCTTCAGAATTGTTTTCTTTGTTTTAAATTTTCCAAACACATCAAAATAGAATAAATAGTGCGTATATATACTGCAGCGAAAAAGTTATTTTAAGATTTTAAAAAAAAATCCATTTATTTACTTATTAAGCTAATTACACAGTGCAAATTGGGACACACACATTTTGTGCAGAGCTTGTCCCGGTGAACGACGCTTATAATAGTGTTCGCGAATCAATAACATAATGACTTTATGCGTAGCATTTTTTTATAGTCTATGGAATGCGGAGCAGAATTCATTAACTATTATTCCAGGTCTATTCCAAATGAAGACGACTTCTGAATTCATGTGTAAACGAGCGAATCTTTTTACTTGAAGCATTGAGAACATTTCTTCTAAAAATGGTTGCAACCAAACGACATGAATTTTTTGATTAAATGTCGAAAATTTTCTGACTATGCGAAGGTTTTTAGATAACAGCAATAATATTTTCTAGCATGCGACATTACTGATGACATTCTTACAGAGAAGAGTAGCAATTTTACAGTCTTCATGGCATTCTTCATCAATAATTTAAGAAGATTTATTCTATCTATCTTGTTTATTAGTGCCTACGATACGTGTGGATCTGTTTTCAATGGGGTCATCTAAAAAGAGTTTGCGGTTTGCTCCGCCGTTTCGAGTTTCTTTTTGTAGCCTGATCTTTGCAAATGATTTCAAACTCTCATGTGGTTGATGCTTAGTGACTCCGCTACTCCCGACAACTGACAGCTGAAGTGTCACCTTGTAAGAACACGTTTGTTGAGATAGTGAGGTGAATGTTGCAGGGTTTATAGGCATTAACACCATCCTGCGGAAAAAACCGCAAGGTCTTTTTGCTTGGCTCAATTATATCAAGTATGCATTGCTCAAACAAAATTTGATTTAAAAAACCTAGATGGAACCTAGACCTAGAGGAAAGCTCAAAAGCTCTAAAAAGCTGAGATGAACATAATTTCAGCCTTACCTACTTTAAAATCTTAATTATCATTTCGACAGAGAAACGGACCAATACACTAAGTGCGCTTACATTACTTGCCTTATTCGCCTTGATCACACTATGTGTCTTTTTTTAATTTGTATAGCGTCTTCTATTTTTATGCACAACAAATAATTCGAAATTTACTTTATGGATGATCAAAAAGAGAGATAGGTCAGCATTATCATTCACGCATCAGATTTCATAAAGTATGATTTAATTTAATGGATCATCTTGCAAAAGACAACTGGGAGAAGTTAATTCTTCTCAACACTCTATATATAATTCAATATTAATAACGGCATTTTTCCGATATATCATGGGTTGGAAATTTCAACCCAATGTGGTTGATTACTGTCGTTTGTATTTCAGGTTAGCTCAGTGTTTCTCTTTTAATAAAAAAGCCCTATAATAATAATAAAAGAAAATTACTTCTAATCGCTCATATTATTTTAATTTACAGAATACTTCTATGGGAACTCGAAAATTGCTAAGTAATGTCTGCTTTTATTTCCTAGCTTCAATTTTTGCTTTTCATTCCACTGTTGGGGGTGTACTAATTTGGTCATAATGTTTGCCACACTCAACGGGAAGCTTCAGAGTCTCTACAAAGTATATAAATACTTGATCGGCGCGAAATTCTGAATCGATTCAGCCATATCTGTTTGTCTGTGTGTCTGACGATATGGGTATCAAATAATAAGGACTTGGAAAGTGGAATGCGAAGAGGTAAACGTGTTAATTATAAATTATTAATGGCGCACATCACGACATGGTGGATTCATTTTTGCTTCTCTTGAAAGACAAATGTTACCCCCTTCACTTTCTTATGACAATAAATGAAGAGGTGGGGTGATAAAAATTTAAATGGTACTGAGTATGTGAGATTCGGTCCCAGCCGAATATAACCGACTCTCTTACTTGTTTTCAACTTGCTTTACAGGAAATTTTCTATTAAGTTCATATTTATTTATTTACGTACTTGCCCCTACCTGAACGCTTGCTAAGGGTGTCTTGTGACCTGCAGTGTAAAATTTACTAAATAAATTGTCTAAAAAACATGAATTTCTTTATTGTAATGTTGTTTTATTTACGAAAAAAACAAACGATTTTCTTTTTTTAATTTAATGTCTAAAACCACCCGGAATATGATTATAGAGTACATTACGACAGGTTGACTACATTCGACATAGGTTATAAAAAATTTATGCTACACTTAATTTTAACGGAAATTCTCCAAATGACCAGCTAGCCAAAAATGTACATATTTACTACGTGCAAGCATACCCGACTGCACAACGGTCACTGAGCGCACAAAAAGAAAAAAAAGACATCAACCCCTAAAAAATAAACATATGCGTACGTATGAATACATTTGCACATATACTTTAGTTAGATAACAATCGAAAGCTATTCCATAACTAAGTGGTGGTAGTTTTCGTTCGGTTCTGTTTTCTTGTTTTAGTGTTGCTTTTGCTGCCAAGTGACTCTAAAACGCAACGTTATTTCAAACCATTAATTGTCTTTTCACTGCATTTTAGGAGACTCTTCTTACCTGTGTCTGTGGGCACAACAGATAAGCACATCCACATATTAAGTTGAAAAAATTTTAAATTAACATTTCTAGTTCGCATAAAGGCGAAAATGTCGTTACTTTCATTATTTCTTTTATTTTATGTATTTATTTACATAAATGCTTCCTTCTTTTATATTTTCGAAATTCCAACTAATTCTGCACTCATTATAAGCTTCAGCGAACATTATTTTTGATTTATGTGAGGGCATATGTTCGCGCCCTAATTCACGAATGACATGGAGTACCTTCGTTACAACCAACTTGTTATAATATCTTTCTTATTAATTTTAAGAGTTGTCTCTCTTTCTATTTCTTCATTTATATGAATAGAAGAGTCAGTAGGGCATATAAATACTTCTAGAACATCGTCCATAGTTTTTTACTTCTCGGAGATGTTAAATATATACTTCGATTGAGGAATTGAAAGGAATTCCAATATAGGTCACTAGAATATTCAAAGACTTCTGTTGGTATCCTTCAATCTAGCAAAACTGCAACAAATTTAAGCTTCAATAGCCGCAGGAGCATTAGTTCTCACTCTGTAGAACCTTAAGTAAAACTTAATGTTATGTAAAACTGGAATTATTACGCGTCCGCTAGGATCACATTTGGTAATGACATGAGAGACGATAAAATTTTTTGAAAACAAACCGAAACACTTCCCTTGCTTGCAAAGGGCTTAACAAAATGTAGTTTGAAGCGACTAAAATTGTGTCATCACAAAGCACAAGTTAGATAGAAGCATGCATAGGGAATATGGTGCTAATTCTTAATTAACATGAATCATCCGAATAAAGAGAACCTCCCCTTCCAACTCAATGTTTACGTGTTCATATCTCAAGTACGGTTCAAATCTCAAGTACGGTGGAGTTTACTTTGCTTCTAGTTATAGTGAGTGTTCAATAGGCCACTAGGCCACTTGTGACCACCATCTTTCACCATTCCGACCGTCACCGTGTTACAAGGACGTGGTGCATCCACTGATTGATTGTGCAACGATCCTTCTTTATGCCACTGAAGTCAAGTCAATCGAAAAGTCAGTCGAGTAGAGTCGAGAGAGTCGAGTCACGAAAGTTGAACTTCAATATTCGAAGGGACAAGACCAGAATGAGAATTAAAATAATGTAAATAATTTGTAAATAGATCGTCTAGGAACTGTAAATAAAACCTATACTACTCTGAAAATCACAATTCAGCGGTACGAACATAATTTCAAAAGGACTTGAATACCACCTTAAAATGACAAAAGACTGTTTACGTTACAATATGTGTAGTTTGACACGTAGTCAAGGAAAAAAAACGAAAACGCTTTAAATCGAAAGGAATTCAGGATCTCGTGAGCTATTAAATGATTTCCACTAACAGGACAAAAACGTTCGTGCTTCATTTTCCTATAGTAACATAATATACCATAAAGCTCTTATTGTTTTCAAAATACCAGCTAACGGAACACATTGGAATTGTATTCGAAAGTTCTTGTTTAAAGTTCCGTAAATTTAAGAGTCTCTTGACGAGATTTAAGAAAACGAAGCATTTACGCTTAACATGCAAGGCTGGAGATGTCAGACCATTCCATTATAGCTCCGAAGGTATAAGCAGCTCCATTAATTGCTTATCCTGATTTTTAAATTTATAAATAAATAGAATGTACACCATATGTATGTGCTGGGAGCTTGAAGCCATTTAAGTAAAATATTTTGAATTTTCCGTTATTTAAAATATTGTACGTAATTTGTAATCAGATTTAATTCTTGGTCGCACAATATTACATACACACTAAAAGGCAAAGTATGAAATATCTATCTGCGTTTTTTCTGTACATGTGTTTTCAGCTCTTTTGTCTATGCACTTTTTTCCCTTTGTCTGTTTTTTAGATGACACCTAAAAAAAATGTTTATACTCTGTCATCTACGTGCATATTGTTTCCTATATATCACATAATCCAATTAAATACAACCATAAATAGAATGTAAAATTTTTTCTATACATTTTTAATATGTTATCGATACGTTATTATCTACCATGTGATGCCACTTTTTTTCACGCAATGTTCATATATACGCGATAGATATCTCATACGCTTTGACACTTTTATTGTTTTTATGCATTTTATGCGCCAGAGAAAATGACGAAAACGCAAAAAAGAAGAAATATATAAACAAAATAATTAAAAAGCGTAAAACAACAACGAAACTATTTTATTAATGATAACAAATAATATAAAGTGTGTTATAGATTTAAGGACGGGCAGATCGGGAGCATGGAGTCATTGCATTCTTCGTTCGTTTGTTTTTTTAGACTGAAGTTTTATAATTTATTTATAACTTTCCATACGAATATTAACTGTTTTTTATTTTACTATCCAACCGTGTACATCCACTCCATTAGTTATTGCGTTAACTAAAAATGGAAACAAATGCGTATAACATATGATAAAATCCCAGCTAGCAGATAAGTGCAAAATAAAATGTATGATTTTTAAGTGATAAAAAATTCCATGAATTTTATAGTCTATACGTAATGTGTAATGTGCATTTCTTAAAATTAAAATTCATGACGTAATTTAATCAAGAAATGCAAACAAAAAAAGCGCATATAAACGTAAGTGCAAATACACAAATGCGCCCTACAGGCTATTATTGCATAGCCTTTATATTGCTTTACAAACCCTACAGTGTTATTATTATTATTATTATTATTAATGCTTACCAATCGATGGTTTGAGGTTTCGGCTGGCATACTTCTCTTGGTTCGCACAGACGTTTCGGGCAGCAAACCCAGTAAGTACCTGGATAGTAGATAAGTGCAGATTCTCGAATCATTCGTGAAGGCATCCGTCCTTCACGATCTTTTCTACATTCTGGAGTCATTACGGTCTTCTCAACATGTTTCTGCCAACTACAGTCATCCGCAACCTCAAGTGCGACTTCTCTCCGAAATTTACGTTCACGAGCAAGGTGTCCAACTTTGTCGCAATTGGAGCATTTGCGCCCGGTTGTTTTTGGTCTCTTGTTCTTATACAGCCCCTTCGAACATTCTTCACATAGCAACTTGGAGGCATCATCACTAATGAAGGCTTGAACTTCAGAAGCACTGTCTCTAATAGCAAGTTGCTGTTGCATTTAAGGCGCCAACTTCACACCGTAAGATGGCAAACTGGCAGCCATTTTTTCTTCGAAGGCTTCCACGTTCGTATCAAACAGGGCATTAATTTCGCCTTCAATTTGCTGGTACTTTCCGTCTATGCGTGTTTTTAGAATTGCTTGACTTTCCTGGATTTTGTCGAGCCTTTCAGCCGTCTCGTCAATTTTTAATTCTATTTCTGGTTGGCCTGACTGTATTTGCTGTCATATTTGCTGCAAGAATTGCAAAATAGTCGTATTCGATACACTTGTACCGACTTTGCCTTCTTCTCTTTGCTCTTGTTCAGCAATTTGTTGTATGGTTGCATAGCCTTGCTGCGTTCACCGTACCATAACTTTAACGTACGTACGTGCCTCCCGTCTCTCATCGGTTGTACATGTATCTTCTGCTTCTATACTGCCCGTCGGGTAGACTTCATCAGAATTTCCGTAGGATTCAAATAAAGAAGGATCCTGTTCCTCCTTCCCTAGGTGCTTCCAAATTAGGCGCTGCAGCTCTTCTCTTTTATTACGCTTACCACCCGTTGCTGTTGCGTTCCTTTCCCTCAGTTCCAATTTGAGTTGTTCCACTGTTAGATCTTCTAATTTCACCATTTCTCTTGCTTTCCACGATCTCACTCGTGACATAAGTTGTTACGAAAATGCTTTCCTTGATACGGTTCGTATCACTCGACCGTGATTTTATTTACAATCAATTTCTTTAAGGGTAGGATTATTTACAGTTTACATAGTTTGGTAACATTCTTTACTAAAACTTTTTTTTTGCCCCAAATGTTGTTTTCCGACTAACTCATTCTGTTCAAATATTCTGCTTGTATAAGCAAGTTATCATAAGCGATGTGTTTTCCGCTAATCTGTTACGTCGGCCGACAGCCGCATGACGCGCTATGAATGAGTTTTTCAATCTCTCGGAAATTTATTTTCTGGGAAAATCAATTATGGTGATCATGGCATGGAAGTGGATTTGGAATTTCCGTAACAATCGTATTTGTATATAACAAAATTTCATTATAGACAGATACGTGTATAGAGATATGAGAAGTAAACTATTCGCACTACTTAAGTTGTTTGATTATTTGAGCAATATTGTGGTAGTGTTGATTATATCATCTTCCCAGCTGAACATCTTCAACGAATCTCCTTGAGTTACGCTGCGACTTTCCAATGCTAAGCCTTTTTTCTGCTACCTCTCAAACTGACGTTATTTGTCGAGTGTTCAGTAAGGATTTTATAAAATCAATCATAAGTTAATGTTACAAAAACTTGACACACTAGGATTTCCTCTATACTTGGTTAACTGGACAGAATTCCACTTACAAAATAGTTATCTTCAAATCTTAACTCTCACACGATGAATTTGTCCCCTGCGGCATTCCTTAAGGCAACCAATTAGGGCCTATTTTATATATTTTGCTTTGTATTGTGCCGATCTTTCTGTGTTTATTCACTTTGTCAAAATCCTTATATATTGCGTTTATCTTTTAATTAAAGTTGAGAAAAATGATAAAATATTATATGTTGTTTTTTAAAACTCTTTTCAAATTGAAAATTTAAAAATACTGTACACTTGCAGACTGTATCGTTGCAAACACCTATTTGATTTGACGATATATAGAAAGTATAAGATGGAATATACTTGGAGTAATTATTGCAATCACCACAATTTTCTCGTGAATGGGGGGAGTTAATCGACTTGGCAAGTGAAAGCAAATTATTAATTCAAAGTCAGTCTTTGAGTTATTCTTTTATTGCGGAAAAATGTCATTATAGAAACATATTGTGACAGAAACCCCAAAAAAATATTTTGCTCAACTTGACTCTCTAACTGATAAAATGCCTCCAAGGCAGCTTTTCTTCCATCCGAAATGATTTTTTCATTGCACTTCTGACGACATCGACATGGCAGGTCAGCAAATACTTTTTCAGATATTAAACGTCAACTTCTGTTTCTGTATCCTAAGCCTTTTATTCTGTTATGCTTGTGGACATTTCGGTCCCATTCATCAGGATTATAGCTTCTTTTCCGTTCAGTCGAATTATTTGCTGCGATTTTTTCATTGCTGTGATCAGATGACGAATCCGAATAAATACAAAATCGTTTTCTTGACCCGAGCTTTCTGCCAATAATTCGTATTGAAGAACCACCCGATTCATTATTTTCCTTACTCAAATAATTCTTATTAGCATCTTCTTTTATAAGTATATTCACTTGTGGCAGTTCGAATACAATTAATTTATAATTTATTTTTCTCGTACTTAGTTCGTGTGAGCGATAACAGCTCTCGTCTAACGGGAATAATGAAATTAAACGAACAACTTACAGATGTCTCCGTAGGAAAGGAAAAATAGTGTTAAAGGGTTAAATAGATATTTATTATGACATAAATACATTATAGTATGGAGCTAATCAGATTGGCTTCTCATGTAAATTATTTATTATTCAATGGTTAAAACGATTTTGTCATTTAGTGGTGTTAGTACTTAGTATTGGAGAAATTTGTTTTGAATATGCACAGTTAGGAGCTAATGGACTGCTTTGATATTAAAATTTAATAAAATTCCGAAAAAGGAGTTAATCGACTTGGCAAGTGAAGCATTCATGTATAGTTCTTCATATTATTTCTTGTAAACAGTCATTGGCCAAAGATGTGTTAAGTTTTAATCCAAAAGCTAACGACAAAAACTTGTTTTTTTATTTACAGTATAAATACGCAAGAACCGTATGCAAGTGTTTAGATCGAATTTCGCAGTCATATTGAATATTGGAGAGTATTATGATCTCTTACTTTTTTTCGGCGGTTTAGTAAAGGAAACGTTTCCTTCGGAAAAAAAGGTTAATTTCGTGCAAAATTTAAAACAAGTGAGACCTTTATCAACCGCAAATGTTATTAATTTACTTTTAGTAAGAAAACATTTTTAAAAGCCGGAAACAATCGATTCAAAGTTTTTCCCATATGTGCTGAAGCTTTGGATTCCGATTTGCCTCAAACACTTTGAATAGTTGATGGAATGAATATAAGCACGTTTAAGTAACTTTAATAAAACTTTCCTTTAGGCTTATTTACAATCTGTCTGTTCGTTAGAGAAAAAAGAAACATACTAATACTACTACAACGTAGTATATGTAACTTATTATAATTATTATTATTATTTTTTGATACTTACATAAAGAGGAGCCATCAACAAAAGTAAAAGAAACTTTCTTTAGTAGTTTATAAATGTTTTATGATATAGCGCTACGTGCTAAAATTTTATTTGACATCCAGTTTTGTTCACAGATTCATAGTTAAGGCCTTTCCTTTGCTTATGGTTTCTTTTTTCTTTTTCTTTCTTTCTTTTCGTCAACAACATGAAGCGTGACTCTTCAAATGTTGTTGTTTATTTCGCTTTTCATTTTTTTGGCATGAGTCCTGGATAGTATGTATCCATCTATGTCTCTGTGTATGTATTTGCGCTTCTGTGTTTACATTTGTATAGACATTTGTTAGGAAAATTGATGATTTTGACATGTGTCAGTAGGGGATTTTGTCTAAAAGGAAATTAATACAGAGAGCACCAGATATGTATATATATATATATATATATATATATATATATATATATATATAAGGACGCAATTTGAAGATTTCGCAAAATGTTTTTGCGAATGCAAAGCATTGAGTTGTATAGGTGATCTTGCGAAAATTAAAAACTCATACTCTTGTACTCCCTAGTGTCTGCGACATGGTTAACGTAAAAGAACTTTCAAGTTATTTGTATTATATGAGCCTCCAATTCTTTGGCTCATTAAACATATTTATCATAAATAATTCTCGGTTATTTATGAGGTTGTGTTGCCTTATAAACAATGAGGCGTTAAATAAATATATAATGAAAATTGTTTTGCATATTTCACAACAATAAAAACAATTAAGTATTTGTGTTGCTCTTATGCGACTTTCACTTATTTTTTTTAGTGTTGTTGTGATATATATGCTGTTGTGTGATGTGCACAGCTGTGTTTTACAACATTACACTAAAAAAAAGCAATTTCTTTTTATGTTCGTTTTCATTTATAATTTTTCACTACGACTACTATCACTTTGTAGTTGGCCTCCTGGTGACCGCAACATTTAGCAGACACACACTCATAATATTTAATGGTTGTCTGTGTATGTGTTTTCATATATAATTTTCTTTACGTATTTATGGCTGTCAAGGTGAAGTTAAAAAGGCAAAAAGTATATACCAATACATTATATTATTCTATATAACAATAGTTTTCTGGTTTAGTTTTTAGTGTCTTTGCCATTGTTATCGGTCGTTGCTATTGTCGCTTGTTAATGTGGAATATGGCTGCAAATATATAAACCATAAAAATGTCACATTCATCATCGTTCTCACAAGTGCATAATATTCCTTTTTGTGCTTATGGTTCTGTGTGTCCTCCACTCTCAAATGCTTAGTCTTTTTTTTGTTTTTGTTTTGTTCTCTTTGGCTTTGGATATAATGATTAAAGTTCGCTTTAGCAAAAAAAATTGCTTATTTTTCGAATAAAAATCGCCTTCGTTTTATAAAATTGTAGAGAGGCTCTACAGTCGACCATTTTGTAAACCCTTTGCAACGTTTATTCAGCTATTATAAAAGGCAAGACTCGGTATATCCAACCAATTCACGACGACTTGGAGATTTTCAAGCAATAAGTTTTCTTTATTTTAAAATATTTTAAAGCGAATCTTGAATACATATCAACTTAAATATGTTCATTCAACGTCTCGCACAATGACTAGACATTTCGTTAACCGTTTATAATAATCGTAAGAAACTTCCGGGTCAGCTAGAACTTATGCCAACTTTTAGACTTGACCTTGGCGATTGAACGTCTTCTAAAAGTGATTCGCCCCGATTGTAAGGGCAAATATGCTCCATTTAACACTAATCGTTTTGCGAGGCCTAAAAACTCTAAATAGTGTAAATGCCTAAATAGTAATAGAGTTTAATGGTCAACGTCGAGCTAATATTCAAGATTTCTAATGTTAGTTGGAGTTGATTAAGCACCCAAGTGATTGTTCGAATAAAACTTCAAGTCTCATAGCGGAGAGAAAGTTTCCCGAACAACACCTACATAATGTATTTTCTGCGTGCACGATACACGTGGTGTTGTGAAGAAGCGGAAAAGCGAACTCTTTCTAATGTGCATATTCTTTTCTTATTAATTTCTAAATATATATAATTAACTGTAATATAGATCCGAAATAATTGCGAGCGTCTGACTAAACTTCATGACATCATAAAATAATGTGTGGCCTCGACGCACGAGATTTTGCATAATTTATATGTAATCTTTAGTATTTTGTGTCCTTAAATTGAAAACTAACTAATAGTACAGATGACAGTTAATTTATTAAATTTTTTTTATTAACTTGAATTTTTTGCAAAAACTTTTTCAAAAGCACTTCTTCACGAATGCAATGAAAACGAACAAACAAACCGTAGGCTATTTTTTTTTTGTTTGAATTCTTGAATTTATTCAAAATTGTTTCACTGAATCATACATAAATAGTTTTAGGTGCATTTTTTGCCAGCAGTCATCTGAACGGAGCTTAATTTTTTAATTCATTATACATGATACCGTAACAAGTGTGTTTCACATTTGTAATCATATAAAGTTAGCAAATTTATTTGATGTCAATTTTTTTGCATTTTGAACGGATTAAAAAGAGAAAAACGAGCTTATTATGATTTATGTGCGCTCTAATATCATAACACTTTAAAGTTGAAATGTGCATTCAAAGCAATATCGAAAAAACACCAGTCGAAGCTAAAAACTTGACTTAAAATATTTAATAGTTTTCATTTATTAAAGAGTTCTTTTTTTTCTATTATTTTTATCTCTTATTTTTTGTTGTTGCGCTGGCAATGTAAACGCGTATGAAACTTTCTGATTTAGTTTTGTTTTTTGTTATCAATTTTAATCAATTATATGGTTTCGTTTGTACTGCATATGTGGACTGCCGAATGGCGCTAGAGAGAGAGAGAAGGAGAGAGTTCAAATAATTCGTAAAAACATGTAGTATAGTTTTAGATGCCATTTTTTGCCAATAGCTCTCATTTTGAAATATTCCATACTATAAATGTAGTTTTTTGTTCACGCTACCGGGGAATGCGCTTTAATCAATTTTAGTATTTCGTTTGTGATATTCGAAATGACTCTATTAGTTTTATTGAATAAATATTCTTAATAGTGAATGCTAACATGAATTGTGTATACGTGTGTTCCTCTTGGTTAATGATAAAAAAAATTGAATATAACAAAATTTCATCTTCAGTTTATAAGGTGTAGCGACCTAAAATTAAACCCACACGTTTATCAAACCCATTGAAAATTTAACAAAGGAATGACCAAATGATACGCTTAAAATTAACAGAATTTTTGACGAAATTTAATTAAAATAAAGTGCATCGGAAGTTCGTCTCAAAGCGAAGAGTATAACTCTGATTGGCTCTCGGTTGCTTTACTAAAATAACATATATTGGGAAAAGAGTTTAAAAAATTGTACAAAATTTCCAATTCCCTGCTTCTTCCATTTAAATATTTTTGAAATAACTTTTGCATTTTTGTGAATGTTATGCGGTTTGAAAAAATTTTACTCTATTTTGCAATTTTTACTTAAAGATTTAATGAATACTAAATAGTAGAAAATATTTTAAAGAGTAATATTTTTTGGGGCCTTATCTGTTAACGAATATATATAACGTATGTACATTTATTACTAAGGGCTATGACATTAATAAATAAAATAATAAAGGGAAAAAAACGAGCTCCTTTTTATTATTTGCACGATACATATACACATATATATTAAACTGTGCAGTATTGACGTCATTCTGCACATTTTATGCGTTTTTTATTTTCTGCCTGTTATAGGTTATACATAACATGGAAAATAAAACTGTTGTCTGGATGCCGGCAATTGTACCAAAATGCATATTAAAACATAAAAATTTCATATGAAAAGCCAAAAATCATGTCTAACAAAATAAACAGAGCCAAAACACATTTCAGACATGCCAGACACTTAGCGAAAAAATGGCATATATTAGAAAAAAAATGCACTCGTGAAAATATGTTTTTATGGCTTTATTCTATTTCCATATTTTACATTTATTTTACAATGGATTTTCTTACATGTAGTACCACTTTTCATAAATGCATTATATTATGAGTATCTCCGTTCAGAAGTGAGGCATCAGGTACATTGTCTAAAATCCGTGTTGGTAGAGACACATGAGCAATCCCCAAAGCAGTGCTATAAGGGTTTTATTTTAAACGCTGAATATTGTCTTATACTTGTGCTATTTAAATATCCAGAAGATTATCCAATATTTTCGTTCTTGTTCTACAGTTGTATTATGTAAATTTTCTCAAACATGCTTCTAATTTGCAAATTAGTGGAGTAAATGGAGTGTCACATGGAGGCAGATGGTCTGTTTCGGTCCATATCGCAAATACATGTACTTCGCTTCTATCGCGGCAATACTTTACATAGTGTTTACGCTTTAAAGACAAAAATTTCCTTTTTTATATAAGTTTTTTCTCAACCCCTTTCGAGAATATTTCGAAAATAAAGCAAATAAAAACAATATAGTCGGCCATGGACGAACTTCACTTCGATTAATATTGTTATTCAAGTCACTACCTTTCAAAATAAGTTATTATATGGTAAATAGTCGAGAAAGTGGTCTCAACTAAACTATTTTCAATAATAAATATCTCCAAAAATTGCGACCTGTAGGTTGAATACAAAAATACATGGACTGACAAGGCTAGATTGATTTAGAAAGTAAATCTGAACCGGCACGTATAGTAAAATGTGGATAAGTATGAACGGAAAGGCTAGAATGTTATGCAGTCTGGTTTAAAATTTCCTTTCAAAAAAGGGGTTGGAAACGTCCTTGATAGGCAAGAATCTACGTGCAGTGTAGCGAAAAGCGAATGAAGAGTTTTAAAGTTGTTTGAAATGTTTGAGAGGGCAATGTGAACAAAAAAATTTAAGGAAGAAACGAAAATAAAAATTGTTTGAAGGATTTATTGAAAATAAGGCACTTGCCGCATGTATTTGCTCCATGTTTTAATATCATTGTCATTAATGTTATCTTTTTTTTGTGTTTGGTTTTGGATTTAAAAACATTTATTTTCGTCAAATAGATCATAAGCGACAATCCAGTTTTGTAGATTTTTCAAGCGCGTGGCGGAAAATGCTTAATTTATTGTTTATTTACTTTTATACAAATTAATTTTATTTATTTATTAATTATTATCATTAATTCTTTATTCTTTTGTATTGCAATTGTTTGAAATATTTTATGACGTATGTCAGAAAATATTTGTTTTTATTATCTCAGTTGTTGTTGATATCCTTATATTCATATATTTATAAAAAAATAACTTATTATCTTTAATGAAGTGTTGAGTATATTTGTTTATTTAACATTTACATACATGTATACCAAAAAAAAAAAGATAAATTATTTATACATAAAGTTTTATTCGTAGCGTGAGTTTTAACTCTATAAATAACTTAAGGCTATTTAAAAACAATTTATTGTTCTGCATATGAAATGAAATTCGATTCGCAAAGTGAAAATGAATTATAATTTGCAATACAATTATTTAATTTTTTTTTTTTTATTGACATCGATAACCCGAGTTGTTGGCATACAAAGGAAAGCAAGAGGAAAACGCAGAAAGCATATTTTTAGGATTTTTTCCAATGCATAAGTGAGCAGCATATTTTAAAAGTGTTCGAACAGTAATATTTCCAATGTGATTTAATTTCTGCAGCCGCACATGAAGAGACCTTGCCAATTATGTCACCTCGTTTGTAACGTTTCATTTAAATTGTTCGTCAGTGATCACGATCTCTTTCCCCACATATCCATCGTCAAATGCGGTAATTTGTGCCGTTTAAGACGGACAGGTTTTGAATTGACAAGCATTCTCTGTTGATGGCTGCAGATCTGTAAATGAAAAAATTAATAAATAAATAAAATAAATGAATAAAAAACGCATTATAAAATACGAAAATTTCAAATTCAAATTATGTTTTTATTAATAATATTCTGGCTTAGGCAAGCACGGTTCGTTCGTATTAACATACTTACAATGAACAGAACACTATAACTATCTAAGTTGATGGTTATCTCAGATTCGCCCTAAGCCATAGAGACACTCTCACTAGTTTCTGTTACAAATTTTTGCTTTCTTTTCATTAATATATTTTCTGGGGTTGTTCTTCTATTCGTTTTCCCTCTTTACTGTCGTATACATTTAGTTCTCCATTTCGTAGCAACGCCTTAAACTGTAAAAGTATTTCAAAGAATCGCTGAGTAAAAAAATACTTTAGCAAAATCACATGTGCGTAGAGAAAGTGTAAAGAAAGTGATAATTAAGCGAATAAATCATTTACATGTTAAGTCCACTTGTAGGCGCGTCATAACATGTGATAAATGTTAATATAACTTTAATGGCAAAGAAGCATTTAGTTTTTTTTATTCTTCATGAAAATTTATTAAACGGTTAGTATTCGACGGGGAGAAAATATTGCAAGTTACGAAATTTTCAATTAGGCCGGTTATAAGAATTTACCCTTCGTTTAGATTGCTTCCAATTTTGTTTTAAAAAGAAAATCTTCAAAAATTTCTAAACATCAGAAATTTCTTTCGTTAAATGTATTAAAGTTACAACCAAAGAAAGAAAATTTATAATAAAATGACATAAACATGAAAATACAGCAAACTGTCAAATAAATCGAATTTGTTTCTTTTGCGTAACGAATTCTGTTGTTTCTTCCTTCACGGATCACTGAATAAATACATTAAGAACATGAAATGTTGCAAAACAATAACAAGCATGACAATGCAAAAGTAAATAATTAAATGAAGCAAAGATCAAAATGAAAAATTTCCAGACCTTCGCCAAACATAAAAAACAAAAAATTACAAAAAGTAACTAGAAGGTTGTGCTGTTAGTGATAAATCTCGTTTTATATGCTACGTATTTGATACGTGCGCATAGCAAAAACTATATTTTCTTCCTTATCTGCAACTTAGGGAAGATGACATAACGCAACCTTAGTAATAGTGCGTAAGAAAAAGGAAAAAATAAATATAATTGCGTTTGCATATGTATTCTTAACAATGGTAGAATGCTTAGTTGACAAGTCGTGTTTGTTTTGCTCTCTGAACTTTATCCAGATTATCCACTTAAGGTAGTCATTAGGAGACATTTCATCTTTCTACACGCTACACCAAGGCCTACTCAGTTTATGCGGCCGTATGTAGCACTCGGAACAACTTGAGATAGACCCATCTCTTATTATCAGTCGTCGATGCCATTGACGTAATTGTAAATACACTTGTTTTGCATTTATGAACAAATGCGATGTGATACGATGCTTAACGGAAGTCAGCTTATCAACAGCAGTTATCAACAACAATTTTAAAACCCAGTGACATTTAGTATCATAAATTGCTGTAGTTTGCAATAATCTGTTATTATTATTATTAATTTAGCCAGAGAAATAAATTCTAAAATTAAACTCTTAAAGCATTACCATCTAAAGCAGTCAGCTTGATGGCAACCTTTACCGTACTTTACATTTGAGCCCACGTCCATTGCGTAGTTAGTCGAGATCCTTTAAACTATGCGTTGCATAATTATTATTTATTGTATGCGCCTGAGAGGCCGAGCAGGCAAAAGATCTTGACTTATGTCGTAGAGCATAGTTCTAAATAGAAATAAGCCTAGAACTAGTATTGTAATAAGTGCGCGAATGAATTTTGTACATTCCAACTGGTTGCTTCGTAAAGCGTACATAACGCCTTTATTCGTGCTTCGTTAATTCTGAAGTTTTGGGTACAGATAACTTGGACATTGACGCTACGCTACGCTATAACACTCAGTTGTTTATAAACTGTCGTTCAGCGTATATCAAACTGTACAAGCATGGATGTCAACAAGCATTGTTTAAGCCACGTATTATATGTGTATAGAGATGTTCTTCACGTTAGCTAGAGATTGGTTGCTCTATGTAGGCGAATAACTGAAAGACGGACGATTCAACGTTTTTTCTTTTATGTACAGTCCTACAGCAGACGTGCATAAGCACCACGCTAGTCGGGGACAAATGTGTAACAACGTCAAAAATATAATTTATTAAAAAAAAAAAAAACATCGAACATAACATACTTGCGTTGAACTGTTAGATATTCAAGTCGTTTGAAGACGAATAGCTTATGTTACATTAACGATCCTGTTTTTAGGCTAAAATAACTGTGCAAACTAGACGTTGACAAAGTCATTTTAAATCGATCAAATTCGTACTGTGTCTTTATCATTCCATCCCCATAGAGGATGAACTTCACTGGTGCATGTTACACGTCTTAAAAAACGTATGAAGTATCACTAAAGCGGAGTTTTCAGAGCACATGCTCTTAAAAACTCGGATTAAAAGTGAATGAGATTCTTGCCATAATTGGCTGCAAAATAACCTGATTGTAATCTAAATGCTAACAAAGACTTTATATAAAACTGATGACCGATAAATCTCAAATTTTAATTTAAAAAAAGCGAGAATATCGACATTGACAAACCGTACTCTGATATCGTATTTAAGAGACATTATTTTTCCTTCAACAGTTGGAAAAGTCAAAAGCAAAAAAAAAACTTTAACGCTTTTCACTTTATGAAACAAATATATTATTGAGCAACCGTCCAGAGGGCACTGCCAACAATTTGGATGGCAGCCATAGATCAATGTGAAAACTGATGAATAAGTATGGAAAAGTCACGTTCTTTGCTTTTACTTCTCACTCTTCACTTCGTCCTGGCAAGCAAGAAAGTAAAAAAAAATATATTTATATCCATACAATTTATATAATAAACAACATGATGACCATTATAATGAAGTGACTAGCGTTCTACACATATATAGAAAAGTATTTTCTTGAATTCCTTGCAATTCCTTCGGACACATATTTACACAATATTTTTTTCTTTAGCTTTGTTTTTTTGAAAGTAAATAACGGCAGAAACTTAATGAAATCTTTCAGAATTTATTCTCCGTATTTTACCAATATTTTGGAAATTCTTTTATCCTTTTTTAATATTCAATATCAATTGTCTGTGTATTCACACACATGCCGTATACATATGTGTATATATCTATAAATATGGAAGTAAAAAACAGGAGCAGAATGTCTCCTTCTTCCTCTTCAAATGTGTTCGATGATTATTTTTCAGTTATTCATGAAAATTCAATAAAATCTTTTTTGATTTTCTTTTCACTTTATACCAACAATCACAGACAAAACTGCAAACAAGTAACGGCACAAACACACGACACAATATAACCAGATTTCTCTGTCTATGTTTGGAAAGTAAAAAATTTTGGTCAACCATATGGAATTCATATACATATTAAACACATCCACATGGAGGAATAATTGTATTCAAATTTTATTTATTGCCCATGAAAAATAAGCTTTTCGTACCCGCCCCTCTCTTTTCACTTTTCATCGTCCAATATCTTTCTGCCATCCTGCATTATTCATTTACTTATACTGTACGTTGATTGTTTTATAATAATTTTCTTCTTTTATAACTAACTACATAAATAGAAATTTTATTATCCAATGCATACACAACTGTATCATACACAATGAAGTGGCCTGGAAGCAGTCTTGAATTATCTGTACGGTATTTAATTGTGTGTATTGGTCAGAAACAAAAAAAAGACTCGATTTGTGTTATTATTTACATATATAAGGATTTTCAAGGAAATTTTGCAACGTTTTGCGTAATAATAAAACTTAAAGAAGAACTGTTAGAATATTATTATTTCTATTATTTAATTTCTATTTCTTTGTGATTGGTTTTGGGACATTCGAGCTTTGCTTGCTGACCTGTAATTTTACAACAAAAAATCAAATCTTTTTTACGCCTTTTCCAGTTGTTTTCATTTTATATTTTTATACATAAAGAGAATAATTTTTATAAATCACTTCACACAATATTCAATGTAAATGAAATTAATATATATATGTATATATATATATATGTATTTTTTTTATCTGTTTTCCTTTATTTGCAGTACATAACGACAAGAAAGTTAAAAATATCGACCAGAAGGCAGATTGAAATCAAAAATTTGGAGCAAAGAATAACGCGAAGCACTCTTCAAAATTATTAATGATAGCATGCTTCGAAGTTCAAATTTTGTTTCTCAACCTAAGCCGAATTTCGAAGGAAAATGAAGAACGACGCTTAAAAGGCAATTCATTGTCATATATACACCAAAGAAACATGTTGGCAGCATAGCCATATAAAAAATTTCGGTTATTTTAAGTGCATTTAATCGTTAATATCTGTTAATACATCAGTCGCGGAAACTTTAGACATTTAAATTTATAGAACAAGAGAAAGTGCGCACAATTCTGCTGCGAGGATAATAGTAGAACTACAACAATAGTTATAGCATTATAGCTAAAATCAACACAATAGCAACATGTCTCCGCACTATCAACGTGATACACTAATCGGATTTATATTGTTAATTTATAGCTTAGTGGCGTGTTCAACGGTATTAGCAGTGGGTAAGTAAGAAATACACCATTAAATGCATTACCTTCATGTATACATACATGTACATAAATACGTATTAATATTGGGGAATGGAATCCCAAATAATCACCGACTGATATACAGGGAGCAGAGGGGCTGATTCAAAAGAATAAAAACAGGTACGCGTGAACGTAGAAACCGATATTTTAAAAAGAAAGAGAGAAAGCAATTATGTCACAAGATCTTTAAATTTTAGATTTGCTTCCCGAAAGCCGTTTTCTTTACAGATAGTCTAAAATTTGCACCCTTCAAATTGTATACTTAAACAGAAGCAAATTAATTTTGAAAGAATTCGCCTAATTCTAAGTAAGAGTTTGAATAACTTTTTAAGAAAGCTATTATGCTTATGCTACACGTATCTAAACTGTTGGAGAACAAGGCATAATAAGCTTCGATATTATTCCAAAAGTTAGTTGCTCTAATTGTCCGACAATTATTTATTGATTCTCTGATTATGATTGCTATTATATTGAGGTCCAACACTTTCCTCAATATAGTCAACCAAACTACACATTTCTCGTTTTTAATGCTAAAAAAAAAAAGCAATCAGGTTTCTCATTTTCATTACGGTTGTAGCCAAAAGTTGTTGACAACTATTTTTCATAGTCGTTTTTCTCTTATGTTCGTTCGAAGATTCTATGCACACAAGTATTCTTGTAGTAAGTGCATACTGTTGAATTATTAGTGCAACTGTCACATGCATCCAATGCACATAAGAGAGTTTTGAGTTGTTGTGAATAAAAAACAAAAGAACAAGAAGAACAGAATTAAATTCATTACTCAATCCCTCAAAATGTAACTTATGGCGCCACCGGCTGACTACAATGCACAAAATAAATATTCAGTTACCATTCATCTACAATGGCTCCACTTTTCCATATTCTTAATTTATATGTACACACACATATACATATATATTTTTATTACATATACATTTTTAAACAATCGGAATGAAAATAAAAAAAGTGTTAAGCGAGAATTATTTGCATAAAAAATTATAGCGAAAAAAAAGCTTTACACATTTTTATGGCCCAGCATTTATGATGTAGACTGCATTCGTAGACGTAGCACGTAAACACGAGTGACCGAACGAAAAACAATTTAAATTTAACACAATTTATAGTTGAGCGACAATAAACGCTCTTAAAATGTTGCGATAGGACGCTGTGCACTTGACTAACACCGCCGATACAAGATTAGTAAAATGTTAAGAAAAACTAAATAAATGAATAAAAGTTAATTTTGTTGTTGACGTTGCTGTTCAAACTAAATGGCGTCATTAGAACATTTCGCTATTTTTAAAATGAATTTAAATGTGTTTTCAGTTTCAAATGCTTTTTTCGTTCCGTGTGCGTTTCTTTAACGTACACACACACATTCGCCCATCATTCATCAGGCATTTCAATGCTGACCACTACCTAGAAAAGATTAGTCATCTCAAGATTTTATGTGCATTTAAAAAAAAGAAATACTAGATTATCTGAATTATACTCTAAGAGTTTGTTTGTGCACACATTCATTCACTCATATAATAATTTATAATACATTAATTTGCTCTTGGGAGCAATTTTCTGGATTTATTTTATTAATTTTTATCTTATGATCTTCTTTTTTCTTTTCCCTTGATTCCGTTTTGAACGTAAGATGGCTTTCATAATTTCTTTCTCTTTTTCCTTTCATCCGGTGCTCATTAGCATTTGTATTTCTCTGTTGCTCTTTTCTTATCTATTTCGCTTATTCGCCATGCTGATCTTTCTTCCTTTTTTTCCTTTTTATGTTTTCTTTTTACAAATTCATATCCTTTTATAATATTGTTACAATTTTTGTTGATTTACTTGTTGTTGTCTTAATTTAAATTGTTTGACAACATCTTGATTATTCCGGTTGCAAAACTCTGTTTCGCCATATTTTCTCCTCCTGCCTATATTTTTTCACCAACGAGCGAAGAAAACGGGCATGTTATGAACGATGATGTGATTGCAACGTTCTAGCACATTTGGGGATAGAAGATTTCTGATCGGGGTCGTGATCCTCATTCGATTTAATCATATGCGTCCATTCATTCTACATCCATAAGAATTTTCTCCAACCACATGGAATGAGACCCCAAGTTAATATTTGAAAATGGGCATGACTCGCGCACTAAATCGCTGACAATAGTCAATAGGTTTGATATAGTCTGCAGTACATTTCATATATATATATATAATTTTGATTCCACATTATATTTACTGACTAGTCACCTAAGAGTTTATTGTAAGAAGTCGTCCTTATCGACAAGATATTTTAGAGATGGGTATCTGAACACTGTTCTAAGCTGCACATATACTTTTGATTCGTTCTTTTTCTAGTGTAGAAAAACCTTAAACATATCCATCTTTTTCATATGCTCTGCCACTTTTCATTTAAATAAAAACACACACTTAGACGTAACAATAGACACACATGCATATCTGTCTTTCTAGTTGTGTTTTTTCTTTTCACTTTTTTCATTTTTGTATATTTTGCGGTCAGTTTTTCTTTATGTTTGTCATTCCTTTTCTTTTTTGTTTTTTTTTTTTGTCCTTTTATTACCATAGTATATATATAAAGTGACCACCAAACAGAAAGGCAAGGGAAAAAAGTGAAATAAACAGTGAGGATATGGACATGTGGTTTTATATACTTGTATAACCAGATTCTTAAACAAATATGCATAGATATGTACACATATATAAAAACATGTTTACCTATCTATCTTCGTACATATATATATTTATAAGGTATATGTATGGAAGTGTTGTCATTATGAATTGTGTATACATGCCTGTCTGTGTCTAGTGTAAACACAAGTGCAATCTTAATCGAATACCATAAAAAATTTGAATTTTACTTTAAATAGAATAAATTCTCCTTGTATTTGTTCATTTTGTTTGAATAGTGGAATTTGTATATCCTTGCAACTTGACTGGCATCGGCTAGCTCACGTAAATTACGAATATTTTTGTAACGCCCAACTACATGTACGCATCAGACATTCAGGCTCGAAAGATTCATCAACAATATTAGGGAAATCTATATTTCTGGGCGGATGCAGTCATGTCTTTCTGACAGTCTATCGGTTTGCCTACGATGAACTTTCTTCACGAAAAGGTTGAAAAGGGGTCACATCAACAGATCATTGAGACATCCGCAGCTAGGTAAACTTACTTAATAGTTAGAAGCCTCTAACACGATTTCACGGAATTAGATATCTATCTGGAATTAAAAAAAGTTTATTGAAGCAATCGCTTTACTGACACTTGTACAGACAGAAGAAAAAGTAAACGGTGCTCATATACTTCCCTTAGCTTACAAAGGCCTAGCAGATAAGCAGGACCTTGCCTTGTGGCAAATAAGACTCTCTTTGTTTTCTTTAACGCAAGTTCACTAAGGTACACGAAAAAATCATACCAAAATTCTCTGTTAAGTTTTAAACAAACACTGAACAATTTCTGCAAAAATTATATTTGACAATTTTATAATAAATTATCTAATATTTTATAAAAACAATTCAGTGTAATAAATATTTCACCAAATTATGCAAATACGTACACAAAAATTACCATAAACGGATCAACAATTTACAAGCACACTGTAGTTAAATAAATACGTGCGTGATAGCGTGCGTGGGCACGAACACACAATTAAAAACAATAAAAGTCGATGTATTAAACAGTTAAAAACGCAGATAAATGCATTTATGTACAAATATGCTTAGTGTGCTTGAAACAGGGCTTCTCAACATAATCGAAACGTTGATAGGAAGCGTCCTGCACGGCCACTGCGAATGTTTGGCGATAAGCAATTGCTAGTTAGCAGTTTCACACAGCACAGCTACTGCTACATACAATTGCTATTATTACTAACTTTGTCTGTTTGTTTGTTTTTTATTTAGCTACCAACCAGTGAGTAATCACCTCTAAGTCGTCAGGCTAGAGGTAAATTCATCCCGCTTCTGTTCTCCGTCCTCACTGATTTTTTTCTTTAACAGATATTCGTACGCGTCCGTCTTCACTTATGATCAGCCGGTCTATTCGTTGCGTATAAGCCGATTTATATAATTTATTTCTCATTACATCTTCTTAGTTTTTTGGAGTAAAATTCGCAGGGAGAACTTTTAGCATAGGTCATTAGTCGTGCAGAAAACCACACAACGGTTTAGATAAAACCGCTATGTTTAATGCCACTATTTGTATGCGCCATATATTGTTTGGAAGCTTGGAACTATATGAAGTAATTGAAACGCGCTAATGTTAAAAACAAACTCCTGCCAGTCTTTACATGATACTAAGGATTTCATTGGACTCGCTTTGCTCTTTGACAACTCTCTTGCTGGTCGATGAAATTTCAGCTTGACAATCGCTTAAAATTTCCCTTCACTATTCTGATTGCCATTTGCTCCGTTTTATGCTTATCTTCTTTCTTGTAACAGTAACTTGCAGACAGGACCGAGATTTTTCGGTAATCGCTACGATCGCTACTATTATTAATTTTTTTTTCTGTGTCAATATAATGTATCGTGTTGGTAACTAAAGGTCCAACGATTTTATGATAAGCTTGCCTAAAAATCGTTTTCAGAATATTTCAGGGTTTTATATCTTCGCCACTTGCGTCCACATACCTATTCTATATCTATTTAGGATTAGTGGTTAAAAATACATTATATCTCAGCCACCTCGCACAGCATTGTTTTGCACTTTTTTTTCTCCCAACGTTTCGTTTATTGAGTAATTTATTGTAACGTGTACAGGTACCGACGAACCTGGGTTGAATCTATCGATTGTTCAGCTTCTGGTTGCACAGCGTTCGAATTATTTCCAATTTGCATAATGATCGCTTGCTTTGTGATTACGTCTGTGCCTGTGTAAACATAGTTGTCGGCTTAACTTGTTCCGGAGGCGTACATATATAAAGTAATGTTTGGTAGTATCGCTGGCCACGTCAGCTACCTTTTCAATGTACTCCGCTAGCCATCGAACACTCACTATATATGTTTTCGGGTGCTTGATTTTTCCTCTACTACCTAGACTTTTCGTTTTTTATTGATCTCTTTTAGGCTGTCAATAGTGAGGATCGCTATGGCCCTTGCAATTTTATTTTGTTTTTGTTTGCCAAAATGGACTCATTCATTTTGGTAGTTATAACTATAGCAGATCATCGTACATAAAATTTCATAAGAAGGGAACTGCAAAAAACTCTCGAAACTCATTCGCTGGAATATCGTGCTCTGTTTTCTATCATTATCTATCATCTGTGTCATACTGTAGTACTCTCTCACAGCAATTTGTCTGTTATATCGTTAACGTAAGGAGAGAAGTCATTAAAGTTCGTTTTCCAGTTGGTATTTTTCGAATTTAGTTGAGCATCCTTTCGCATTTCTGAGTTTTTTGCGGCTGTGATTACTTGTTGCAAGATGTCTTACTTGCAGGAACCATTTGTATGAGGCTTAAAAGGAGGCTAGAAAATACAATACAAATCCCCAGCCCTTCATGTAATCCATTTAGCGTTAATTTCTTCAGCAATTCACTCGCGATGTCTAGCATACAAAATGCAAATTGTTCTGACAACATGTTGCCGATAACTTGAATTATTTCGCTATTTATTTCATCCGACTAAACTTCATTCTTCTTTCTAACGGTCCACATCATGTTTGCATCTCTTCTATTATAAATGAACCGGTATTTGAAATCCTTGTCGTATCCATTACTGTTCTATATGATCTTATATTGACGAAAACAATCTCCTTGTCCCTCAGCATTCCCAAGCTCTCCTAGTGCATTTATTGGCTTTCTAACATGCATATTTTTCCATTACGTCTTCTTACTGTTGCTTAATACTCCTAATTGCCGTCGTAATAAATTTTTGCATCTTCTTGTAATCCTCAATTTGCTTCTATTGTGTGGGCCACAAAACGTTGCCATCTTCGTGCGCTTGCCTATATGTTTCACATATGGTAAGTATGTTTTTCGTTTTATGGTTGCTTGTTTTGCGCTTATCAAAGAATATGTATTGGCGATCGCTCAGCCTTTCACATCCTAGAGCAGCATGCGCATTATAGTGCGCATATATATATAGAGTTAATGTTGTCATCAAATATTCCTATTCGAAATGTAGGCTAAGCCCAAGAATGCAGGCATTGTATGGACATCAATATTTTTTCTATCGCACTTCATCTAGCTGAGACCCCTTTCCCCAGCCTTACTATTGAAGTTGTCCACAATAACAACTAGAACTAAGCACACTCTTGTGTCGCTGCTTCGATCAGCGATGAAACTTCGAATCTTATTTTACGTCCTATGAACTTATGTCCATTCATACCATGTCGTGTGCAAGATATATTAAGATTTTTGCTATTTTTTTTTTTTTTCGTTTTTTTAATACGACTAACCACCGAAGGGATATCACTTATTCGTGTCACATGGCGATGGATAGAAGTGAAGAAAGGCAAAGAGATAGGGAGATACTATGGTGTTCTTACGTGTTGTAAGGCACGTAGAGCATACTTTTTAACTTTTTTTCACGTACGCGGGACTTAACTCAAACTAACTTTATTCTATTTGCTCTCGTACCTTTGATTACTGATAAAACTTCAATTTCTATTTTGCTTATAATTATGCAGGCACCGAGAGTATGGTTTACCTTATTTTGTGACTTATCGGCATGCTTAACTCCTTTGTGTAACTGCACAAACACGTTTTCTGTCTACTTACGTGACGCTATCTTCCTCAGACCTAACTACAGTTTTAATTTTCCTCAAAACTTGCACACAACTGGTAGCAGTCCATTTTGCAGTTTTTCTTTAATTCTTGTTCTGGTTAGGACATTTTTTTTAAATAAGTTGTTATACTATAAGGTAGGAGTTGTTAACACTATACCCCGGCCTAGCTCAGTCGACTTAAAAAATTATAGGGAACAAAAAAGGAATCAAAGAAGAATTGAAAAAGATATAACCGTCTGTCTTCTTTCGGGTTGTACCGACATTTGGTGCCCCTATTTGCGGCTGTACCTACTCCAGCGATACACAGTAGGTAAAAAAAAATATATAAAGTGCAAGTACATATGTATACTTATCTTAGTTAAACAACATAAACATGAGCAAACTTATCACAACCAAGATACTGTAATTTCTCAGCTATTATGCACTGATGAATGAGCATTCACTCGATTCAGATTACCGTTGTCTTTAATTTCAATTTCATTGCCATCCTGTTGGATAGCATTAAAAAGACTGCTTGCACTTGATAAAATGCACGATGATGATATTCGATGCGTTCATGTCCGCAACTTGCAATGAATGCTTAACAAAATTCAACGCCTGCGGCAAAATTCTATCCAGCAATTACTATGTTAAACTAAGCAGGCGGTACATTCGGCATAGATACTATGAAACTATCAAGTTCTTTAGTTATGCCAGTCAACAGTAGTTTCACAGTCTCTTTAACATAATTGTTACTACTTTTCACTCTAATTTCGCTACTGTGGTTGACCGAGCTTGTTGGTAATAGTACCGAAATCTTGCAATTAACGTTCAGTTCTTTGAATTTACGTTTGCTATTTAAGCTTGTTGTTGTTTTTCGCACTCATAAATATTTTTCTTTTAACATATAAATTTGTAAATATCGCCCGAGTAAACCGTTATAAAGCTCTTTCCCTATAGCTGTCAAATGATTCTTACCTTATCTACATAGCAGCTGCCTAATCACATATATATTTAATACATAGGTGTTTTATTGAATTTTTATTCTTGTTTTGATTTCACAAACAATTGAATTTTTATCAAAGTCTTCAAGGGCAGTGATTAAATTACACTCTCCACTTTAAAGTTTAACTCAAAAATTTGAGTTAAGTCTATCTTTGAACTCAGTTAATTAGCATTTTTTTTTTAATGTTTGCCAAAAGAAATGATTTTTTTAACACATACGTTCACACGCATAGCGAACACAACATTTAAAATTCGCTAACCGACTAACAAGAAACAACAATCAAGCTGACTCATTAACATTTAGCAATTAACTAATTACTATCCTCCCCATTATTATCCTAATGCTGCCAATCTTACATGATCGATTCCCTTTTTTTCCAAAAGATGCGACGAATGTTATACATATAAGGAGTGCAGGGTGTGTTAAGCAAACGTCAAGGCCACTTGCTTGCATTTTTGGCCTATCGGTGAATCCACTTTTCATATTGTACAACAACCAACAGAAAGCAGACAAAAATACACGGACAGAAGACAGACTTTAATTATGTAGCCATTGGAGCTCTTTTGTGAGAACTTTAACATCCTTGTTCACTTCTGCGACCCTCTTTCTTCGCCTAAGTTGTTCTTATTAGCTCGAATTACTGGTTTTTTTACACCCATCACCGAAGGATGAGGGGCGTATTGATTTTGTCGAAACGTTTGCAACGCCCAGAAGGAAGCATCCAAGATTCAAAAAGTATATATATTCTTGATTAGCATCATACACTAAATCGATTTAAGCATATCCGCCTGTTCGTCTGTTTAATGTCTGTTGTAAACATTCTTCTGGCCGCCAAAAATGAAGTTATCGACTTCAAATTTGGCAGAAACATTGGAAGTTCCTGCACGCAGGTTTATATTGAAAATGGGACAAATCTGTCGAAGGACACATCCGCAACAATACGTAAATTGAGAATACCTCTGTTTTGCAAAGGGAATGAAAAAGTGGTTCATTACTCGTTGTTCACTATTGTTCACGTATCACGTTGTTCATAAACTATAGCTAATAAGTGTACGAAAATTTGAACGCATATTCTGTGGGAGATGCTGTAGCATTTGTGTACAAAAATGTAAAAATTGACCACGTCTACTCAATGTTACAGTGCATCAAAACTTAATTTTTCTTACAATACATTTATGAGGCGCAGAAGTCCTGCTCGGTTATTTAATTATTCGAATTAATCATGAGGAGCGGTGCGAAAACCTATCCCTTCGCTATCAAGTTCACAGCTCTCCTGCTCACAAGTAATGCTACTATTACTCTTGGTACTAGTGATACTACCTCTTCTATTTCTGGTACGAACTGTGCTGCACTACACGCTATATACTACGCTATACTACATACGAGGCTCTATTTCGTTGTACTACACTATTATTATTTTGTTATTATTATAAGTCAAAAAATGTACTTGCTTTCATTTACACTTACGGATGAATATTAAACTTTCTAACTTGAGTTGTAATAGCTGTGATTAAAGATAAAATTTATATTAGTATCTGTGGTAAAAACACCCAAGCAACTTAGATTTGCAATCTATGATGTGATAACAGCATCCACAAGTACGAAATGACGATTTGAGTAATATTTTTTCCAATAATAAACAATATAAAGTAAGCAGATTACTGCGAATAATAAGTGGGCTGGTCTTGAGCAGCCCAAGCACAAAAGTTTATGCTTATCGCAAGACTGGATTGCTACACCAAGATGTCGGTATTCCGTGTTAGCTGCGATCAGAAGGATATGATCTATTGTTAGCTGGAACGGTTAACACCAAACACTACTGAAAACAATCAATTGGCTTGAACGGTTCCCCATTCAAAAAGCGACCAGAATATTGAAAAAAGCAACACAAGAATATTATCCTACTTGACATTCATCCATTCATACATCTATCCATCCATCCATACAGCAATACCGATTTACGACTGCTGAAAACACTCAACCGCTGCTTGTTAGTCCAAGCGGCTTACTCAACAAACTCACCTCCTTCTGATCACCACTTCTGTGCCTTGATGGGTCACGCACTTGCTGAGCAGCGCTTTGGTTCATACGAACATGTGAAAAAAAAAATTCAATAAATAGTTCGCGATCTGAAAATTGCTGCAAAGATGGGCAAGCACGGAGCATACTTTGAATGGACCGCTTCTTATTGCTCTTCTGAAATTAAAGTGTTTTTTTTTTTTTTTTTGAAAAAAAAGAAGAAATTATCATATACTCGTTTGTAGACTTGCTTTATGCTAAACTACGCTGATGATAAGGTGCGCAAACTTAGAACACATTTAAGTCCGATCCAGGGCAAGTAACTGCTGATGCCATTCTTTTTTGGTTAGTGTTAATCTATATGCAATAATGTTTTTTGATTTTTGCTCGCATTATCACCAATTTATTCTTTTTTAATAACTGTTCAAGTCACTGTATCACTTATTAAGATTTTCTTGTAAATTTGTAAGGTTTTTTTTGAAGGCGACTCAACATCAAAACAACATCATTTCGTGTGGGCTTTAGCATTATGGTCATTGTTTAGCTACTTTGTAGTCATTTACGCCTTTACGTTCCAAGGAAAACTAAAACTAAAACTAATTAAGACTCTAAATATTGACTGATGGTAATTAATATAAATTCATATTTATGGATAGAACAATGTATTGGCAGTATTATACTGCACTGTATACTGCAGTAGAGTTTAGTAAAGTATAATACAACACAACTACGATTTTTTTCACAGTTTTAAGTTTGTTTTCGGAACTAAGAAACCCAAAGGTAGTAAACCACCTTCAAGTTAAACTTCGATCAAAGTGAAATTCAATGATCTATAACCTATAAGAACGTACTCATTCGCATAGATCAACTTAAGCTTCAGTTTTTCGCATAAGTTGGGGAATCGCTAAACAAACCATTCAATTATGATGATGTTATTTATCAAAGAATTTTCGACATCAATTATTAAACAATATATTTATTTGATTGTCATATAAAGTGCTTTCATTTAATGCGTATTCATTTAAAATTTTATTCTCAGTTACTTTGCTTTCTTTCCAAAACGCTTACTATATACATAAGTGGAAGTTTTTGGTAGTTACACTGTTACTAACTTTTTCTTAAAGGTATTTAACAAACTAAAATTCTGAAAGCAAAATTGTAATGGAGCTAAGTTGGCCGAATGATTTGGTAACGACATCATGAAATGTGGCCACATTTAATTGTTAAGGTTGTGTAGTGAAATTTAATAGGCGGATACATAAACAATATTTAGGTAACTCAGTTACAATGACATTTAATGAAATACAATTTTGTTAAGTGAATTAAAAAAAGCAACCAAGAATAATGTTCATATGTATAATGCAGTTTTTACTTTTATAGAGTGTATATATATAAAGATTCTGAATGATTGGTTAAGATGGATTTTATTGAATTAGAGAGTTTACGCGTGACGTGTAAAACCAAAGTTGTCTGCTTGGGGGGTTGGGGAATTTCCACTTCTAAATTAAACGGATTCTCTCTTCATGAGGCACCTCTCTTCATGAGACAACATAGCATGTCTTAATATTAAAAGTACATTACGTTAAGCTTATAAATGCCTCGAACGGGAAAGTTTAATTTAAATGTTGTCTTAATAACGATGCAATAAAAGGTTGCAAGCTTTAAAATCATCCTACATTAATGATATTTCCATGGATGTAATCTTTCAATATTTCACAAAATTTGCTTGCCTGTAATTTGCTTACAGATTTGCATGTTAAGTCCTGGCACGTCAGGCATCATAAGTAAACAACTTGAAATCAATTTTAAGCAATTTCCTCATCTAATATTGTTTTCATAAGTTTTTCCCTTAGGAAAATTTTGTTAAGGTTATAAATTTCTTAAGCTCTTATTTTCTCGTTTTCCAAAAACAAAAAAAAGGAAAAAAAGAAGAAAGTAAAAGAAAAAAAATAAATGCAAAATTATGTGCAAAATATTCAATCTTCATTTGTTAGTTTTTCGTTTTAGTTTTTCCGTGTGTTTTTCTCTCCATTATTATTATTATTTTTCTTTTTTCATTGTACAGTTTATTTTACCCTAACATAACTTTTAGTTACACATGCATGTAAAAAATTTTTGCACTGAACGCAAAATAAAACAAAGCCCTGGTAATCTTCTTGAAAGACCAACGTTAGTTAAACCAAACAACATATGTTAATGTGCAGGTCTGCATATAAATATGTATATATAAATATATATATATATATATATATATATATATATATATATATATATATATGTCTATATGCGTGTGTGTGTGTTTGTGCCTACGTCTGTGCAGCCATATTTTTCTCGTTCAATATTCACATGCAACCAAGCATAAGAATTTGATTTTTCCACAATACGTTCGTTTTTTTTTTTTTTTTCTAAGTAGAACAAAGTTTAGCTATTTTTACCGGTTTTTTTCTTACTTTATATTCTCACCCCCTCCTCGTGCCAAAGCCAAAGGCTTATGAGCCAACGTGAGTTTAGCAATTCTTGCAAAAATGCTCAAAAAAAAGAGTAAGGAAAACTCTTCACTAGATAAAAACGCAGAGGAAGACAAGGTGAAAAAAGAATGAAGTTTATACAACAAATTCCATGAAAGCATTTCCCATGGCTGTTATTTTATAACATTGTTAACATATCCGTATGGTAAAGTAGAAAATAGTTTCAATACGTATGGATGATTCCATGGGAAACGGAACAGATTTGCCTTAATCTTATTAATCAGATTGGTTACGACTCTGTATATAAATAAATCGGCATTGCGCGGATTCATGACCGTTTGATGGAAAGGCGAGCAGGCAGATATTTATTTAGCAATATCGGACGGTTAATTTTCACCAATCATCGGTGATCATCCGGATAAAACGCGGATTTACATTTTTCATTTACTAGATTTTGACAGAAATGTGTAGCGATTTGTAAACATTAACTTCTAGTTTATTGCGAAGGCCGTAAAGCGATGATGATAAAGCAAATGTATAAGTGAAGTACTGGTTTTATTTTATGGTCTGCCTCGCTAAAATCAACAAGTTTTTTAAAACGACTCTCCAATTTATTTTTTCCGGTATTAAATTGCTTTGCTTGAAATTGTTCACAATATTTTTCTACGACTAATTACTGCTTTTCCTTTCTGTAATAAAATGTGCTTGGAATGTAGAGATTTGTTTTAAGCCGAGAATTCAATTGAATCCCGCGCAAGGTGGATCGAGTGAATTCCACATGATGCCTTCACTTGACCAATAGGAAAATAAAAAAATATCCCCGGCCGTTCCTTCAATTATTATATGACTTTTTGATGTCTCTTTCGTCTTTTTTCGCGAATTTTCGTTTTACATTCATTTAGCATTTTTCTCCTCTGTCTCTCTCTCTCTCTCTCTCTCTCTCTCTCTCTCTCTCTCTCTCTTCCGTTATTCTCATATCGATTAGAAAATAAGCTGTCGCTCGCTATTGGAGAACTGATAATATTTCGTTTCAATCAGTCTAATCTCATTCTTTTCCCCTGTTGTTTATATACATAAGAAAAGAAAACGGGTCGATACACGGGTCCCACATAAGATTTAAGTAGGAATTATTAAGCTTCAAGACATATTTATTAAAATGATTAGACTAATCAATTCGCCTATGTGTTTTAAGTTATTTGCCAATGCTTACTCTAATTTAGTCCTAAAATGTAGTTCTTTACTCTAAATAAATTATAATACTAATACAAATAAAAATAATAAAATGATACTTTGGTGTGCAAAATTTACTTAGAGCAAGGTTAGTGTTTAGTAACTCAAACGTTTGCTTTGCCTTCCGAGGAACAGCCGAGGGTACGGGGTTGTGCCTTCTATAATATTAATCGGTCTTTCAGATCGTCGATATTCTTAATTCTGCCAAATTTAGGTAAAACTGAACTCTTGGGAGCTAAATATATTCCTCGTACCTATCGTTTGAAGTGTCATTAACTCACTTCATGTTTCCTTTTTAATATATTTACTTTGGTAGGGTGTTCTTAAGCGAACTCACCGACTAACGATATTTCGTTAATCCCTTAATATATTAATTACGACTATACATCAAACCAATTTAAGTTAAAAAGGCTTAAAAGCATACCAGCAGTGAAGAAAAGATTATAAAATTATCGATAATTTTAATTTGTTTTTAAGCAAACACCCATACCTTTGACTTACATTTGGAAGCAATTTAAAATAGTACAAGACCCTCTGCGAATATTAAACAAAATAAAACTGCAGCAGCAACAACAGCCAAGGCATTAAAAACAACCATAAAAAAGTTCTGAGATTTCCGGTAACTTTGCAATAGAGAGAAAGTTGGGTTTTGAACTAACACCAGCTGTCTCGCAACAGAATATATATTGAATTGAAAAATAGTCAAAAGATAATAAAATAAATCATGCATACAGAGCTTTGTTAATTAACTAAAGGTAAAATGTACAGATGGATTTGTTATCAGTTAAAAAAATAATTAAAAGAAAAAAAATACGTACATATATATATATATATTATGTATACATGCACAGCTGTGTACGTACATGTATTGTTGTGACTGAAGTCAGTCATTTCATTATTCAAAAAAAACGCCAAACTTGCTATTTAGAGCTGACAAATGCCTTTGTCATTTCCATTGGTATAAATCGTGGAATTTTTATTTTAGTATTTTAACACATTTCCGTGAAACACAATTTTATTCTTAAAAAGTGGTAAGGAATTTTCGCATCAGAGCATTAGAAACTAGTGTCTGTGAGAAATGCAACAATCAACCTCGTCAAAATTGTGCAGAGTAGTTGGAATGATTGACAAGTGCGTGTGCACCGATCTCAACGGAAAATATTTTAACTACACAATAGTTTTTCCTAGCAGCAGTATTTATGTCATTCATGCTTTTGTATAGAAGTCTACAAGACTATATGAGGTCTTGGAGCAAGGAACGTGGCAGCCCATGGGGCAGCCTGTTGAGCAAAAGAAGAAAGGAGACCGTAATACTTAATCGATTTTTGAGTACTACGAACAGGATGATTTATGGCACAACCGGCTCATTGCCAATGAAAGCTAAGCCTTCTACGAAGTACTGTAGAGTCGAAATTAGGCTTTTGGTGAAATCGCGAGGGTAGAAAATTGGCATTGAAAAAGCTGATCTGACATGAAGATGGGATATGGACGTGTCGAAGGCACAACTGACAGACCGAATTTAAACAAGAGATCCTAGTATAAGTCTCTTAAAGCTTCACCAAAAGCCCATAAGATAAAGTTGTTCGATCTCTGCACGCTTATCCCTCAAGCTGTATGCGTATAAATGCTGCAAAGGCTTAAAAGAGAAGACGAAACTAGCGTTAGGTTTTTCAGCCGCCTCCTAAGTTAATTGAATTAATAAGTTAATGGGAATATTATTGACTGAAAAAGAAGGTTGCTATTTTGAAAGGAAAAGAAAAGCGGTTTAATTTAAATACCAGTCAATTGCAAAAACAACATTAGCATTATCAGAATATCCCCCGCGTTTCATTGTAGGAATGTAGATTTAGTGTTTTTTTTTTTTTAGATTTAAATTTGCACCGGCTAAGCCGCTTGCAGCCGAGTAATAATAATAAAAATGATAATCCAAATTCATAGTGTAGGCGTCGGTCTTCACAATTGTTGATAAACTTTGGTAACGACAGAATGATGCAGCGTGCAAGCCAGTCTTAGAATGATGCGATGTTCCATGGTAGTTATTTTATGTATTAAAGTTTCATATCCACAAGGAGATGCGGCTTGTACACAAACCATCATTGTTGTGGACGAGGAAGTGGCCGAATTTGATGAAGCTATTTAAACGTTTGTTCAAAGTTTCGATATAGGTATCATTTTTGTAATATTGGGTTTTTTTTTTTTAATATTTGTTCTCGTTTAACTATTGCAAGCTGGATTAGGGGTAGATCACACACGTTTTCAATAGTATTCTGTGGAAATGTACGCTAAGCTTTAGCTTTTTATGGAAATTTTTAAAATTCCTAAAAATTTCTTTAATATGAAGGAAATAAATGGATAGTGGGATGGGCGAGCAACCGGAAGAAGAAGCAAGTGCGAAAGATGAATAAAGTGACACAGGGACTGTGCCGCCAATTTAAGGCTGCTTAAAACTGCGCTTCAATCAAGAAGACTTCATGTTACGAACGAAATGTAAAAAGTAGTTCATCTTTATCTTTCGTTGATCGATTTACCAATACACAAAAATTCTCACCATTAAGGCTGACGCTGAGTCAGTCGGTTTCACATTTAGATAAAGATGGTAAAAATACTTAATAAGTACGTAAACACGTAATCGAATAAAGTCGCAGGCATGTTCCCATGCCTAGAATTGTTATCATGCATACATTATTAAGTAGAAGATAACTTGAAATTATGTGTATAAGCAATAATAGCAACAAAACAATAATAATTATGATGTTAAAATAAACTTAGTGTAAAAAATTTGAAAATTTTCTATTGACACGCAAGCTTAAAGGTTAATGAGATGAAAAGAGAAAGTGAATTATATAGAAGTGGGGGCAGAGAGAGAGAGTGCGAGAGTGCGATAAAGAAAAAGGAAAATGTTAAAAAGGAAGAAAAAGAGGGAGAAAGAAAAGTAGAAAGAAGCACGGAGAAGACGCAAAAGAAGAATCAAATGAAAAAAGAGAAGGAGATGATGAAGGAGCAAAAGAGGAAAACGAATTCAAAAGAGAACGAAAACGAGAACGGCTACAATAAGGGGAGGATGAAGCAGAGGATGAGATCTGAAAAATTAAGAAATACGTTTCGTTTCAAAGATAAATTTTTTAAACCTATTTAAAGCAAGATTTTTTTAAAGAGTACGATGAGTGTTAGTTAGATTACTAGTATCTGAAACCAAAGATGTTTAATTACATTAAGACCGATTTTTTACCGTAGTTTATTTATATATATTTGTATTTATTTGAATTTTCTTACAAAGAAATATTGCTTTAAACTTAATTAAAATGGAAACTATAAATATATAAAAACTTCACCAAGTTGTCCAGTCCAGTTTTGGGCTTCTTTTTCCGTTCCTTCTCTATTCTTCTCACTTTGTTTCTCTTTTTCTCCGACGTAAATCATTCTAATTAATTTAAATGATTTTCTATGCAATAGCACAGCATTATACGCACACATAAACAGCATGCTAACCATTTTATTTGCATATTCTTATGCAAGTTTATATAGGTGTACAAATATCTAAAAACACATACATATGGACATACCAAAATACGCACATACATATACATGCTTGTACAATCACAGAGTACAATTTAAATTGGCATTTTCAAACTAAGCAAACAGACACTGATATGCCATATTTGCTGCATTCCATGCACCTGAGGCTTAAAATGAAATTGCATTTCAGCTTTATACTCCCTTTGCTATTCGTATGCGGGTGCAGACGTTGGTGTTACTTAGTGTTATTGCATGTGTATGCCTCCATATATAATAAATTGTTATACAACGCGCTCTGGCATTGCAATTATTTAAATTTTAATATATATATATATATATGTATATATTCATGTTAATTTAAATTTTAAAAATGTAAATTTCAAATAAAAGCTTTTGAGATAAAAAAATTAAAAACAAACATTAAAAAAATTTCATATCTTCCAACAGCAAAGTTATGCTCATCTCACACGACCAAGATGCAGAGACCAATGCGCAGTGTATACGTGCATCCATAAGCTGATAGTATTTAATCATTGTCTCACACGGAAAAGCACATGCACACAGACGCACACACGTAAACGTATATGTACACACATATATATATATATATATATATATAAACATATATATGTTAAATATAAATAAATATATATAATATACAAATACATATATTAACATATACATGTTTAACATATATATGTTTAGATATATACGTTTATGTATATCAAAGTCACATCCAGACGCAAAGAGAAAACATATTCTTGCGCATAAAATATAATCAAGTTAAACAACATTAGAACAAATATTAGCAAAACTCTTCAACAGGATACTTCAATTGCAACCAAATATAACTAAATTTCGTATCTGAACATTTGTGTATGTATATAAGCGAGTAAATGTATGTGTAAAAGGATTTGTGTGCACAACAGTATTGTGAAGATTTTATATAAATAGTGTCAGTGTCAAGATGTTAGCATACGTTTTATTCATTTTTTAACACACACACACATAGTAATAACTACATAAACAATTAGTGAATAAATTTTGAATTGTAATTGAATAATAGCTAGATGTCAGGCAAAAATAAACAGAAGAAAAAATTGAATAAAAAATTCTTGCTATTTCGATTTTTATACCACACATCCCTTGCATTCAGTGCTCGAAGTATTTTTAATCGTGCAACTAAAATAAATTACTAGCGATGACGTTTTGGACTTTTCTTTTAAGAATTCCAAGTGTTATGCTAATATAATGGCCACATATACAACTGTTAATGATTACTTGCGGACTTTTTGCAAGAATTGCACGGCACAGTCAGTTATTGTTAAATAAGTCAGACAAAGAAATTTATAGCATTGCGAATTTTTTAGTTAGGCAAATGGGACCTTCACAAATTTTCAAATAATTTTAGGTTTTACTATAAAAAGTGGACTTTTGTTGTAAAAATAAAATCAGTTTTCAATTAATCATAAGATACCATTAATCAATACATTTAATCTCAAAAAAATCTTGCATGTTTTTAACTTAAAATCGAAATATATTTTATTGAGCCGTATATGTTCAGTTTTGATCCACAACTTGTTGCAATTTATTTTGCTAAAACCATTATGCCGTTACTGCATGGCTTTGTCTAATATGCGGGGGAGATACTAAGCTTTTTTGCAAGCCAACTTTACACCATCAAAAGAGTTGTACAGAGAGCAAAACAAATGACAGTCGGTCGCCGTCAAAATATTGGAGGCAAGCTCCGGTCTTGTGCAAGATTAGCGGCATGAGCTTTTTCCGTTCATGTCAAAGTTAATCGCATAGAGGTGATCTTCATATAAATGTACACTAACGTTTATCCTCAGAAGGGTTTATCACGCCCATGTTGTTGTAAGAGAAACTTGAGTATGATATCATAACTTCAACCGATTATTAATGTGGTGGGTTTGCTATCTGAGATATTTCTGTTACGTACCAAGAGAAATTTCGTACAAGGTTTAATGCGTTCGTATTATATTTTCGTATCGTATTTACACATGTATTATCACCACGAGAGTTTAGAGATAATACATCACTCAATAAGTTCACAGGATGAAACATAGATGCTACCACCCTTGACGAATCCATACGATGTTTAGTTAGTATCAACCTTCAACCTTCAAACCAAATATTTTAAAATTTCATACTACTTTTATAGTGCTATTTTTGTTTTTGTAAAACAATGAAAAAGATTTGACTTTCGTGTGTAGCGTCACTTAAGACAAGTACAACATGTGAATCCGTGATCGGAATACCATGCAGTTTTACATATTTCGTTTGAAGACTGGTGCTAACTTAAAATCATATGGATTCGTAATAGTCATCTTATACCTATATATGCGTTCTACAAACTTACTGGGTGATGCGTTATATTCACTTTCTGACACCGCTTGCAAAACTCAAAAGGAAAATTCAAAAACTCTTTATAGTAAATATACTTTTGATTAGTACCAAATTCTAAATTTATTTAGGCACGTCTGTGCGTCTGTCCGTGTCTATGTAAGTCTTTGTGTATCTCTCGCTTGATCGCAAAAATTAAGACATAGTGCACGGTTTCAAATTTGACAAAAGTCTTGGATATTTTTGCACGCAGGACGGTAATGAAAAGAAGCCAAAACGGTGAAAGAACACGCCTACAGTACAACATGACACAGTACAGCCTCTGTTTTTAAAGAAAAAAAAAAAAAAATAAAAATAGACTTTATTGGTCACTGATCGTTAACTACAATAGACACGACGATAAAAATTTCGACGTATATTCTATGTCTGTCCAAAAAGGGAAATAATTATACAATAGTATCGAAATTTTATATTTTCTTTATTTTTGAACTTTTTTTCTTTTTTTAGGTAAAGGTGGTGGGTATGAAAAGTTCGATAAGGATCCAAAAAAATCCAAGAGTAAATCCCAATACCTCTATAGAAGTCTACAGTAGCGGTATTTCCCAATTGGAAAAATTTTTGAAAAGAAAAACTTCACTATTTGAAAAGAGTTATAGCCACTTAGAGAGGAATTGAAAGAAAAATTTGAAGTACATTTTTCTAAACATTATTTCCCCAGACGTGTACCTTGAACATTACAAATTTAAACGAAACTGTTTTACTGTTTTTTCTATGTATACTTTAAGTGTTGTTTTAAATAAATATTCTGCTAAATATAATATGCACATATGTATGTCTGCATGTATGCGTTTATTTTCAAATGTAACATTTTCTGCTCTTTTGAAAAGAAAAAATGGTTTTTTGTTATTTATATCTTGGAAACAAGAATTGCTCTTAATTGCTCTTTCGTTTGTTCTCCTGATTTCAAGGCATAAGCATAGATACATGCCATGTCTATGTCGTATATTGACAAGTTGGCTAAAAGTGTCATTTGTTAGCATATGCCATCATACATGTACGTACTTAAATACAATAATTTGCATACTCAATTGATGACCTAGAAAGTAAGAGAACGGAAGTGTCATTATGTACTATAAGAAATCAGAACAAGTAAGTAGAAGAAGAAAAAATGAAAGACCCCTAAAAGAGTGAATGAAGGAGATCAACAAGTACCTTGAAAGTGAAAATCACTTGATAAAAATATTGAATAATAAGAATAAATTTTTGAAGCACGGACGTTTATATAAACATAAGTAAACAAATGCTCCAATTATCGACTTTCCGTTTCGCTTAAACTTGTTTTTAATTGCGAACTATTAGTGCAATTCTACACTTAGTACTTCAGTAAACTATTTTTCATTTTAGTTTTGAGAAGCGGGCAGTGAACATACTTTTGTTATGTTATCGAAGAAAAATGGTTAAGCCCTCAACTTTTATTGTTATTATTATTTTTGTTTTTTTACGCTTATTGTTGTTTTTGTTATTATTCAGTTTTGAACCCACGAGCACTTAGTTGTTAGTCGATATCCTTTGCCTACTCGGCCCCACAGGCGGGTATCCTTTCAAGTAACAATGCTTTTAGTGAACTTTAACGAATTTGAAATAAACACTGTACTCGGAAACCGTTTTCGAAGAAAGACACATATTTATGAGCTGAGCATAAATAGAGTTAATAAAAAAAGAAAAAAAATTCATTCATAATTATTTGAATTAGACTTTTAGTACAAGAGTAAGTTTCCAAATGCTCTCATTTTTGCCTGTCGTGAATCGATAGGTTGACAATTGTTATACAACGTTTCTGTGGATACTCCTCGCCGTACTTTCATTCAAGCTATGCATCTCCTGGCCTATGAAGCGTAAGTGATTTAACATCTGCTGCCAGTGACTCATGCGTAGGGAAAAGAGTTCACCCATCGGACCACTGAATTATTAATAGTAAATGGCTTTGTTAGCACAGCGATAGCCGGATTATATTATGTATGGAGCGCAGAAAGTCTGCAGATATAATTGCATAGTTTTGCTTTTCATCAACAGTTCTCCATGGGTCGACTGAAAAATTTTGCCTTTAAAAGCACATCAGCTAAATAGTTAAAAAGCGCTACTATTAGGTCGCCGTACCCGGGTTAAATTCTCTGTACCGCAGATCGTTTGTTAATTAAAATTGGTGTATAATCGTATCTAAAGTGACTGGTCGGTCGGGCACGTATACCTCTCAGACTGCAGTCACTTACTATCCTTCTCCCTCCCGACTCCTCCGATTAACTTCCTACATATATAGGGAACATTGCCTTGGTAATTAGTCATATTGAATAAAAAAAGAAAAGAAATTATCATACTGTCCTAGAAAAATGAAGCATCTTACCAACCATCTGGCCAAATTTCTCTCGGTCTCATTTTCCAACGCCTCAGGCTTATGCGAAAAAACTCCCGAAAAAGAAAGTATTGACGATTGAATATGAAGGCTCTATAAAGTGAAATACCGCTCATTATATTTTGGAAATGAGTATTGCGCCAGAGGAGAGAGCAGACATTACGCTTAGGCAGATAAAGCTGTGATGGCCCTTTAGAGGATAGATTATTTCCTTCATAAACAAATTGCAAATGTTTACCCAAAACCAATAAATATTTTATTGCCTTGGTGGAGAACACTCTGTGTGTTTTATTTCACACACTTCTTCATCTCTCACCGTAACAACCTTAATTATTAGGATAGATGTGCCAACTTTCAATTTGTTATTTCCACGCCATTTACCTGTTCATTATTAAGAGTTCAAATAATGCGTTTAATGCGTTGACAAATTGGTTTTTCGCGAGTACCAAACGATTCCCTTCCTTGATTGGTTTTCTTTTAAATATAAATCATAGTTAGGTACCAAGTTAGAAAGAATGACAAACTGAAATGATTTCTAAAAGAAAATTTCGTTCACAAAGAACGTACGAAAGCTAATAATTATTACGGAAGAGTGAAAATAAATAAATTAAACCTTTTTCCTTACTTACTGAAAAGTGCCTTAGTGTCAATCAAGACAGTTTATATCAATTGAGCACGCAAAGTAATTAAACAATTAATTATAACAACAAATATATACACTTACATAATATGATAGTAAATGAATGCACGTGTACGTATGTATATATTTGAAATTCATTAGTTTTGATTGTAAAACGAATGCTTTTGTATTCCGTAACGATTTGAATGAATGCCTGTAAGATGGGCTGCTACAAAAAGGCAATATTTTGCAACATACCAATTAAAATTTCTCACAAGCACACACACAAAGTAAAATGCTGTTTAATTGTTATATTGTACGACCCTCACTGGCTTTTCTTTTCTTTTTTCATTTCATTTCATTTTTATACTTTTCATCGCACGGTTGGGGTTGTATTGATTTTCTCATTTCATTGGTGACATATTCACATTAATACGTAAATACAGTGCTGGTGCTGCATATGCTATTCTGTAAAATCTTTATATTAATTTAACTGTATGCGTTTCATTACCGTCCCTTCATCCAAATATATTAACTAATTTGTATGTTTGTCTATCTGTCTAATCGGATCTTTTTCACAGTCCGTGCATTTGTCCCGTTTCGTTCATTTGTTAGGTGTATCTTTGGTTTATTTATCCGTCGACCACTGTTCACGTGGCACCATGGCCTTTTATTTATTTATTGGATCATTTTATATTTAAACGCATGAAATCGTAAAACTTGGAAAAAGGTGAAACTTAACACAAATACTCTCAGTTGTATTATAAGGACCCGGCTTAAATTGCTCACAAAAGCTTAAACAATCTCGAAGGAAAAGTCCAAATTCCGAGACAAGCACAATGATAGAACCCAAGGGAAACTATTTTTATTAAAATTGTTTAAATACTAAAACAATCCGCTGGCACAAACATTTCTTAAGCTAGAACTCTAGGCGTCCAAGATTCGTCTAAAGACGAATGTAATTTTCTTATATGGCTTACTGTACTTCTTTCTTTTTTACTGTTAGCCTGTTGATATCTATTTAACTCTAATAACGAAAGAACGAATACGTATTTATAGATGTACAGATTTACACATACATATGGGTGGATGCATTCCTATGCTAGAAATTCAATTGCTTTAAATGCTTTCAATTATTAATTATTATGGATGACAAGTGAGATAGACGATCACGATGGCTGATGACCATTGCTAATCTACTGCTACTACTACTACTACTACTCTTTGAAAATCTTCGAAGTGATGAGTCTATTGTAGTCCTAAGCCTTGTTCATTAAATGCTACTCTCGATTAGATTAGAAAATTAACATTTGAGTTTCTGATTACTTTGCTTTTCTTAGAAACATTTTAAACCAAATATTTTCAGTTGTGCATTATTTAATTATTCAACGGAATATACGTATGTCAATTAATCTTAATTTAATTTCAAATAATTTCACATTTTCGTTTATATGAAATCTTTTTTTTTTTTTGTTCAAAGAATGGTAATGCAATTTTAAAAATTTTAATATTACAATAAAACGAAAAACGAATGTCCTGCAGATATTTTGATTTATTAAGTAGAAAAACTGTTTTGTTTTTACCATTGTTACATTATCTGATTGATCACAATATTGACTAATTATTGTGAATGCGTTTTTACAAGCACTTCAATCATTTTTCGAAAAAAAAAAAAAAAATTGTAATTAAAGATTAGTAAAATGCACAACTGAAGTGCTCAGTTTTGCAGAAGTTAAATAGATTTCGTAAGATTGACAACTGGATCTCCACTGCTTATTTGAATATGAAATATCAGTCTCTCTCACTTCGTAGCTTAAAAAACTTAGGGAATAGATACCAGGTTCCTAAGAATTGTGTGTAATCGATAAAGTGCAATCAATACTTTCGGCCCTGTATCCTCTTACCCTTCTGTATGTTGTCTGGATGGGAAATTGTTTTTGAATTTGTTCACAAATGAGGAAGAAATTCGCCAATTGGTGCGAATACCAATGACAGAATACGAGACTATATTTGAGCAAATTAAAACGTTGCATTCAAGCAAGATCGCTTATGTTAAATAGTTTGCAACACCCCGCCTTCATCTATCCTCACCATAAAATATCAGAAACTATACGTTTTTACTATATAAAGGCACAATTTTCTTGAGCATTCTTACATGGTAAGGGGTGAGAAGAGATGTGAACCTATGCGATCTAAACTTGCCGCAATAATTTTATGAGCCAAATTACTATTCTGTAGTAATTTCTCTCATAAACTAAAAAACGTTAGATCTTGTTCTTGCTGTAAAGGCGGCTACTTTTTTGTAGAAACCTTTATACGCGTAAAGCTTCACAAATATATATAATTCGATCCCATCAAAATTTTCCACATTTATTTTATGTGCCCCCATGCTATACTAAACTGACCTTAATCGGCTTATATTAAAAATGTTAATGGTGAAATGGAATTGGTGAAGTGATTTTAAAAATGCATTGATTCACTTCGTTTCTAAGGTGGTCGAAGTCTTTGGGGCCAAAACAAAATTCTTCTCACCCAACTCCCTCTATTTTTTAGGAATTGATTGTCGCCAAATATGAAACGGACAGGCCGACAGATATCCTCTGATTCCTTATCGATTAACACGGGTAGTGACGTAGATTCCCTTACCAATGAATAATATGTGCCACTGAAAGTATTCCTTAGAGTTCTACGCGGGGTAATAAAATTAGTATAGCTTCACATTTAGCTATGAGCCCTAAAATGCAATACACAATATTGCCGCGATCAATAAACTAACTTGAAGTACATTCCTATAGTTCTATGAGGTTTGTGTCGCAGTTGACTTATTAAATAAATTGTGCTCGAAAGCACAACACGGTATCGTATGTGTAAGTTTTTTTTAATATCTTTCTTCAGTTCCCTTTACGTAATTCTACCCAAAAACAACCAACAGTTATGAGAAAATACAGTACATATGGGGAATACAAGTTATCCTAGAAGAGCAGCGTTTTTTATTTGTAACCAATAACATGCCTGTCTGCTCCACGGATGTGGAAAGCGACAAGAATGACTACTTCAATGACAGTTGGGATGAGCAAAGAAGACAACAAAAGAGCAGCGAAATAATAATAAGAATTCTTCAAATAGCGCTTAGTAGCTTTTTCTCAATATTCTAGTTTCCTATTTTCTACATCCTTCTCCTTCTCACAGAGTTCCATTTTGTACATTCTTTCTAATTAATTTTGTATTTTCTTTATTATTTTCTTTAAAGCTTCGGCCGTATATTGCAAAAAAGTACAATAAATTAATTAAATAGAGGATACTTGTATAGAAATCACTTTAAATATTAATGTCAACGTTTATGACGAACAATAAAAATGCACCTTGCGACGAAATAGTGTTTCATGTTAAATGCAAAATACTTATTGTTAACGTGATTACCAAGAAAAAAATATTGCAACCGATTACACATTCAGTGCTATTGCAAAAATGAACGAACCAAGCATAAAATAAAAAATAAACTACATTTACCTCGACGCAGAATGTTGATATTTGATTAAAGTGCACTTTTCCCTACAAGTAATATTTCTCACTTAGAGCTACAGCTATGAAAAATAGATCGTAGTCAACATAGGACAAAAGTGAACGCAAAGTAAAATAAATCCGATGAACTCTTGTTACCAAGCGACCAAATGGTACCATGTTTGTTTGAACTCTCTCTGCTTTGGTTCAATTCAGCCAATTTTCAACCGTAATCTGATAACAGAACTTTTTGTGAGGCTAAAAGAGCTGTTAATAGATGCACGGATTTTGGGCAATCCCATGCTTCAAGGTTACGAAATATATTTCACTGCTTAAAAGATCTCTACACTTTCTAAGCTATTAGATATGTGCAGGTCTTTTTCAAAATACGAATTTCCGGAAACACCACTCAAAGATGACTGCCTGATCACCCAGACATGACTTGAAAGAATACATCTTTCGCTAATGTTCTCTGAAAGTGCTTGGCATGCAGAGGTGAAGAAGCAAAAAGCTTTCACTTTTTTCGGCGAAAGTATTTTGCGAACAAGGATAACTCTGATGATTGAGGTGGCGTCAAAACACAAATCCTTGCATCTAATATTTATCTTAAATACAACTTTTTCTTCTCAATTTTTGATTGTCTGACAATTTTTAGAGCACAAAATGCGAAAGGACGTTCCGGAGGCAGAAATGTGTGGTAAAAATGCGATAAATCGATATTTTAATAAAATTTATTTCGGTTTTCGCTGATCTTTGATGTTTTGATGACATTCTCAGTTATCTCCAATTTCAATTACTAAGCGTTTAGAGCATTATTTGTATTTTCGCGATCAATCTTAAAATGTGCTTTCTAATCCCTTTAAGGGAGGGAAACTTATCATCTTGAACTATTTTCATCACTTCAAGTTGAATAACTGATATTGCAAGCGCACTATCGTTTACAAATCCATAATGCGGCTCCTACATATTTGATTGCCATGTACGTTGGACAAAATGTCAATGAACGGTGGTGCCTTTCTATTGAATTCAAATGATGGAAATATCTGAAGAAATACACTATGAGATGCCTCGTTAGTGTAAAAAGAAGGTAAAAACGCTGCAAAAGCAATTTGTGAAATGTGCGGTGAGAATGCTGAAGTAAACGAAGGATCCAGAAGCGGTTTGCCCGATTCCCTTCCGGAAATTTCGATGTCAAAGATGGACCGCGCTCTGGTCGAAAAGTCAATTTGCAAGTGGTGGTGTAGAGCCGGCGCTCAAGCTGTCAGGAATGGCGGAGACACTAAGCATCAACCACATGACTTTTTGGAATCATTTGCAAAGATCAGACTACAAAAAGAAGCTCGAAACCGCGGAGACTTTTCAATATGAACTAATATTATTATTATTACTACCATTATTATATAAAATATTTGCAAGCTTTGAAGATTGAATTAATCTTCATTATGTGAACACAGCCCAAATTCATTGGATATTAAAGGAAGAATGCAATGGACATAATATGGTAACTAACGAATAATGAAAAGAATATAAATGCATGTAGATGCAATAGCGGGATAGTGCATAGGGCAAGCACACTTACTTTTAACTGTCTTAAATAAACTGCAATTTAATACAAATTTAGAAAAATAGTGAAGTTAAAGAGAAATTAAAAACAAAAATAAAAAATTGTAACTTAATATTGTAAACGAAGGAAATAGTAGACACATGAAGGGGATCATTTAATCTACTGTTTTCAGTAGATTCTTAAACTAAGAAAATGAAAAAAAGTTCTTGTTTCCGTGCAGGATGTAGGAAGAAAAAAAAATTAAATAAATAAATAAAAGCAGAAATATGTGAGGAAGAGCGAAATGTAACATAAATCTGAGACCACTTCCCAAAATGTACTTCTTTGAATGTAAGCCATTGATTTTGATATGTACATCTATCTGGTTTTTGGGAATTTGTTTTTTGAAAAGAGCAATAATCGTAATGAGGTTAAAAACTCAAGATTGCCAGCAAATGTTTACGGTTTAATTTTTTGTTCGCTGTTTGGTGTTTTTCTTTTCTGATGAATTTTCAATAAATTATTCATGAACACCAAAGCTGAGTAGTTTAATAAATTTTACATAATTTCTTTATACATTTCATTGTGAATTATTTTCTCTTTTCTCATTCTCTCTGGTTTCAATAATTTTTTTTAGCATTGTTGCTTGTCCACATCTTTCTTTGTCCGTTGTGATTGAAACAGGAAGTAATACGATAAGATTTAAAAGGAAAAAGTTTATTTTAAACTTTCTTGTTAAGCGAAAATACAATAATAACAATAACAAATCAAAACAGAACAAAAGTGAGGGAATTACAGCAGGTGTATTAATAACACTTGAGTTTATTGTTTTACTTAAAGACTTGAAAGATTTGTTGCAAAAAACAGAGAAAAGGTTGAAAATTGAAAAAAACAAAAAAACAAAAAAAAGTTTATAATTTGTGACCGGTTACAGAGACTTTATTAAATTATTTTGTGCAATTTTTGTTGTCAAGATTAACTCAAAGGAAACCTTATAAAATGTTAAGAAATTTTTTTATTTCATGTCTTTTGCTTTTAATTTACCGAAGGTACCTTGACAGCTTGTTCTTGTGTTTCGTCCAAAAAGAAAAACACTTTTTTCAATAACTAAAAGTGATTTTACGTCGGCAACACATGACCAAACAGACACAGACCTGCAGGTGAATGCACATACGACACCTATCCGATTACACTTTCAAATCTTCGAACAGGTTTACATTCGCAAACCTAAATGAAGAAATAACTTGAAATCAATCACCGTAACTGCACAATATCTTAATTCATTCGTTTCCATGCACACAAGTAATTACTTTCCGTTTCCTTTTAATTTTTGTTTTTTAATATTTACTAATTAAGTTTAGTGAATTCATACCTTGTTATATTAACTTTCATATTTGATAGGCGCCTGGATATTTTTGAAAGCACACTTTTGTTTTCTTTTTTCAATTCGATTGAAAAAAACTCTTCAAATCTTTTTATCGCATATTTTTATTCAAACTGCACTTGCCTTATAGTTTTGTGTGTGTGTGTGTGTGTGTGTGTGTGTGTGTGTGTGTGTGTGTGTGTGTGTGTGTGTGTGTGTGTGTGAGAGAGAGAGAGAGAGAGAGAGAGTTGGACTTATTCGATTTGGAAAAACATGACGGTTTCTTAACTTTTCTTTATAACGCGTAGAAAGAAGCTTCAAAAACCCCACAAAGCATACAAAGTCTTGCCCACTTTCAAATTTGGAATGCGCCTAAGCTAGTTCGCCTGTTCGCCCGCCCATCTGCCCAACTATGTAGTATTTGTGCTAAACATTCTCCCATTAGCGAAAATTAAAACATCGTCTACAAATTTGCAAAAGATTTTGGAAGTGACCTGAACTTTTCAAGGGTCGGGCCTGCAACGCGCACATGTCTATGCGGCAAAAGCCTTCATTTTGAAAATAGAAAAAACTAGCCGTGCCTACTCCATATTATAGAGGATGAAAATTTAGTTTTTTTACTCTGTTTGCCATTTTCAGGATAACAGGGATGAGTATAAAAGATTCGGTCACGACTGAATGAAATTTCATTTTAGTTGGTTTTTTAATTTATTAATTAGAGAAACAATTCAATTACAGAAAATATTAGACTAACACATCACTTAGCACATGACGTTCGAAAATTATATTACATCATAATAACACTTGAGCTTAAAAGAAAATAAAAATTCATGACCCATTGTTGTTTTGGACGATTAGATAATGGGATCGCAGAGTTTAGTTAATCGTTATAAAATATGAATAGAAAAATTTAAAGAAACAATCAAAAATTACTAAAATCACCTTTACAATAAACCCTTTTAGCAAAGGAACACGAAGTAGGAGCAAATTGAAAATTGGAGAATAGATTACGAATAGGGACAAAAAGGAACAAATTTGGCGATTTAAGTGTGGATTGGGAATTCATATCTACATTTTATTATACAATAGATCGCGTCTCAAGAACCAGCAGCTTATTAACCCTTCGCTGTCAGCAAATTACTTTAATGAAAGGGTAGCAGTTAAACTCGGAACAAATTTTACCTCTCCTGTAATAGTTTAAAGGAGATTTAAGGATGTTAATAATAATAGAATTTGTTGAAGCTGATTTCAATCAACAAGGCATAATCAGATGCTTTACTTTGTGGCTATAAATTACAGGAGGCTGGTTCGTTGTTATTAATGGTATCATGCAAATATAAAATCAGTCTCATTGAAATTCAATTCGACTCCAATTTTATGTTTAAAAAGCGATTAACTCCTAAATCAAAAAGTAAAGAAACGAAAAAACAAAAAACAGAGCTATAACTTCAAATCCACTTATCCCATAGGTGCATCATTAGAATATAATCAATCAGATAAACGCTGACATGAAACAGCATAATTAAATATAAAATGCCCAGATCTCAGTTAGGAAAAATGCAGAAACTTGCTGCAGAGCAATTACTTAAATTAGTTTTTAGGCGAATTTATGGAAACATGGGTCCAGTAGATGAAGAGAGTGTATGTAGGCCAAAAAAAAGGTAGAATAACATCGCAAGTATGACCATAAGCTCAAAAGTCGCTTTCAGACTCTGGACTTTAGTTAAATTTAAAAAAAAGCAACTGAATAAGAGTAACAGATCAGAATTTTATGTTCAGAGCTTAAGTATATTTTAAAGAAATTTAGAATGCGAGTCTTTGGTATTTTACGATTATCAATTTTTGCAGTAGACAACAAAAAAATTATTATTCTTTCAAGGTTCCACTGCAACAACTTAAAGTGTATTATCTATTATTCGAGATATTGATTACGGACGTAGAATAGTCCTGCAGTCAGTCAGCGAAACCTTATTCCTTATAGTGGCGATCCAGAAAAGGTTTTTTAATGTCCTAGAGAACGATAGGAATCAAGATCGAGGTCGTCTATTTAATATTGGAGTCGACAGGTTTTTATGAGTGATCGGGATATTGTTGCAAGATGTGGATTTGATTAAAAAAAAAAATCAAAAAATCAAGTCATACTATAAAAGGCACTTAATTATTTTTCGTAGATACTTTCGATTTTACTGGACTCCCATTTCATTCATTTACGCTTTAAAACCGTAAAAAGTGTCTCATGTATTTTAATAGTTTTGCAGGATTTTTTGCGTGCAGCAAATGGGAATTTTTCCCCCCAAAAATGGTTTGAAGTGGTCCGCTACGTAGTATTTTTGCTTTGAGATGAACGCATATCAACAACGAATCGAGTTACATTTGTTTTGTCCTTTCGGTTGAAATATTCACAAGCGCTCTTATGTGGGAATAATTGACTTTTGTTGCTGTTTTCTTCCTCTATCCATCAATCCGCTTCTTCTTTTTTGTGTATCGTCCCACTGCTACATAAATGAACATATAATGCAGAGACATTTGGCGGGTCATTGGGGATGGTTACGCCTTCATCCACCCACAATAGCTGAAGAAATAATAATATCTCAAGAAAACAACAAATCTCACAACATTGATGAGATTCATCATATATTGAGATTCGTTAGTCACAAATATTTCTTCAAACTAAATATATTCTGGGAATCGCATTAACATGCCCACGATTAACAGGAAGCCAAAAGAACTTCAAGTTAAGGAATATCCCACGAGTGGCACAAGGACTTCTTGCTTAGTCTTAAATTATTTCTTCTTATTTACGGCTTAAAATTCTCTGTTTGAGTATTTAAAAAATACATTTTTTAAAACTTTACTCTTTACTTAAATAACGCTTCATAAGAAAGACCGTAACCACACCGCACTTTTCGTTAAACTTAATTTAAAATTTTCGGACATTTTTAGCTAAATATAGGTTGCACTTTGCTCTCTTGCACAATTTAATTATACAAATGTTAGAAAAGAAGGAAAACAGCTCTCACCGCATGACCAATACATTTGACTTTCGAACCCGATATATATACATATAAATATGTAAAATATTTATATACCTTTATCTGTTTATGCGTATATGTGAGTATATACCATAGAAGGTTTTTACACCCTGCACTACGTCTGGTATATTTAGTTAATAGAGCAGGTTTGTGCGGACAGATGCAATGCCCAAAAAGCTAAAGACAGACCTTTCTCTTATCACTCAGAATTCTCTTTCTGAATCGATTTAAGGGTTTCTGCATGCCTGTCCTTCAGTCCGTCTGACATGTGCTGATATATTTTTGTGTTCATGCCGGAAATTGGTTTATCTAGACCATATTTGCGGTCACTACTCCTATAAATCCTTATACTAAAAAACTTGTTATGTAAAACATGTCTACAATTTTCAAAATTTATCGGCAAAAATTCCTGAAAAATTGGAACTTTGACATCAAATGTAAAAATGCAATGAATGAAATGTTGATGTAAAAAATTTGGACAAGATGGGTGAATTTGTTGAACCTCCTTCTTATACAATCGCGCATGCGAAAAGCATTTTATTATGAAAATTGGCTCGTAATGACAACTTGGCATAGAAATTAACTAAGTGTACTTCTTAGATCCTCCGTAAAAGCATTCCCATCAAAAGTTAGTGTTCATATTGCAGAAAGTCTTATATTTAGTGAGCTCTGACGAAAGTAGCTAAATACTAATGAAAAAATCTATGGCATTTCGGAGCTGCTTCCTTCACATGACAGGATATAATTTTCGATATTTTCTTACGAAAATATATAAAGGATTAGGACATTCGGTGCGGTGGCCATTCGGGGTGGTGAGTTTGTCGGACCAATTGCCAATTTTAATGTTCTCTTTTTCTTTTTTTTTATAGCTACGTGTATCGATGCTTTTCAATTTTTCTTTTTGTAGAAAGAAAAATTTTTCGTTTTTATTGGTTTATGGCTAGCGCGCTATTTCATCTTATTAAATACATATAAATATATATACTTTGTATATATAATAATATAGATATGTTTTATTTATGTGTATTAAGAGATATGTGTACAAAAGAAAGCTTTTTAAGTAATTTTTTCCCATTTTTTTACTCAGTGCATGTTTTTAGTAAGTCTAGGTTCAATGTTAATGCACTTTTTGATCCAAATACATTTTGACTTTCGCAGTGTCTTTCTTGATTCCAATCTTTAATACCAGATAAGCACAAATTGTACTCCCCGTATGTTAGCAACGGCAATGAATATTTAAATTTTTGTTTTTCCTCTGTAGCTGTAATACATTGTTTTATTATATTAAAAAAGTCTGTAGAAAAAATCTTAATTAAAAAGCAAAGTACAAGCAAATTAGAAGAGGTAGGTAGCTAATCGACCAAATTACGCATGATTGGCTTTATGTTTCCTCCTTGCGGTGTTACCAGTTAGGCTTAGAGCAAAAAAAAAAGAAAAGTTTCTATTGTTTTATAATTATGTTTCTCGAAACCAGCCGGTGTTGGCTGGTGATGTATCCATATGAAAACTTCGAGTATTAAAGCTAATGTATCTAAGTCACTTTTGTAGTTAGAAAAGAAAACTTGTCCTCTATTAACATGCTTAGTTTCCTGTTAGACGAAAAATAATTTGAAGAAAAAACTTTTACTAAATGTAAAACATTGCAAGTACCTAACTAAAGGCCCGTCTTCGTTTGGTCTCCATGATCTAGTGCTTGCTTGAAACTTCAAAACCTTTTAGCATGCAAATTTTGTCTGTCCGCACCCAATGTATTCAATTGTGTCCCACACAGTCTTTCTCTACCATATTGAAATACTTCAAAGATTCCAGTTGAAAATTCTTCTTGCTATCTAATCAACTATGTATACATAAGAGTGTGACTTCGTTCTAAACTTCGTTCGGCACTAAATAACACCTAGTATTTATTAAGATTTTCTAGCATTCTAGATCGATCAGCCATACGAGACCTGTTAGATATATATTATCCCCGTATTTCTGTTATTTAAAGCACATTATACTGAAGTGATCGGTAGATGACTAACGCCCCAATACATATATGAATGTCGGGAATAAACATACAACATCTAAACAATCGATCGCAAAAATATATTTATTTAAACAATTCTTTCTCTACATATTTAGAATAATTAACAGATGCCTTATTCAACGAAAATTTTCAAATGTACATAATACATTATATAAATGTATACCTTCTTAATGGAATAAAGGAAGACAAGAACCCAGAGAACTAGGGAAAAAAGAAAAAATTACACTTCCTGTACTCCTTTCTATTGTTCTCTTTACTCTTGCTTTCATATCAATAAACTTTTAATTCGAGAGTGTGTTCAACCGTATTTTGTGTGAAGTGAACCAGGCACACATGTAAAATTATCATAAGCTCTCATCATATAAATGATGCCATTGTCAAAGCTCATAAGCTGAAAGCACTTTAACATATAAAATTTTCAATTTGAATTGATCATGTGGATTCTTCTATCCATCCGCTATGTTGAAATATTACCTCTGATTTACACACCCTAAAAACGGTAACCATATGCCTCAAAAGCTTCTATTTGTTTCCAGATTTTTAATGCATATTTAAGAGTGCTTTAATAAACCTCCTTACAATTTTCCGCACTTTAACACATTGATACTTTAAACAATCTGACATACATTGTCTATAGCTTTATAACATTCGAGGTCGGTGCCGGTTAATTTTGCTAACACTATATTTGTCGGGTCACATTGCGATGACTTTGAAAACAGAAAAGTGTAAAGTAATTAAAGTAAAAAGCTTTGCAACATTTGTTAAATCGGTGGAACGTAACTGCCTTTAAGAACATGAAAATTGTAAGAAACTTCGTTCACAGCTTATAGTGGTAATTTCGACAAAGGCGATAACGCTGCAGAGGCTTCCAAAAAACTCGTGATGTTTATGATAAGGATCTTAATCTACGCTAATTCAGCAAAACACAAATACTCACAAATGGTATAACACGATTTTTTTTTTGTTTATTCAAATTATGACGTAATATAGTATAATATAAATTAAACTTTAATTAAACATAAATCAAGGGTGCGTCGCAATATGTTTTAGGTTATACCAAAGTCCTGTTATATACTAACATTTTGAAATACAATAAATTAAGAGAATATGTACCGTGTTGTCGAAAGATGTAAAACTTTATGATAGCTTAACTTTCGTTCCAAACATTCATATAAGTGAAAAAAGAAGTTAACTTCAAGTTTAAAAAAAGATACATATATATGAAAATCAACATTATAATGAAACACTAAAATGAAAAATATATTCAAAAAATACTAACGACGATCGCATACTCTTTAAACACCGCCACATACGGAGCATACACTCATTCATATAACGACTTTTTAAAATAAGATGTAGGAAGTAATCGAAAAAATGGTCCGTTACGAACCATTTCCAATAGCATTCCTGGCCCTTTCTTCCTTCCTTCCTTTCTTACCTGGGCCCAAAACACTTCAGTGCCACAATTATCAAAATATCTCAAAAATTGCGGCCTGTAGGCTTGAATGCAGGAAAACATGGGTAGACATCGGACTAACCGGAGCATTCGCGAGCTTAGGTCGACTCAGAAAGGGATCTTGAATTGATCAACATAATCAAAGGTGGATCTATGTTAAGTTCTTGTGGGTTTACCACACATCCTCCTAACGCATTGTACGCTTATACCGCATGTTATGTAGCGTATAGTAAAACCAAGAAAAACAGTTGGAAAAAAAATTCAGGAGAACAATTATTCGATTTTTTTAAACCGTGTTGTAGAATTCGAAAATTTAGTATCGTATTACCGTTACGAAACCGTATTTGACAAATACCCCACCATACGCCTGGTTCCAGCCTGGTTCCTATTCGAAGGATAAATACACTTTTCTTAATACTTATGTTAAGTTCTATACCTATTTCATTAATTTATTAATTAAATAAACGATTACGTGCGATCAGTTAGTTGAGCTGTTAGTTGATCTATCTGTTTTGTTACTCACCGACCCATGCCTGCCGATTGTTCAGGCCTTGGGAAATGGGTATTAGGTCGAAATGTACAAAAGTCAAAGGAAATGAAAAACAGAAAGGAATATATATGTAATTTTGGAGTCTTAACGTTAACTGATGAGTGTATTAAAGTAAGCAAATAGAGTTTTCTTATCTGATGAACCCTTCCATTGACGCTATGTAACGCAGTCGGGGAGAGGTCTTGTTGCATCCTTTCACTTGCTACTACTCTTAGTACAGTTATGATTATGTGAATTCTAATTAATTTTCTTTTCAAGTTGTCGTGAATTTAAAATTCAATAACTCCGACGGCATTCGAATGCTTCGTATATTTCATAAATTTTTACTTCGGATTTTCGCTTACTGTTTTTCGCATTTTTTGTATGTAAGATGGCTTTCATCTTTTCATCCTCATTAAAATTATAATAATGCGATGTCAAGCATATCGAAACCGTAGTGGATTTTAAAATCGTTTACGTTCTTACAAAGGTTTTTAGTAATTAAAATCGCATCTTTTCAAAAACATTTTAACAATTCTTGGACTAAAGTTTCCATTTTATTAACATCTTATAAACTTAATAAGAATTTCCAGGCTTAGAAAGTTTAAAAGTGAACCATAAATGGGAAAAGTCTCTATTTGCAAAAAAAAAAGAAAAAAAGAAAAGAAACAAAAACGGAAAAGAAAAAGAAAAATACAGAAATCTTTCCTAACAAATTTTATGGAAAGCATTCTCGTATGTTAAAATACTAACAACAACTAAAACAATAAAGTTTTTGTATAAATAAAAAGTTCTATTTATAAACACAACTACTTTTTACCACTGTGGTCCCTATTTCAGTGCGTTGTCTAGTAATGGTGGTTTTTTTTTACTCTGCCGTTAGTTGTTGTTGCAATTTTATATGTGGGTGTTGAAGTAGATGTGGAAATGACAAAAAGTAATTTCAAATGCCAAAACTGTAAACAAATTTGCAACATAATGAAACACTGTCTCTCGTGCTATTGTCTGCGCTATGCGCTTGCGTTTGTGCGTGTATAAATATATTCCATGTTGTCATATAATGGCTTTTTGTATTTGTTGTAAGTTTTTGTTTTTTTTACTATTTTGTTGTACTTAACACAGACAGTAATTTTCTCCCTTGTCTGTTTAGCTAAACAAAAAAACAATATACCCCGGTGCATAAGCATGTACAGCGGTGGAAGGAATTGCGAAACAAACGTCAGTAAAAAGTTTTTGCATTGTTTACAAATAAATAAAACAATATATTTGTTTGTTTTGCTTTATTCATTATTATTATTATTATTATTATTTATTTTTTGTTTTTTGTTTAATTTTTTCGCTGAAAAACAAAAAACTAAATTATAAATTATAATCAGAGAAGATTTTCATGTTATTTTCGTTGTTGTTGTTGCGAATTGTGATAATGATGACAGTGATGGCGATGATGCGATTACATTACTCTTAGTGCGGTATAATACATAAAATGTAGCATATTTTTGAGAAACTTTTTTAGTTTTTGTTTGCTTTCTCGTTTCGTTTGCACTTTGCATAAATATACAGAAAAGCAAACTTGACATCATTCACAGAGTCTATTACACTTTCTAATGCCATACGAGGAAGTTTTTATTTTTTGCATTTGCCATTGTTTTTGTTTTTGTGCATTTTACATATCGCACTCGCGGTAGTATGTAATGCATTATAATTTTCGTATTAAGAATTTAATAGTGAGTGATTTGTTTGTTCTTCTACTTTTATAATGCAACGAATCAGAAAATCTTGATTAGCAAAATTAGCAAATCAAAAACAATTCACAATGATTGAGTGCCCAATTCGTTAGCAAGAATTTTGACAAAATAGTGTAATCGGAACTAACGCTTTCCAAACTTTTATTCTTTTTTGCCTTCTCTCTCTCTCTAGCTCTCTCTCTCTCTCTTTGTCTGTCCATCAGAACTTTAAACTACAAGCGCCTTTGGGTGGTTATAGACGATTGATTGGTTAGTCAACGCATCTACGGGGAGGAATTACATACAGGCAATAAAACACATTCCCTTTGGAGGGCACATGATAAGTAAGGAATGTATTTTCTTGTTCAAGTTTAGATCATTCCTTCTTACTTATTATGATCTTGAAGACGCCAATAAATAGAAAGATGGACTGCTTAAGCTAATCTACTTGGCACTCGACTCAGCATATCACACTGGCTAATTCCATATGCGTTTTACGAGATCATAATCACATACTACGGTATTGAAATATAATCTACATGCATTTCACATGCATTATTATTACACCTGTACGCAAAATTGTGTGTACGCTAGCTGATTGAAACATCCGGGAATCTGTATGTAAACAATACAACAAGAATTTTGCCTTCGATTTGTGGAATTTTCGCATGCCCCTCTCACACTATAATTCTTTTAAAAGAAGTGTCCTCCTTCCTACTTAATCAAATAATGTAACCTTGATATAAAATTCCGTTTTAAAGCAAGCTTTTAAGTAAACTTGCGGGCCAACCTAGCCTAATATAAAGGTAGAAACAAAGAGAGTTAAGTTCTTTAAATATATATATTGTTATTTTCATCCATAATAATGATATTAATAAAAAAGAAGCCGAAAGCCTTAGATGCTAGTGCTTTAAGACTTTAGTCTTAGAATTTATTCTCTGGCTAAATTTATATAATAATAATAATAATAATAATATTTTCATCTATTTTTGTTTTTTTTTTTTTCATCAACGTAAAGTTTTTATAAGTTTTTGGTGGTTACATTCTTTTTTAATTACTTTTAACCTATTATCACTTTATGTACTTTGGTTTGCTATTATTTCGGCTATGGTACAGTTTGTCTACAAACCACAATTTCCTATAGTCTCGATTTTTCTCTTCATTGCCATGTTTATATGAATGTATAAACACATAAAATTGATTCCTTTACTCAATAACATTCTACAATAGGTCGCAAATGTTATTAGATGTTCATACAATTTGCGATTTTGACGGGATTCCTCTCTCCAGCTTATTCAATAAGGCAAAAAAATTGCTAATGCAAAACCGAGTAAATAAGATACAAACAGAAGAGAAAAGTATACTTAACACGTTGGCTAAAGGCGAATTTTCAAGAAAATTTCCATCCGGTCACGCGCCCTGATACACTGTGTTACACCACAATGTCGTTGTATAAAGGTAAAGTTATAGCGTCTGAGATTGGAAGATTATTACTTCTTTATCAAATACTTTTTCACTAGTGACGAATAGTTGAAATTTCTTTGCGCTATAACTTTTTCCCAAATTTTTTGCGATGTAGAGAGAAGAACATTGGAACAGTTATCTGCAAGGAAATTTTACAGTAGTGAAGAGGACATCTATTATGAGCAAAAATTAATTATATCCGAGTTACACCCGTCTTCACTGATTCATAAATCGATCATTTGGGAATGATTTTGTGTATGGGATTTGTAAAAGCAAACCCTATGTCCAATTACTGGGCGAAAAGCCCATTGTAGAAACGCTTCAATCGTTCACAATGTGCAACAAAGGCAAAGGCATAAATATTAGAAAATTTATAGAACTATTGCCATATTCAGAATTTTCACCGTCAACGAGTTAAACACAACAGCAATGCCAGGTATAGTGTACAATGGCAACCAGTAATGTTGGCGCAGTTATTGGGAAAAAGTTATTACAGAATACATTTGCATTGTATTTAATTCGCGTCGAATGTTTTGTCTACTGACTGTGGACTTGATGTTATCGTTTTTTTCTTTTTTCTTACTCTTTTTATGAGCTAATTTCAAAAGTATAATAGTTGGCAGTAGCAATAATAAGTTCTGATTCGGTCTTGCTAAAAATTTCTGAATGGCTATTGGCATACGAGCCCAGGCGTGATCATCCAGAAAAATAACCCTATAATGCCTTTGCATTTTCTTAATGATAATCCGTGATATTTTGATCGTCTTGATAATAACAATACGCATCAAATCTAACTAATCCATCCGAACCATCCAAAATCGCGTTCGTCCTTGGGCCAAAACCCGTCGGCGCACCAACTTTCATCAAAATATCTCAGAAATTGCAAGCAGCTGGTTGAATATAATAGGGACAGAAAAGCTTGGATTCATTCAGAAATTGATTATGAATCCATAGCGATATAGTACAAGATTCATTTCAATTTTTCTTAAAGAATTCGACTAAGCCATGAAAACTATTCGTGTAGTGGACCGTTTTGAAAAACGTCTTTTTCGAGAAAAATGTGTTGTAAGTATAAAAATATGTTAGGCACAAATTGTTTTACTAGATAATTTTAGTATATTATGCAATATTATAATAGTCTCCGATCCCAGGATCATAAAGTTCTCCTCCATATTCCAGTCTTCGTTCCAATTCACTTTCGTTGAAGATCTTTTAATGGAATTCTGAAAATTAAAAGACAAAAAAAAAATATAATTCTGTAGCGGAATCGATGGTTAATCATCAGCCTTTTTTTTTTTACCGAAGCGCTGAAACCTATCGAGTCGGTCTTACCCTTACATCCTATCAACAGTCATCTGTTGGGGATGCAAAACTTCATTAATGTACTTGTGTTTGAAATTGCTTTGCAAGGAATATAAGGACATCCCTTAGTACATTAGAGCAATTAGAAATCAACAGGTAACAGCCTGTGATTTCTCAGCAAGAATTCAAATCACAAATGTAAACTTTTTGGAGTGCTTGGAGAAGAGCTTGAAATTTAAAAAAAAAAAGTGTATATTTTAAGTAATGAGTTTCTCTCGACATTTCAGAAGGTTCGAGGTATCCTTCAAGACAATAAAACACAAACTATTTGCTGAAAAGATTATAGTAAGGCAAAAACCATAAAAGTGATTCTATGTGTTAGTACGGCATTCGGTTTGGGAAAACTTGCAATATATCTGCGCGATTGTAATTATTTTAAAAAATCTAAAACATTACTAACAATGAAATATATTTGCTAAGGAAAAAGTTTTATGGGAAAACCTTGACTCACACACTTCTTTACCTTATTTTTATCTTTTCGCAAATTGAAAACAAATTTTCCAACATTTAGGTTTTGTTCTTTCAATTAAGTACTTATCGCATTGTATGTGGAAAACATTTCCCCTTTCTTTTCAACATATTAAATAAAAATTTACGTGACAGTTGCATTATAAAGTCGAAGTTATAAATTATAAGACAAACTCCTTATCAGCACTGCAGTAGCTGGCCTATGGTGTGCATGTAGTGTGTAGTGCATACGCATGTAACATACGCAAGTTTGTTTGTAGTAAGAGAAAAATCCTGCAAAAGAAAAGTATAAGGAAAATGTGAAAGATATATAAGAAAGAGTAAAAACAGCAACAAACAGATAATAGGAGAGAGATACGCAGTACAAACTAACTTTCGTATGAGTTTGATTAATTTGGGAGCTTTGCAGAAAATCTTAAACGTTTACACCGCAATGTATGCGTTTTGTGGCTGGGAAGAAAGCAATGACATTGTACAGTAGTTCGTCACATTGACATGAGTACAAACAAATTCAAGCATACCTTTATTCATTTTCATTGTTAAAGTGCCTAATATTAAATGAGAATTTCTTGAAGGCTTCCAAAGTATGACATGAAATCACCTAATGTGGAATTGATTTACATATATATATATATAAATACATCGCAGTGTATTACTTGTTCAGGGTTTAACCGGGTTTTTGGGAAAAAATAAAAAAAGCTCTCGCACTTTATTTTATTACATTTTCATAATTCTTAACGAGTGCCTTACATTATAACTTTTTCGTCCTCTCGCTTTATAAGTTTCTCATTATCTCTGTTTCCCGCAACTTATTTTTTATTGCGTTAATATAAGCTGATTGTGTTTACTCTCCTTACACTCTCATCATTAGTCTGTAATAAATTGGTCAATAATTCCTGCGACAAAGTCAGAACATTTTTTTTGCAGTATTTGACTTTATTCACCAATATAGTCGCCTTCAAGAATGATACAATAAGTTTGACTGTTCCCTAAGATTGCGGTACATTTTTGATAGAACGATTCAGTCAACAACAACAACTCTCAAAATATTCGTCCGTTTCTACAGATAGAGCGAATATGGTTCGCGGGGCGGCAATCGAACTTCACTTCGCACAATCTTGCAATTGCAGCCACCTATTTATGATACAGTGCATATGTTCCACCATGTGTGAGCAATTACGACATCCATTTGAAAAACAGGTTTAACGTTACCGTATCCGCACGATCTCGTTTAAAACCAGCAAACCACTGATAAATTATTGTTTTCGAGTGACAAGAGTTGCTTCACATATCTCAAGGCAATGCCAAATTTGGGCGGTATTTTTTCCCCCGATAAAAGTGCGATTTTTTAATCAGCGCACGAAGTTCGAATACCTTCATCGATTTGAAAATGACATAACTAGTGCCGTAACTCTTATCCAAACGATCGAAATGACATAAAATTTTGAAGGGTCAAAGGGTATCACTTTCGTAAAACAACATGGATTGCTTATTAGAGCCCACTCGTATGTGTTATTCCCGGGAATTACTGGACGAGGCTCTAGGTATTGTTGTGCTGGAAATTGAAGTTCGCACAAGAACACATAGCTAAATAATATTTTATGAACTTGTTGCCCGTATCTTGACGTAATACACTCGAAAGCGTCAGAAGATTTCTTTTTTCTTCAAAAAAAAGAGAGCGGGAAAGTAACAATAACAGCGAAGAGAAAGTCGTTTATCTTTTGTTAAGCCATAATATAAATACATGCTCTTACACCGATATATATATAAATCTTTTTTTCATGTTCACGAAGGTATGCATACATATGTGGTGTGCAAGCTGTACAATCACAATAACAAGTTGTAATGGAGAAATTGAAATAAATCCTGACAAGTGAGCAAATATACAAAAAAAAAAAAAGCTAAGAAAAAAGAATTATTATCCAGCAAAGAAAACAAGAAGAAATAGGCAATAAATTCAGGTGTTACGTCAGCTTAGGAACATTATCAGTTCCAAAAGAGAAAGAAAAAAGAAACTAAAAATAACCACTTTAGCTGAGACATTTGTGAAATTCAAACACTGAATGCTGAATGTAAAATTATTAGAACGAATTATTAGAATAAATTTCAATCATTAAATGCAACACTTTTCCATACATATCTGAAGCATTTTCTTGAACCTAAAATACAAGGCAAAATACGTTAAGCGAAAGAATTGAAGAACTCGAAATACATCCCTTAAAGCTGGGCTTTTCAGGAATCATTTGAAACGACTTGAACTGAGTTTATACAAACTAATTTATTACTTTTAGTTTCTTGTCTTATCGTTTGTCGTAAGAAGTCTGGCTTTCTTACAACGGATTATCAGATAGAATAATCTCAAGACAAAAGTAAATAGGTAATCACCAAACAAGTGAATGAAAAAAATAAGATAACTATATTGGCTCTGATTTTTAGGATCGGATAGGTTTTAGTTACAATGCTTACGAGATCTGTTTACAAATTACTTTCAGTAAATTGTATTTAAAATGCTTCTGGTTCGGTCAACTTGAATATTTCGATGCAACTCTGTTGACTCAATTGAATTTGCCTTCCGCAGATATTCTGCTTATGAACCCTTATACAAGCATGTTACCAATACCTAACTTCATCGCGACAATTATTTGTTAATCCCTTTTTCCGCAAAATATCCTGCTAATCCCTCTTAATCTTTTCAACACTCGAAAATTTAAGTTATCAAATTTGGGCTTTTCATAGCAATACATTTTCTTTCTTGTATCTTTTTCCCGTATTAAAGCCCAAGTCCTTAGATCAATATTTTTTTTGGATTGTAAGGTACCCGTTATTATCTCTTGTTATTTTTATATCTAATCGGCAAAGACAACCAACCATCATTGGTCCAGATATAAATTTATGTAAATAAATAGTTGCATTATACTTGTTTTGGTATGGTTGAGTGCAGCTGTAAATGATTCATTGTTGTTCCCTTTCTGGTTGACAAAAATTGGTTAACCTTTTAAAAATGGTCAGGTAGTGATCGATTGCATTTTTCAGGCACAATTAACGCAGATATCCGTCAATCTCTAAGACTTTGTTTCTAATAAATTTTCTCTTGCTTGATTATATTAAACTCACCTTATGATTTCTCCATTACTGGTATCGTAATAAACAGAGTTTCAACATTCGGAATATAATTTGAAGAATTCGTGTATTTGCGAAATGGAGAGCACAATTTTCGGTGTGGCCATGTTATCCATAAAGACAAATACACCTGTGAACTAACTATTCAATATATTAAGCATAGAAACTCTTTTGGCCCGGGAGCATCCGCTTGATAGCCGCAATTCTTATCTGCTTGGCTACTCATGCGGAAAAAAATCTAGTTTGTTATTATTGTGTGGCCAATTTTCTTAAGCATACCTACGTATATTTATATAGTTTTCATATTTTTCGTCCTCCATTAACCTAAAAAAGTAGCAGCAACAAGTACAACAAGGGCGACAGTAATTTTATTTCACAAAAATCTAGTTCGATGGTCAAATTGAATTGAATGTGTGTTTGGATTTTCATTTATTTGATTAGTTTTTAAAAAATTTAATTACATTAATGAAACTAACATACATGCTACCACCCCCAGTACAGTACCCTCGTTATAGTTACTTGCGTTGTTTGGATTGGTTGGAACGATTTACAAGTTTTTATAAAATTTTTCTTAATTTGAATCATAAACTTATTTACTTGCACTTCAATGAACGTATGTACGTACGTGTACAGTGTCTTTGAACTCAATTTAATAAATCCACTAAGAGTAAATAAAAATTTATTTTATGCAACATGAACACGGAATTATTATAAATGACCGCCTAAAGCTGTGCTTCAAAACTTCTATATATAGTACATATACGTATTTCAGAATTTGTGATAACCTTCTCTTAATCTTCCGCAATCCGTCTCTACGTGGTTCAATTTGAAAAGAACAAAGCAAACCTCTGATGCGGACAAGATAAGACACAAAGCCGACTACGCTATTGCTCTTGATATATATAAGAAAGACTCTTAATATCAATAATTTTGAAAATATAATTTTAAAAAAAAAGAAGAAGAATATGTATTTTGGCTTTTATGGCGTGTTAGTTTAAAAACATCCAATCTGATTGGAAAAGATATCTCAATTCCATTTAACGTACGTAACATTTGCCCTATTCTGTGAAAAAGTTATTGAGACGAACAAAACGCACTTAAAATTGCTTATAATATAAACTCATCGTGGAGGCCACGAATAAGGACCTGCTTGAATTGCGACAACACTTTTCGATGACTGTTTGCTCCGCTCATTCTATTTGTGTCACTATTCAGTGGGGTATTATGTTTTAAAACATTTCCATACTATAAACTTAGCTTTGAATTTTATCTCTTTTACAAATTTTTAGCTTACACGCATCCACAAGTATTTATCTTGTAAAAAATCACACAATAAGGAGTAACTGTGAACATCAAAAGAGTGAATTTGCTCTCTTCAAATAATAAGTGATTTATTGAAAGCTTCCTCTAATCTAATATTTTAAGGATGTACTTACGATATAAACATCTATTTTCGTAAACGGTAGTTTCTATGCTTCAACACTCAGATTTCCTAAAAGCTATTCTATCTGAGAAAATTGCTCTACTTGAATTTTTCCTAAAAAAACGAAAAAAACGGAAAAATGGATTTCAATACAGTATTGTAATGTAAGCTCGGCTGAATTGTGATTTTTAGAATAGCATAGGTCTTACTTGCAATTCTTAGGAAATCTATTTGCAAATTATTTTCAGTAAATAATATATGCAACGTTTTAATTCTCGGTCTGTTCCGTAGGTATTCTGCTTACATATCTTTTTACAAGGAAGTTACGAGTACATGGCAACGTGTTTGTGTTACTCATTTGTTAATTGTTATTAACCTTTCCACTAGCCACCAGATGCATGATGCAGGTGCAGCGTCGCTAGCAAGTGTTTCCTGGCCCCTTTCTTTAGAATTGGATTTCTTAGAAAAACGACGAGTTTTCATGAAAATTCGAATCATCAAATGTGATGTGATGTGTGTGACATATGATTATATTCATTTAAATTTTCTCATGGATGATGATAGAAGAAATTGATGAAAAGGAAATAATGCGACAAATAAATTGACACCAACTTCTATCAAAATCCAGTTTAGATAATTAATTTCGTAGGGAAAATTAGTAAATAAAATAATCGCAGTAATTAAAAGAAATTAGTGCCGTTCCAATGCGCAAACTTGCGCATTAATGACCAGTTATATGATTTCTACTGGATATGTAAGATTTTGAATAAGATTGGTTTGGTTCTCCACTAAATTAACCTATTAAAAATCAACAGCAAAATTTTTCATAGCGTAAATCCTATGTCCTTTCTAAACTGCAAGCTAAGATGTATTCTACACTAAGAACTAAAATACAGAAAGGGTGCCTAGGCTTCTATTTAAAATGTTTTTTTTAAGTCTATTTTTTACGGAATACAAAATTCAATGTAATGGCATGTTAAGGCTTACTTTTTTAAATCTAAACGAATTTGAAGAGGGTATTTTGCAAGCCTTAGGCTTTCGCTTCGATAAGGCCGAATCTGTATTGTGCATTCAATGTTAAATATTTTAAAAAAGTTCAATGTCAACGGAAGAAAATTGTGGATAAATATGCTTTTGCACCAGAGATTTGCAATTTCGGGGAAGAAGGTTACATTGAAAAACACAAATGTTCTCATGCTTCCAAGTTGCGCTTCTTTTTGCTTTTTTTTTCCTTAGCCAAGGTTGAATAAACACAACATGTTGTGGCAATTGTGACTTCCGCGCAAACCAAATAGAAAAGCAGGCAGCTGGCCAACACATCGTTAGTCTGGCTACAAACAAAAATCAAATAATAAATTTTACTCTTACTTATGAACATATAACCACATACATACACGCACGCACGCACGCACATACAAACACCCACATGTACAATAAAAAATATATGTAGACGCTGAGAATAGTGTAGCTCTTCTTTTTCATAATATGGCAATGGAAATAGGGAAGAGACAGTAAGGAAGCAGTGGGATAATATAACAGATAGACAGTAAATTAATGCAAATGAAACAGCTGCATCACTTACTTGATTTGCACTCCCTGCATACATTAAACTAAAACGGAAACGGAAATAGAATTATAAAAGCATACGAATGTAACGAATACGTATACCTATACCTAAAATGTAGCGACAAAAAATAAAAGAAAAAGAGAAAAAATGCTCCTACAGATAATATCATAAGAAAACATACAATATACATTTTGCTACATATATATATGACATTGCCAGCAAAACACAATAATAACAAAAACATTATATTATCCCACAAATATTCAGGCAAATAAATTTGTGATGTGCCGAAAAAGGCTTAGGTTTTTGAATAGTTTCGCACATCCACTGCACATACATAGATAGGGTGTGTAGTGTGCAATACGTTCATAAATAATAAAGAAAACCCTGCTGTTCGGTGCATAAAATTCTCTCGAAAGGATATCAAACTTTTAAAAAACCTACATGAGCTATCCTTGACACATATAAAATGTTGAAAGGTATGTTCTATTTTGAATTAACCTTAAGGCACGGGATTTTGAATACTCCTTTTTTAAAATGAATAATTTTTTTTTTTGTTCAATTATTTCATTGAATTGCATTCGTTCAAAGTAAATATGTCCCGCGACTGTCTGAGAATAAGCACTAGCTTGAAAATGGCAAAAAGACAAAAGCAAATATATCGAAACAAATTTTCTTATCAATTAGTTGGAATATCTTATGAGTGATGATTTTATTGTAATTCGAATAGAGAGCGATATCAGTATCGTAAACAAATAAATGTACCCTGAGTCTATCAAGTAATATCACAGTAACTAAATAATTATAAACTTTCGTTTGGTGTTAGGTATGCAATATTCGTCCAGAACAAGCATAATTTATTTTTAAGTGTTCTTACTTCTTACGTCTTCGGCTTTGGTTCTCTCTCTTTCCCGTCTTTCATTTTATAACCATAAATAGGAAAATTTTCCAAAATTTGTGAGCAGGAAACCGCACCCCTAAAAGAATTTTGTGCTGCTTTAGCAAAACGTATTTAACAACTACACATAAACTATCATATATATATAGATATGTATGTATATGTATATATATATATATATATATATACATATATTCTGGTTGAACTCCATGACTGTCCAGATTGACATGTGATTTGTTTGCATGTCTAGATCACTAGAAAGAATACAGTTACACACACACACACACACACACACACACTCAGGCAAAAGAAAATAAAGTGCAAATCAAAGTTTAGTACTTATGTTGATTGCTTTTATTCAAGTTTTGGGTGTGTCTTGCTTAAGTTGTAAGGAATATCAAAACTAAAGAAGACGACGGAGGAATATTCGAAGAATTGACCCCAAAAATTTGTGATCTAAATTATACAACCAGAGTATTTTATTTTGTGGTTAATACCTTATATTTTGTTATTCCTTTTTCCTACTTTTTCTTTAATTTCCGATTTCAGTTTTGTAGTATAAACATAACTGTACCACAAAATAACGTCGCACAAATGCTCTTTCATATAGGTTAAGAAAAACATTGGAACGATAATATGATTTTATGCAAACAAGTCAATGATGGAAAAGGGGAACATATTGTGATTTTTAATATTTGTAGCTACGTCAGTCGATGTTGCATTCTTCTTTAAAACAAATGCCAAAGATTTCTTCGTGCATACTGTACCGTGCAGACCTAGACACTGTTCTTGGAGACCTTAACTAATATTCATACACTGCTGGCGTAGTCTTTGTATTTGAGGAAAGCTCTTGAGTCGTGCAAGGTTTTTAAGGTGAAATTTAAACCGAATAGATTTGCTAAGATAAACGACATAAACTCTTAATATAATTTCTTCAACTCATAAAAACATTTGAACCCTTATTTACGAGTGCTTTACAACCACATAATTCAAAATGATGAAATAAAATCTTTCTCTAACGTGGACAATTTGCAATTCATCTTCAGTTAGAAAAGTTATTTGGAACATAAAAAACCCAAATTTTGGGCAGAAAATTTTACCCAAAACGGTTTTCAGTTAATTTCATTTATTTCATCTTTTCTTACAAGCAACATCATCGTCAATAAGTTGTACAGTTTTGTAATAAATAAATAATGTAAGGCTAAGAGCCAATCGTATGGTTGAAGGATTAACTCTAATTGACTATTATCAACTACTATAGTTTAACCTTCAACTAATTGGTCTTTCGTCTTCACTGCGTTTGGTGAAGATAATTCTATAGGCATCGCCAAGTTGGGAGTCTTACCTAAATTGTGTGAGTGAATTGTTACTCAGCATCTATCTTTTGCTATTAAATCTTGTATTTCTCCATTCCAGCTTGGCTTTTGGAAAGGAAGATCTACGGTCACCAATCTGTTAGAGTTTACTTGTCATGTTTTCAAGGCTTTTCCAGCGGCTCTCGCACGGATGTCGCATATACTGATTTTAGCAAAGCGTTTGACTTAGTTAACCATAAATCATTGATCTTCAATTTTCAGGCCACTGACTTCCTTTTCTGGTTAGTGAAATGGATAAACTCGTATCTGCATAACAAATCGTTCAGGGTTATGTTTAACTTCAGTACCTGGGATGAATTTTCCGTTTATCCGTTTTATTTAATTTATACATTAATGGTCTCCCCTCGGTGATTAAAGCCAGCCAGATCTTAATGTACGCTGACGATGTTAAACTCTTTTCTTCCTTTTCCTTGGAATCGCAATCGTATCAACTTCACACTGACTTAAATAATTTGGTTACATTGTGCTCATTAAATTTTAGGAAATTAAATCTAAAAAATGCAAGAAGCTTTCTTTCCTAAGCAGGAAGTCATTCAGTACTGAGTATTTCATTGATTCACGCAAGTTGGAAAATGTAGATCCGTTCATCGATTTAGGGATCTATTCTATTTTGGTCTATTCGAGCAAAGGTTGCGTTTTAATTTGCACATTGAGCACTCTTTAAGTAAATCTCAGGCCGCGCTTAATTTCACTAAGAAATGGAGATTGGCCTTTTATGCTTGCTTTTAGCATTTACCAATTCGTAAAAGCGTTTATGGTCAGTAAAAAATTCCTCCTTAATGGCTCGTAAATATTTTGAGTAGCGTGAACCGTTTAAAGAATTGAGTTCACGTCTTATATTTGAGCACCTACCATAATCAAGCGTACAACCAAAGCGCTTGAACTTTTTAAACAACTTTGCTTTTTCACGAATCATATTTAAATGTTTATTGAACCAGCGGAAACACATAAACTTATCAGAAAATATTAATTTCAATGGTACAGATCTATTAATGACAGACCGAAAATTATCATACATAGCGGAGTGGCATATAGTAGGAACGGCAATTACATTCACCAACAGTGCCATTGAGCTTACCGTAGTTCGTTTTATTGAAACAGCAACACTGCTAGCTTTTACGTCCCCAAGAAGCAACCGCTTCAGCGATAACAAAATAGTAGGGTGAAATTGATCTTTGGGTAATACAAAGGATTCTGTACGAAAAATGTCAATATGCATACTATTGTAAAACACAAGTTTAAAAGTTCTTGAAAGAAAGCTTTCGTATACCGCATCATTAGAGATAGGAACTACAACCATATTCCAAATGCCACTGGCTAAGTTGAAGTTCCGCAGTACCAAAAACTTATCGTAGGTCTCTTGGGAGATTAGAAACAGTTTGCATATGACCCATAAGCGTTAATATTTGGATGTGCGCAAGCTTTTGACACAAATGAATTCGAACGCTCGGCTAGCAAGATATAAGAAGAACCTGGGATGTAAGAATTGCCACTTCCTTTTCTGCAAAGTCTCTCATGCCTAAACACCTAAAAATCAGGAGAAAAAATTCCTAAATTATTGATCTGATTTAAGCTATGTGAATTTGTATATGGTAACATAGTCTAGGGCTTCATGAGTAAATTAAGTTAAGGGACGGTTTTCGAGAAAATCAAACCTTCTGGAATACATTTGCTACAGGGTTATTATAACGTTTTACGTTTACATGTCTTTGCTAACACTAAGGCAATCGCGAAAATCATATATATAATAAATATATGAAGAAATCAATATAAAAAAAGAAAATTTCTTTCAAAAAAATTATTTTTTCGTGACAACAACAGCTATCTGGCTATAAAGTGGATATGGATAACTGGGTGATTAAACTACATTTAAACTTTTGTCCATTTCGATTTGTGGGAAATATTATGATTTAAGTTTTGACTTTGCATAAGGCGCTCAAAATTAATATTAGCTAAAAGCTGAATGTGAAGAAAATTTGAAAATTAAAACAGAGAGTTTCCAAGACAAACACAGAACGATATCCATTTATTAATTTTAGCGCAAGAAAAAAAATTCTAAAAAATGTTTTCTCTTTTCAAGTGAAGCAAGATTGGTTTGTTTTAGGCGATTTTTAGAAGGCAGCAGTGATAGTGATTGATCGCGTCCTAATACAATAACTAAAAGAAGGAACTTTTATGTTTGTGCAATAAAATTTTTTTTAGTAGAACTCACTAAACATGATAAACACTTCGTGCATAGCCTTCTCAAGCCAAAAATGCATAATCATTTCCTATTTTTCAAAAATATTACCCGATAAATGCAATATTCAAAAAGGATTTGAGATAGCTTCACCTTCACTGTACCGACCAATTCTGAAAAAGTAATTTTTTCATATTCCCTCGTCTCGTGCCCGTGCTTAATTTACAGGTCGCAATTTTTGAGATATTTTGGTGAAAGTTGGTACACCGACGTGTTTCTCTCCACAGACGAACGCTGTTGAAAATAGTTCAGATTGCACGACATTTTCGACGATTTCCCATATAACACTTTATTTTGAAAAGTCACTACATGAATAACTTTCTTAAGTGAAGTGTAGGGTATTTAATCGCGAGCCGTGTCCCACTATAGTGTTTTAACTTTTTTTATTTAAATGCGCGAAAGACTGGCTTCGGACATAGGAATATATATGTCCACATGAAGAATGAAATCACAAAATGTAGCGCAGCTTACAAATCATATACCACGTTGTAGATAACAACTTGAAAACTTTATATTGATCTACTCATTTCTATTTTATCACGTCCAGACCGTGAATACCTTTAATTTCCTTACCTCTTCGTCGTGAGAAATGTGCATATGACTATAAAACATTTCCCAGCGTGTTTAATCGGTCCATGCTGTTAATTTTCCTTTTCTTTAATTGCTTCTTAAGGTTTCTTTCAACTTATTTTAAATTTTCTATTAAGTCTTATTGTCATTAAGGAAAAATAGAATTCGCGAACAAGTACAAAGTCGTTATAAATTATAAATCAAATTTTGAAGCATCGTTTAAAAACATCGTTAAATGTTTCGGTGCATATGCTTAAAGCAAAGACAATCGAAAAAAGCTAAAGTGAGCTCAGCAAACAAAGAAAAGTAAATGAAATGAGAGACAAACCTTACAGATAACTATGCAAATTAAGAAAATTTCTAGGTAATAAAACCCGTTATCCGGTATACATTTTGGTAAAGATTCCAACTTACGCGTGCAACACAACTAGCCGCATAAAAAGGGAACAGGGTAAATACATGCAACATGAAAGCAACTTCACGTTTCTTAAAGCAGAAATGCAGAAATATTGGGAAAACCTAAATCTCAGAAATAAATCCTAAGGTACAGAGTACATAATAAAGCAGTTTTTGATTTGTAAATTTATAAACACATACGACTGCACGGTGCAGATAGGAAATTGATATAAATTATCATACAGGCGAAATGAAAGCAATGTGTGCGAGTCTTGCACGCATTTTCTTTTAAATAAAAGTAATTTAAAAAATAATTCTAATATTTACAACTGACGTTATGGAGTATAAGTAACTTTCAATAAGCTAACATTTCGTTATCTCTTGGCCCACAAACCAAATCTATAAGCCAATCATTTATATAACTTATCCTCCTTCGTAAAGAACTGCAATGACTAGTTATGTAGACCGTACGAAGAAGAGAGAGCAAATCAAAGAAAACGAGAAAACCTAAAAAAACGAAAAATTTTAAATAGAAAAAGAAGAAGGGGAAGGAGAAGGAGAAGGAGAAGGAGAAGGAGAAGAAAAAACATAAAACCTCATGCGGGCAATACTGTCGATAATGATGCCACAAACCGGAAACAGCTTCATTTAACAAAGAGAAACATTTTTATTGAAAACTTACCTCCGCAAAATATACTCACAAATACAAACGGACAATTACACTTTCATACACTCACGCTGAATTTTGTATATACACAAATGTACATAGATAACATACTTACGCTTGGCTATAACCCTAAAATAGTATATGGATCGACAATATATATATATATATAACTGCAACCAAAAAAAGGGGTATAACAAAAATCCAAAAGAAATAAAATGAAAATCATCAAACCGCAGTAATATTTTTGTTGAAGAATTGAATTGTAACTTTAGTGGAAGTGTGTGTAGCTGGCTGTTTGCTTGCTTTCTCATACAAAAAACTCCGGTGCACACTGATACAAAGCCACGTGCGCACATACACATATTATATAAATATTAGGGCATTTATTATGACATTCTATAAATTCATTCCATTCTATTTTCGCTTCTTATTTTAAAAAAATTCACGTTTAAATCTTCTTATTCTTAATGTAGAACTACTTTTGAATTTCGGCTGATATTAAATGAAAGAAGTGGACAGGCTTATGTGTGGAATAGCATGTCGGCCAAATGGCCTCTACGGGCTTACTGGCACGCAGCTTCTTTTTTATGATCGTGTTCTATGAATTTCGGCTGAATTTTGTTGATGCAACGTTGAATCTCCTCCTTTAACTTACGGATGGTTGTCGACTTTGGGCACCTTCAGACCTTCAACTTCAACTAACCCCATAAGACTTCCTGACTTTTTCAGTTATTCTCTTCACAGTTGACGAAGTTAGATCAATATTCGGACCATATTTTGTACGACACGTGCGAACTGTGGCCGCCTAATTTTCATTATTTTTGAAACATTGTTTAACAATGAGAACACGTTGTTCTCTCGCCTAATGTTCCATTTTTACTAAACCTAAACTGTCAGCTGCCAGACTGTTTTATTTATTTTTTTCGGGTTTGCCAACACTTTATCGCACAAATGACTGGTAAGTCCAATATGTATATATATCTTGAATAAGATTTCTAGTTAAGCTCGACGATGCCGCTCATTCTAGCTTCTCCTATATAGATTTTAAAATATGTTAAAAGCACGAGCCTGACAATCGCGCAGAAAATTCTGGAGGAACATGATCGGTACAGGGATGAGAAAGTTATATTTTTCAGTAACTTTTAATCAATAGGACTCGTTTAGAAACTCAAAACTGGCCTGCTACTGGAGCCCAACGAAAAGTCCAAAAAATTATGTGTAGTCAAAGCTTACCGTGCACAATCATCGAAGAAAGAGAAATTTTATATGTTTACGCTAACGGCAATCGCAAGCGACAGATACGAGATAGTGTAGTGTGAACGTAAAGTTAAATTTTTATTAAAAGAAATCGGTGCTTGGCGGAGTTGCGACTGTTTTGAGAACTGAAAAGACGAGCACGACGTTTAGTCAAAGTACAAAGTACACAAAGCTTTGCTAAACTTTACTGAACAAATTGCTGCGGATATTAAGTTTGTGTGAGATTTTTGTTTGGAGTGCCCGACATTCTCCTGACTCAGAACAAATGCATTCTCGCCTTTTCCTTTGCATCGACCAACCTTAAACGTTGCATAATTTCCGTCTTGTAAAAGCTTGCAGATCAGACACCATTGTACATTTATCTTTTATTTTCTTTCAGTTCTTACTTTAAAAAAATTCTAGGGAAGAGAACCGCTAAAAACTGATATTACATCCTAATATGTGCATATAAGTATGTTTTACTTGTAAATATATATATGTATTCATGTAAGCTCATGTGCGGATCTCTCTCTCTCCCTCTCTCTCTCTCTCTCTCTGTGTGTGTGTGTGTATGCGTGTGTCTGTATTTGTATGTGTATGTGTGTGTGTGTGTGTGTGGGTGTGTGTTTTATGTTTATATCTATGTGAGTGCTTTCATCTTGCTAACTCTTCTCTTCCCTTTTACCGCAATTCTCCGTCTGTCTATTAACTACGTGCTTTGCACCTCTTTAGCTGCTTCATCCATTTTATGTTCTATAGAATTCACATGAAAAATTAAATATTTCACATGTATAATGGAATCAGTACCAGCCCTACGACTATAAAATAAATTGAAAAACGAAACACAAAAATTATAAAATCGCATAAAAAATGGGAAAATTGAAAAAATGTATATATGTACATAAAGGTTAAATAAATTGTTGCGGTAAGCCAACTAGCCACTCAACCAACTAACAACCACACGCAACACATATCACATATGAGATTATAATAAATAAAAAGCAAATAAATGAAAAATTGAAAATATTACTTAAGATTACGAATAAGATCTGTATCAAAATATAAGGAAAGCAAAAAGTATTCTTCTTTATATAAATTAAATATTAAATATTAAGGAAAGCGAAATAACAAAATCACGCTAAAAGTAATAATCTAATAGAGTTACTTGCTACTTTCTATACAAAACATATCTTCCAATAATTTTTTGCTTACTTTTCCTACATTTGATGTCTTGTCACCCGGATGTATGAGAGTATGTTCGTTAAACAGTTACGCAAACTTATACAAAAATGTTTAGTTTCATTATGTGTTTTATTTTCCAACGTTGAATAGATAGATAAATAGATGCGCACATGTTAGGTGAGTCAGGGTTACTTTCTTTTATGATATTTAATAATTAGACCATAGAAACATGATGTTGCCTTGATGTTCATTCATGTTTCGTTAATGTTTTTTCCTTCTTCTTTTTATATTTTACAATTTCTCGTATGTTTTTCGAAATCACATGTTTAGTTATTACATCTGTTTCAACTCTTATATATATATATATATATATATATGCCATGCTGTAGAAATGAAATAAATAGAGCATAACTTTAGGAATTTATTTCTAAATAATTTCTTGCATAGTTTGAGATGTGCAGATAATCGTTTATTTGTTCAATTTTATATATCCGTAATTTACTGAAAAGTTATTCATAAATTAAAAACTTGTGCATAAAAAACACATACACAAACAAACAACAGAAATTCCATTTACATTCCCCCCAAGCTATATGAAGTAAATAAATTCAATAGGAGAAAAGGGTAAATTTAACTCAATTGCTTCTGAAAATTTGCGATGTATGCCATTTGTTTAATCTTCCTGGTTCCTTAAGAAATGAAACTTAAGACGCAACTAAAATAAACTGCTCCATTGTCATAAGCAGCCAAGCAAAGAAATTGTTGAAAAAGTAACATCCCTAAGTTAGTCAGTTCTATTATCAAACACTATTAGAAAACTAATAATGCCGTAAAAGAAATACTATTATACAAGTAGTCTTAAAAGACCGATTATTACCTTCCAGATTTCTGCGAATTGCATCCAATGTAACAACGATACAAATATATATTGTTAAGTGGACTGAGCCAATCAATCAAACGTCTATTGAATTTCCAGGTTCCCAGACGTGTATTTGTATGCGCTACGAATTTAAAAAAATTCAAAACAAACTATGAAAAGGGTGCAAACCTATACAACGCAACAGAGGCATTGTACAAAAATTCTATTAATAATTTAAATTTAATAGGCCTACGATTCTCGTGCGGTTCCTGAAAAGGATCTTATGAAGCATTTGCAAGAATAGCAAACTATTTTCATAGAGAATTCGGGGTCAATATTAATAACTTTGCTTTAGGTGTGTTAACAATTCTCTCAACTTGTGTACAGATAGGAACGTGAGTTAGGTTTAATCTAATGCTAAATTACGATAGCGTGCAATGTAAATACAAGATATCGGTTCTAAATGACATCGAGGAAGATATGCTGCCATCATCGCAAGGTCACTCCAAGTAGTAAGATACACTTAATGGCCATCAATCTTATTGATTGATACGTTAGATATGATCTACTGGTTGAAACTCTCACACTGTTAAGAAGAGCTAAAAATTTCTAAATATAAGAACGTTTTTATAGAAGTTCTGCATTTACCGTTGCTTCTTGATTTTGATCATTCATTTGGTATGCAAATTACTAATGGTGCAGTAACCGCTTTAAAAATAATTGTAAATTGATCAGTTTCTGTTATCAAAGTTCGCTTTCGAAAAATAATGGATTTTTTCCTAAAATCTTTCTCAACCATAAGACAAGACGAAGCAAAATTCAAAATCTTTAAAAAGTACTTTCAACAAGGACTTTGCACAGCTCTCGAAAAAACTGAGTTGTGAAAAATTAATTGCGTAGACGAATGATTATCTCTTCGTAGACATCATATTCTAAATTGAATTTGTAAAAATCAGTGGCACCAACGATAGTGCAACAATAAAATTATCTTTGCAAAATTTGTAGAAAAATAACAAAATTTATCTAATGGATATTTGGAGGGACAAAAGTGTAAATCGTCAAGAGCCACCTAGGCTTTTGTAAAAAATAGAATGTCTAAAATTAATAACCATATTATAAATATTCGGAAACATTTTGCATTAATAAGCTTTCAATTTTGCTATATATTAAATATATTTTATTTAATTTTTCACTTTCAGATCAAGTTATTAGCGAGCAAGAGGGCAAAACAGTTATAGTACCTTGCCCAGTGAATAGAGAAAAATGCGGTGAATTGCATTCACTGAATTGGTTTAAGGGAGACAATCGTATTGCAGCCATGCTGCTGGATGATAGTAACGTTACTAGTGTGGCAGCGGAATTTGAAGATAGGTAAATAAATGCGCCATAACATAAACAAGTAAAAAATAATGATTAAAATTTTTCCCGGCATAATTTAATCGTAATGCAACATGCAGAGTATCGGTTGAACAAAATCCATTTAGATTAATTATAAGAAATCTAAGAATCTCCGATGAGGATATTTACTTATGTGATACAACTTATTTTATACCAATTGAAACGTGTGATAATTTCAATGGTCATCGCGTGGAGTTAAATGTTTTAGGTAAGTCTTTTTAAGAGTTTTCGTAAAAAGAACTCTTTTTCTTATAATCTTTTTTTTTGTTATTTGCTTTACAACCGGAGCCAGTTTCATTCATATTCTCGTCGAAAAGCAGAACAACATAAATGTGTGTGTGCTTTTGTCTTTATTATAAAAGTTTTAATCAATTCTCTGTGTGGGCAACATTACTGGAAAATTCTGATACGGAAATTAAGACTTTTACATAGGCATTCCGCGTAATAGTCGTTTGCGTTTTAAGAGTTCGCGCTGTTACCGCAAGTTATGCTGTGTTATGCTTTTCGATTACAGAATTATCAAAATTTTACGTTCTTTGCCTGTTTTTAAAACATATATAAAATAATGTCGCTCTTTAGATTTTGTTTTTGTATTTGTGTCTTTATGCATAAATTTGCATGTGTAAATGCTGTTAAATTAGTTTTCTCCTTTTTTGTTATGTGTGATGGGTGCTGAAGCAGTTTTCGCATTTATGCTTAGTTGTATTCTTTGTTGAAAAGGTACTGTAAGCGCTTTATGATGATGTTCATGTTATATTAGGTATGAAAATTAAAAAGGAAATTATTAAAAGCACTAATTATTTTACGTAAAACTAAAGACTAATTACGCCTTTACCTGCGCGATAGACATCTCGTTCATAAACAATTGTAAAGAAATGTAAAACGAAATCCGCACTTCATGAATATTTGCAGATCAGAGAAATTCATTATATCTACAGAAAAACAAATAATAATACCCTTCGACAAAATGACAGGGTTCTTGGAAATCCATTAATATTCATAAGCTTTTAGGCTACCAACGAATAACAAAGACATTACGTATTATATTCTCAGAATAGATATCTTCAAAATTATCGGTTAGCATTCGCATTTAATGCATAGAATTCTGCATCGGCTTATCGTACGTGCATCAGCTGTAATAACGTTTCTTTCTTTCATTACTTTCTCCTTTAAACTTTTCCGAAATCGGGAACTATTCATTCAGAAACTATCGAGAGTATTGGGAGTTTTGTTAGTCAACTTCTTTACTACAAAATCAGCTCACAGCAGCCCATTGGTCCAAAATTTACCACAAGTATGCAATGTACCGAGGGTATCAGAGAACTGGTGTGATTTGATGCCTCGCATTGCTAGATCAATTCTTCTCCTTGGTAAACGAAAATCTTGGTACTGCCCATGTAATATCAAATACCTGATAACATGGGTACCAAAAGTGTCAGGGTGTCAGCTCGTTATGTTGCATACATAAAGAGAAGCTCGATGCATTTTTCAATGAATACGGAATGGCAATGTGGGAGCGGTGGAGCTGTAATAGCTGACTATAATCCTGCAGGGAATATCGTAGTTGTTTGAATTATACCAACATTGCAGGTATACGAAGTTATTACAAGCACCTAGCTGGGCCTTGCCTTCGTTAAGAAAGAGAGTTTGGACGACCCACAATCTCTTATGTCTGGTATTGCAGCCTAGTATATGTTTTTTAGCTGATGTAGAGGTTTTTTCTATGTTGGCGGGCGCAAGTTATCACTTACATATTACCTTATACGCAACGAAGTTTCGTCTGATTAGATTTTAACTACTGATACACCCAAACGCAGATATAGTTTCGAACTTAATTTTTTATTTATTCACGTTTTTACATATGAAAATCTTTTAATTATGATATCAAAAAGTGGCAACTTCCGCAAAACAGTCCTATTTTGTACTTGACCTTTCTTACTGCACTCCTACAGATCAGCGTTTTACAGAATAAAAAAACAGAAGTTTTCTAAAAATATGACTCAAACAGAATATGTTTTCCAGACACTTTTTTAGGGTTTAGGGTTTAGGGAAAAACATGCCGTTGAGTTGGATTGTTTTTTTTCAGAAACAGTTCGCAAATCGACCGTAGACAACAACTTGAATTTGTTGATGCGAGCGAAAAGCGCGGTTTCGAAAAAAACGGCATAAGTCTTCAACTGAGTTTGAACGCGTCTACATTCTTAATATTTTCGAAACGATCCATGCACTCGGAGTATGTACTCTACGACAATACTCGAGAGATTGACTTTCTGATTGCTTTGAATTTCCCTTTCATCCCTATTATCAACATATGAATATTTTCCACAAATATTTTGAAGTCAACCTAATACAAAACATCATCCATATAATTCCAATCCATATAACAGAAATATGCGGAGCAAACAAAGTCGTCGAAGTTTTCATATATTTGCTTTGGATGTTGTCTCATGTGCATACAAAATTTCCAATTATTATAATCATTACATGTGTTTTGCTTCAGTTATATCTTTTCCCCCCGTATATTGGGCGTTGTATTGTAGTCGGTCAGTAATTTCGATTTGACCGCTTCACTGAACTGATTTTAATTACATATGTAATAATATAGGTAGGTACGAGGAACTCTTTGATTAACACTTGTGTCAAAAATCAAATAGTCATCTATTGTAACTTATTGTATTTTTGAAAGAGGGATTTAAAACATGTAAAGTTATTTTAAGTGATTAGATAAATCTGGGTTGGTTATCGCTACATGATATCTGAAAATTTGTAAAAACCAGTTTCGTACGAAATTGCATTAAACAGACTGCAATGAATTGATATGACTACACCATGGCATCACTAAAGAATTGTTCGCCGTGTAACAAACAGAATAAGAAAATGAACATACGTTTAATGTCTACTGTTGTGCACAAAAATATTTTGCAAACCATAAGCAGCTTTATTTTAATATTCACAACAAATGCAAACCGACTTTAGCTTCGTTGCAGGAGATATTTATTTTTAATGTTTACACATTAATTAAGGCGTGATCACCATTGTGCTATCACTCTCCTCAGCTCACCTATATGAGTTTCAGCCGAGGATTACTATCGCTTACTTTAGTTTAAAAATCCACACATTTTGAAAAATGCAACTTTAAATAATAATGCAAATGCACAATGATTGTTTAATTTTGCACGATTGTTAAGCATTGATTACTACTAGTCATGCTCATGTTCACTACTCGCTGCACTCTTGTAGAGGATTGCGTCAACTTGAATGCGTACATCTATGTACCCGCTGATCCTTAAAATTATTTCAATACACACTGAAATAATTGAATCCATAATGAACTGTGTGAACATGACATTGTCATCTTATTCCCGATATGAATGTATATTGAGGTGTGACTCGTTAAGGAGACAAATATTTCAAACATATTTAAAATAGGATGTTCGCACCGCTACAGGGGAAAATGCTTCTTACTGTGTATTAACATTAGAAATAGTGCTTTTAATAACGCATAAGTTTGTTCAACAAAATCGGCGAACATTGCAATTTTCAAGAATATTCTTCTCTTTTCTTTTTTGTTAATGACGTTGAACACTTCTTTTTCTACGTTGGGTTAAACCGCGTTGACGCTAAGTTCATTGGAGTTGTCAAGAGTTTCGAATGTTCCAAAATGACTTTGTATATTGTAATGTGGAGGGATTATATAATCAGAGGAACCGTCTAATCCTACTTGCGTTAAACTACGTGTGTAGCCGAATACTTTTGAAAAAAGAGTTTTTCGGGCCTGACAAAACCTTACTGGTTACATTGGATTGTGACTAAATCTAACATCACGACAAGTGTGCTATCATCATAACAAATTGTGAAAATTGTTTTGGAATTTTTGCCGACTTTTTGAAATTAAATATAATTTTTATTAATTATGCGTTATGCTTTGAGAAGTTGCGTCTGCCTGTTATTTGTAACGATGTTTATAATGAAAATATTTGGTAAAATTTATTTTAATTCATCAACATCATTATTGAAAATTGTTAATTAAAAGAAAAAAAAAATTCTTTCATTAAAAAACATTTTAACTGATTGTTTTTTTGATACAATTCCCCCTCGATTTTTCCCATTTTTTTAAAAACGTGCGGTCGACTTCAAACATATAAAACAAAAAAATTTTAAAACATAACTAAACAAAAAAATTAACGCTCGCCAACGCATCGTCATGGATTTCTATGCAAACTAATCATAATTTTAAAAATTATAAAAAAATATAAATTAAAAAACACTAAAACACATTTTTTTCATTTTATTACCAAAAATAATATATATATATATATGGAAATTATTATATTTAATTTTTATTTATTTATTTATTTATTTATTTTTTAAATTCTTTTCTCTTTTGAAATTGAAAAAACAAAACCAATAATTTTAACTAAACAAATGAAAAACGTAGAAAACCTTGGTAATAAACTTTGTTTTTATTTTGTCATTAAATTTCTTTTACTATATTTGTTTTTCATTATAAAATCCAAACATATTAAGTTTAAAAAAACAATTATGAATAGAAATATTAGTTTTAAAGTTTTATTGGATTTTCTAAAGTAATTCTTAATTTCTGTTTATTTAAAACTAAAAAAAGAAAGAGAAAAAATATACAAAAATTTAATAAAATTTAATTTAATTTTTTTTTTTTTTTCATATATATCCAAAAATATTTAACACTAAAACCGTACATACCTTTCACTATACATATCCTTACACTTAAATAAAACACCAACAACTGAAAACTTGTTTTGATGTTTTAAATAAAAAAACAACTGAACTGAATGTTGCATACGTGGACTATAAACGATTTGGTCAATTAGTGCCACCTGCGGAGGTTGTGATTTTAGATGAAAAAGGTGATCGGGTAGACAATGGCAGCATCGTGGGACCCATGCAAGAAAGACAAATTCTAAAGTCCACTTGTATAGTGCGGAACACACGACCGCAACCCCAAGTGGGCTGGTGGCGTGGGAATAAACGTTTGACTACACGTAAGTTAAGCTTCTTTTCTTTGCTAACACTTTAACATAAATTAATAATAAAGTCATACCAAACTTATGGCGAATTGTTTACGCTCGTTAATGAATTAAGAAAAATATCTTTTTCGAGAAAGTTAAAGGAAGTTCTTTTCACAGTAGCGGGCAAAGACTATCTCACTACCTTTTTACTCTCCGCAAGCTTCTTCCGCAAAAGAAAAATCAACTTAAGTTTAAATTTCAAAGGTTAAATTCTATTACAGGCAATTGCTTTTACCAAACTTTGATTAACTTTTTACACATTGAGTGAACGATTTACCGGCGCATAAACAACCATCTATGGGTCAACGGCAGCAAAAACGATTAAGACTCAGTTTTAATTGCGCTAATAGCATTGCACCTTCGTCTTCAATGAACTAAGTCTCCTATCAAAGTAACGCTTAAAGTTAAACTTTTTCTTGTTGGTTTTTTCAAGTTTTCTTTAACATAATTTCATTTATTGAATGTGGAAAACTCTTTAAAAAATAAACGAACTTATACAAAACTCCAAGCAAATAAGTAAAAATAATGCAACTTAAACTAAAATTTTTCCTTAAGTCTTTTTCCATTCGACATCGCCCCCTTTTGTATGCTTTGCGTCTCTGTGAGTACTAACTTTTTTCCCTCTTTATGTTATGTTTCGTTAATTGCTTGGATCCTAATATTAGCGCCATTTGAAAAGTATGAGACAGAACTTCCTTTACAATAATTCGTTGCGTTCAACGGCTTTGCCTTTGGATCCATGACACGCCGTCTAGCTAAACCAGTTATTCCGTTATATTTATTGGTCAACATTATCTTATGACCCGTACTCGTCTCTCTGAAAAATGATTGAAAGCCAATTGGCCTGAGACATGATTGCTCCTCTCTTAGCCATAGTTTAAAAGGCTCCCTGTTCTTGTTTTTTAATATGAATCAAATATTCAGGAAATATCCCTTATAGATGTGGTACAAGAGTACTTACTAACCGTGAAAGATCATAGGCCGCACCGAGATGTGTGCACGCGAACCGCCGACTTAAAACTCTTCGCAACTTTTATCTAGTTGGCTATACATTAGTCGATGTGCTTGTGACTTAAAATAAAATTGTCGTTCGCTTCGATATGGTTTAGGTTCTATGCATTGAAATTATATTAAGATTGGTGATCAGTTGGTGGCCATTTTTAAGTCAAAGCATTCTTCAGTTTCAAACCTATACGCAAACTACAGCGTAAGGTTGTCACAGAACGGTTTACTTGCTAAGAACAGCGCATAATCTCCAAAATTTGGATAATTTCTTTTTCTCACTTTTGTGGTATTTTCTTCAATTCTCGTACTTCTACGTCGTCTTGGCATCGAGAGATTACGCGATAGGATATATACGCCGTCTCAAATTTTTACACAAAATGTCTATCTGTGCCTTTACTGGGATGACTGTGATCTCGAAGTTACGCAATGGGCAAAATTGTGGACATCGAAGTCGAAGTTCACCAAAAACTGTTAATAAAACTAAACAACTGTTAAATAAATTTTAAAACATACAGAGCACGACAGTTACATTTTAATGAACGGTCTATTACGTATCGTCTCCTCCGTGCGTACACTTGCGTATTCGAGACGTGACGACCTTTGTTCTTATTCGGAATCTTAATGCTTGCAATGCGTTTCTATGCAGAGAATAAATTATTAATAAATTAATTATACGGTTGCACAAAGATAAGGTGGAAGTGTTTTTGTCTATTTTAAAATTTTTCAAAAGCAAAAAAACAAAAAACTACTCGCAAATATTTTTTGAAGCTCAATTCACTAAACTTAATTAACTTTTAGATTCACCATCGTATGATGAACAAAATGGTTTATTTATGGCAACACTAGAATTATCGCTGCAATTATCACGCGATGATTTGGGGCATAATATCGAATGTCGAGTTGATTCCGCTGCTATACCAAACACACTCAAAAATCAATTTAGTGTCGATTTACAAGGTAAGCTGAGATGACAACAGCGTCGTAGTCTGGTTTATATGAAATTTGTAAATTTACACTAAACTCGCGCTTAGTAATCTATTAAAGAATAGAGGGCAGAACCAATAACAACACACAAGCACAGCAACTATGTCGACAATAACAGTATCATAATAATATTAAAAACCGATAATTATTTTAATTGCAGTACGACCCACCAGTATAACTATAAATGGTGTGGAACATCATACGGTGCAAGGCAGTAAAGTGGTGTTAACATGTGATGTAAGTAGTAGCGAAACACAAGAAATTTTAAACAAACTAAATTATTATATAAAACACCAACGCAAAAATAAATCAAGCAGGGAAAAGGGAAAATCGGTAAAAAGAAAAGTCAAGAACTTGAACGCGATTTAGGACAAACCAAGGAACAACGAATATGTCTAGCCTAACGGAAGTCTTTACTGTAACATTCTCTTTAACTAACACTTACACGTGTACCTTTAAATATATAATTAACAATAATTAAACGTTAATTATTTAATGATATTTCAAGTCGTTGTCTTTACGGTATAATAGCATGGAAAGCGGTAATTTTGCTTCCTTTAACAATACATTGTATTTCACCGTTAGGCTGCACTATTGAATAACATTTCGATAATGCTTTCCACAAAAACGTTTAAATAATAATTAACGAAGAATTTCTGCGGATAATATAATTTGAGTTAACTATAACATTGCAGATACATGGTGCGCGTCCTCCGGTTAACTTAACATGGTACAATTCCACACAGCCCATCAGTTCCGAGGATAATAATATAAGTGAAATTCGCACAAAAGCGGTAAGTATGCCATAATATTCGCACTCTTCTTAACAGAAAACAAAAAACTTTTATTTAATTCAACATTTTTTTATTTTTCTTGTCTCTTATCGTTTTGTACCACTAGTTCGGAAAGGAGGATGGCACCTATCACACACAGTCGGAGCTTATCTTTAACGCCACACGTTTCGAAAATGACATGGTATTCCGCTGCGAGGCCGAGAATATAGTTTTGCAAATAAATCGAGAAAAACCATTCACATCATCCATGACTTTGGAAGTATTGTGTAGGTATCAGCCAATACCCCATAGTCATGTTATATAGAGCAATAAAATAATAAATAAAAAAAAATTTTAAAACCAAATTTAAAAAAAATAATAAATAAAAACAGTAAACAATTAAATAAATAACAAAATAAAAAAAATGTACTGTCAATTGTCTGGTATTTTAGTTTAATCCCTCTCTGTTTTTCTCTTTATCTTCACTTTGCAGACCCACCAGTGGTGAAAGTTAGCCCTCTTGAAATTACAGTAAATACAAGCGACACAGTTTTACTGAACTGTGAATACGTAGCCAATCCAGCATCTCTAACACATGTTGTGTGGTAAGTAGAAAAGTATAAAAGAAATAATCCATAGGAGTAAAAAAAATATTCATTTTTAATCGATAAACGTTGTGTGCAAACACTTACGTACACGAAGAGAAATGTACCCTACTAAGTGACGAAAGGGAGAAGAGATAATAATGTTTCATCTACTGTAGAAAGTGCCAAAGAGTTCCTAAAACCGATAAATCCGCGACAATGATATGGGAGATGGGGGCAAACTAAACCATAGGTTAGACCGCTGGAATTTTGAAACCAAACTTGTCTCAGGCTATTTATATTTTTACAAATATTGTACTTCAATAAGTGTGTATGTAACTCATACGCCTTGGGCGTGTGTTTAGACCGTTTGTTAATCTCAGCTCGTAGAATGGAGAAAAGTCCTCAAAGAAACATCTTTAAGATAAAAAATATGTAATTTAATTAATTAAATATATAATAAAAACTAAAGAGAAATTTATCGTTTCAATTTTTAGTCAATCGATGCAAATCGTTTAAGTTTAAATACATAAGCATGTACGATAAACTGTTCACGTTATATACGCTTACGCCAACCCCCTATATATTTTAAAATTATTAATTTCAAATTTGTCCAAAGCAGTTATTATATGATTTTATATAATAATAAGAAAATGTTTAAACTTGTTTTCATTACCACGTAATCATCTTAGGCATGATTTTTTCATTTCTATACTGTTTAACGTAATCATTCGGAACTGCTCTGCATACCTTGTTCATATATTTGGTGGAAGCTTTCTACAATGTTTGTTTTTGGGATAATGTAAACGCATGAAAATTAAACAGCTGTCACAAACTACTCTTGTGCTGCGAACAACAAAACTCTACCGCATGCTTAAACCACTTACGGAGGAATACTAGCGTGCACGACTATATACAATATAAACAACCACCAACAGCTATTTAGAAAATCCCTGAAATACATATGGTTATATGCTAAACTAAAATTTATACAGAGATAAACATAGACATATATATATGTGTGTATAACATATACTATAGTATACTATATAATAACAACAATTACAACAACGAAGAACAGGAGCGACTGTTTGGAAACGTTATATGTAAAAATTCCGGAAGGAGCTGCTGCCTATGATATAAAATGTAAATTTTGTACCATTTTAATTTTACGTTTCGGTGGTTATATAAGTGTGTATGCTTGTGTGTGTGTATTCAAATAGAAAGTATATGTGATTCAACAAGAAGGATGTAAATGTTAAGGATGAGTATAACCACAGAGGAAATAGTTATGCGTTCTGTGTACACAATGCATGTACGTACATATAAGAAAAATGTGTAACAAGTACTTTAAAAAGAAAAAAGCAGAGACTGATCGAGAAAATTCTAACTTATTAAATGCTTCATGTCAACTCGCTGGATTCTTCAATATTGCCGTCGTACACTTCAACGGGGCTTTTTCTATAGAAAATCGAAGCTCTCCTACGATATTATGAAATACATTGATCACAAGCTCGCCTTATCCTTTAGTTCATTTCGGCACAAGGTTTCCCCAACGTTGGCTCGCATATTATAGGTTCATCGGCTGGTATTTATGGAATTAAGCTAATAGCGTGTAAAAAATATAGCGTAATTTCACTTCATTTATTCTTTTACTGAAAAAAGTTTCAAAACTTAATTAGACCGGGCAATTGTTTTTATAAAACAAACTTCCAACCAGGCCTAACTACTACTAAAAATCTGATGTAACCTAGCAATAACTGTTTGGTAATGGCGTCCTATAAATTTCATATTTGAATTGATTCGATCTGTTGGCAGCAAACATCCAAATGTTCCTGGCAACCTAATGCTTACACATATGCATATTATGTGCAGGCATCTTGACATCTAGAAAGATGAGCAGGAAGAGAACAAGATGTATATATGTATATATATGGATGAAGGAAAGCCAAAAATAATTTTTCAAGTTTGTCTCTTCAAGCACTCGAGTACGGTTTAGTTGTAGATGCGCCAAATTAAGACTGTTCACGTATGTGTATTCAGCTTAACTTCCCTTTAAATGCAATGACGTCTTTTCATTAGTACAATGAATGCATACGTACGAACATTATGTGTTAGCTGTATACTTTGCAGTTTCTCTTTACTTTGCTTTTTCCCTTTTTTATTTCATTTTTCTAATTTGATGATATTTTCATCTCTTCTCTTTCTTCAACAGTGTGACATAATTAAACTGCTGTAGATTCGTTGAGATCTGACGCTTAAAAGCACATAAAATAAAGACATTTTTGTGCCGTCAACCATGAGCAGGTTTTGTCACATGAAGACACATTTTTTATTGTATATGTCTGCGTATGCTGTAAGTCTTTAGATAATTCCTTTACATTTTGCATACAGCTCAGTTAGCGTTTTGGCTTTCATGGAGAACATATACAACCACAACGTTGCGGGAGCGGGCGGCGAAAAAGGAATAATGTTGATAATGGTTTGAGAATTTCAGTAAAACAAAACAAAGCGAGAATACCATAAAAAAAAAATTAAAAAAGTCCTTCAAAAAGTAAAAGAAAATCCAACGCTAGTCACACAATTGAATTTTATCACATAGGGAACTTTCTCAATTTCTAGATCTAAGATTTCGTTGCACATGCAACTATCATCCAGGCATACATACTTCCTAATAACTTATATATGTACATACATTCAGCAATGTAAGTCATTGTGTTAAGTTACATGATGTGCTGAATTGCTACAGTTGCCGCGCCTGATACTGATGCTGATGTTGTTGTTATTGCCGTTGCCGTTGCCATTGCCATTGTCATCATATGTATGTAGTTTGGCGGCATTTTCAATTAGTGTAGATTGCTTCGTTCACAAGATTTTCGGTTTCTAACAGATGATACATGAATGCACTTCTTATCACTTGAATTCTAACTTCTTTCTTAGATAATTTAACAGCAAACACATATTAATGTATATTTATTGTATATATATGGCATTCATATGTGTACACATAAATGCAGATATTTGTTTTCGCATAAAGACCAAGTGTATGATGATTTTAAAAATTTCCAAAATCAATATTATAATACATTTATGTATTGAAAAAAGTATAAGTCACTGTTTGTATAAAAAGGTATATCAAATATTTGAGATTAACAGTCGTTTGCAGTATAACTGAAACTATTTAAAACTGAACAATAAAGCCTCTGATCTCGAAGTTTTTAAATAGATTCTCTTTGTCTGTTCATCCATTGTATCTTTTCGCTTGGCTGATCGTAAAATTTTTATGCTTTAAATGTAGGACCGTTCGTAGTCGCGAAGAGTTGAAATTCAATTATCCCCAACTGTCCCGTTATTACTATAATTATTACGGGCGATGTCTTTCTTTAGGTAATTTTTTCGTGCTTTATACCTAAACATATTCAATAAAAGAAAAGAGAAGTAAGGTTCATAAAAAAAACTCATGGAGGTGGGATTATCGCTATCTTAAAATTTTAGCTTTGTATTAATTTTGTGCAATTGGGTGCATCCAAAGGGCTCTTTACTTCAAGTCTCCTGCGGTAACGAAACCATTTATAGTTTCACTGCTTGAGAGATCTTGACGCAGGAACGAAAGTAAGTCCTAAGTATTAAGTAAGCTTGTTTAGGGAGCATCGTGGTGGCTGTGCTCATCCCAGCAACGTGGCAACTATAAATAATGAGGTCAGATAGGTAGAGGTCAGATAGGCACTCCTACTTTTATACTGCAATGTATACATTTAAAAATAAATCTCCTATACATACTAAGTTTGTGCGTACGTATGCAACACACAGAAGGACTTAAGATAGACCTCTTAGCTTGTCTATCCGCCAGCTCGTTTCGCTTCTTTTTGTTTAATCTATGGGCCGCAATTTTTGAGATATTTTCATAAAATTTGCCATGTTTATGTGTTTTACCGTGTAAACGAACGCTATTGAAATTGGTTCAGAGCGGACCACTTTTTCGACCGCTTCCCATATAATACCTTATTTTGAAAAGTCGTTGTATAAGTAACTGCAGAAAGGTGTAAGGTATGTAGCAGTGAGCCCTAACCAATTATAGTGTTTCTACTTTTTAATTTTAAAAGATATTACAAGCAAACATTTTCTTTCGATATATACCTGATATATCAAGATGAAATAAAGCGAAATGAATTCGATTAAATATATTTATTCGTATAGAGTAGTTTTACACGACATAATGTAAAACCATAATGAAAATATTTGTTTCCTTCTCTTTGTCTTATTTCTCATCTCAATAAGTATTGATTCTCAAATATAACTAGTAGAATTATATTTAATGAAGTAAACTAACACTTAACAAATTAAACTAGTACAAACAGTGCTACCCTTCCTTTTCATCTTGGTGAGATAGTCGTACAAAAAATTACCCGCTTAAAGGATTTATTTCTTTTATAAAATATCTCAAATGTGTCATAGAATTTGTCATAATTGTGCGTATAAGTGTATATGTGCGTACGCTTCTGGGTGTGTGTGTGTGTGTGTGTGTGTGTGTGTGTGTGTGTGTGTGTGTGTTTTTTTTGCTTAGCGAGCTACAAAATCTTCGAAAGATACTGCTGGTTCTTAGTAGCAACATGCACGATTCGCAATCCATGGCGCTTACGTAATAATAACTACCCCCCCCCACACACACACACACACACGCTTCTTCTACCACTCTCCCCCGTGGGACCGCCGTTAGGTCTTACTTCGCGGAGGCTGGTTGTCATTAGCACGCTTCTGATGATGGGACCTCAGTGGAATACACTATTGGCGTCCACTCCCTCTGCTCATCACCCGTTGTCCCTCCAGTCGTCGTAACTCCACGAGGGTATTGCCAGCGAACGCGTCTAGGGTGTTCCAAGCTGCTGCACTGCCAATCATTACGCTCTTTATCTCGTTAGGTGGCACTTGAGGCGTCCCGTTCTCAAATCTTCAGCAGTACAACATTACGTGCCCTTCTTCCGTATACGGAAGAAGACTCGCAGACGGAAGAAGAAGGCAGTTAGGCGAGCTGTCGTGTCCGAAACTGTGTAAATAATTCCAAAAGCAGCTATGACCAGTTAGGAGCTGGGTGAGGTGATAGTTTACCTCGCCGCGGCGTCTTTCAACCTATCGTCTTATGCTAGGGATAGGAACGAACGTCCATCTTCCTTTGGTCGTCCTTTCCCACCTCGACTGCCATATTCTCCACGAGGCCATCCGTTCCTCGTTTCCTATAACGCGTGAGGAGAGCTCGTTACCGCGACGCTGTTCGTAGATACGGCTCATCTCGTCGGCCAGAATGCCGACTGGCAGGATGCCAACTAGCACTAGCACTGCTTCCTCCGACACGCTACGGAATGCGCAAATCTACCTCAGGGCCCTAAGGCGATATACCGCGGCCAATTTTTGGAGTGTCGTCTTTACAGTCAGTGCACCCGCCCATAATGGGTTCGCATACATAATGACTAAGGCCACCACCGTGGCTATGACGTTCCTCTTAGCTGTTTTAAGCCCACCCACGTTTGGCATAATCCTTGCCAGTGCCGTCTAGATGCCTGCCGCTTTCTTCGCCACGTAATCAATATGAAGCCTGAAGTTGAGGCGGTGGTCAATTATGACTCCCAGATATTTGAGCGCGGGGACTGATTGCACTATGTGATCCTCGATTTTTATCTTGCACGTCTCTGGCTTTTTCCGGCTACTCACAAGCACAACTTTAGTTTTGTGTTCAGCCAGCTCTAGGCCCAACTTGTTTAGCCATGCTTTTATGCGCATGATTGCCTCGGTGGCTTTCGCTTCTACATCTGCAATTTGCTTTGCGACCACCACTATCCTTACATCGGCGGCGAATCCAATACTTGCTGCGCTGGTTCTTCAGGACGTCGTCATACATGATACTCCGCAAGAGAGGGCCAAGAACCGACCCTTGTGGGACGCCTGCTGATATTTTGTACAATTCTGTGCCGTTGTCGCTTTCATACACCAACGTACGTTTCGACGTTATGATATCTAATACATACCTGGGGAAGTGCGTTCTTATAAGAGCCTTACGGATAGCTCCCCAATCCGCCGGGTTAAAGGCGTTTTTAACGTCGAGTGTAATCAAGGCACAGTATTTCTTGGCGCCACCTTTCCATCTGTTCCCGGCTATGGTGCCGGATGTCAGCCTCCCTAGGTGCTTTATGGCATCTATTGTCGGCCGCGTTCTCCTGAAGCCGTACTGGTTATTGGATAGAGCCCCATTTTCTTCGGCTACTAGCAGCAGATGCTCGTATACTACTGATTCTAGCAGTTTTCCCATCGTATCCAGGAGACAGATAGGCCTCTATGACGACGGGTCATCCAATGGCTTACTGCTTTTAGGGATCAGCACCAGCCTCTGCATCTTCCATTTCTCCGAAATGACTCTCTCTCTGAATCATTGCTACAGAAGCTGGGCAAATATCCCCGGTCTTTCCCTAATCGCAGCCTTTAATGCTTTATTGGGGATTCCGTTCGGACCTGAGGCCTTTTTGCCGCCAATTCTTTTACTGCCCGCAAGCACGTCTTCCATAGTACCAGCCGGGGGTGGTTCCTGCTCCCTTCCGAGGAGATCCACCGCTATATAAGGCGACCTTTGTGGGAAAAGTGTTGTCACAATTTTGCTCAGCATGGCAGGGCACGTGAGTTGTGGCCGGCCATGCCATTTAAGTTTCTTGAAAACCACTTTGTACGGAGTTCCCCATGGGTTGCCGTCTGCCTCTCTGCACAGAGCCTCGAAACAGTTTCTCTTGCTACGCCTAATGGATCTCTTCAAGGCACCGATTTGTAGGCGTGGACCCGACTGTCGAAATCTGGCTTTCCCCTAGACCGCTGGACCAATCTTCTGGCTTTAAGAGCACTCCTTCCTGGCCGCACCTATTTCCGCGTTCCACCTGTAGCACGGGGCGCGTTTTTTGTATATCTTTTTTCTAGACATTGATGCGTCGCATGCTTCGATTATGGCGGTATACACTTTGTGTACGAACTGCTCCGTTGTATCACCATTCATCGCACGGGACGAGAAAGTCAGCCCGAAGGTTTCTTCGTCGAACGACATGTCGTTCCACTTCGGACCCTTGTGCGTCAGACCTCCATTTCCTCTGCCTCGTCGGGCCTCGTCCTCTATAAACATGGCTTGGTGGTCGCTGCCCGAGTAGCTTTCACTGAGCGTCCACCTACACTTTGGCACCAGGCTATCGCTCACGAACGTGATGTCGATCACTGATCCAAAGCCCGCTTTCCTGAACGTGTGTTTTTGCCCGTCGTTCATTTACGTCAGTGGTAGTATCGCAAACGCTTCCAGAAGAGCATGGCCTCTAGAATTTGTGGCTCTACTGCCCCATTCCACCGCCCAGCCGTTAAAGTCTCCCGCGATTATGACCAGTGGTTTGCTGCGGGCTTCTGCCACTAGCTCCTTCAACATATTCAGGAACTCTCCCTGCGTGCAGCTTGGGGGTGCATAGCAGCTGTAGCAATATGTATCCCGAATTCTCGCCCGCACGTAGCCGTTGTGCTGGGCACCTTCATCCAGGAGTGCGGATTCTGGTGTCCAGATGACTGCTTTTCTTGCTGCGTGTTTGTGTGCGTGTACATACGCAAGTGTAGACAAATATAATTTATAATAAATTCGTGTTATACGATATGTAATAACAGAGAAGTAACAACGAAAGTCATCTGGCTTTAATCATATGCTACATACGTAACGAAACGATGTTGCTCCTGTTGTTGCTGTGAATATAATGTAAAAATGTTTCTCCACATTTTTTGCGGAAAGATAGTGATTTCCTTTGGTTTGCAATTATTTTCCGTTACAAACGTATGCGTGTAAATATGTATGTGTAGTCAATACGAAATATATTTTCACATCATATTTATAGGCTGAGAATTATAGGATTTTTTTTGTTTTTAAATTTAATACTTTGTACCGGGGATTTGGACTGCATGAATCTTTTGTGATATTTCCAAATAAAATTTAAATTACTTTTATTTCTTCTTTATGGACATATTATGCTGAACCTTACTTTCCAGAAGGCACGACGAGGAGACACCGAAATTATTTTTTCTCTCTTCTTTGCAAGCGTTATGTTTAACTCAAACATAGTCCATAATTTTTTTAATACTTATGTTGAACAATTCAACACGTTTCTGTACAACGAAGTCTGACGACTTTTTGCTGCTGTTACTGTTGTTATTATTATTGAATTTTTGTTCAGTCTATGTGCTACGCGTACACACAGACATTTAAAAAAAGAAGAAAAAAACCATTGTGGCATAAATCCGGTTCTCTGTTGAACGAATGTAATTAATTTTAATTATCGCAAATGCAATAAGCCGAATTGTTCGTAAGTTAATGACCTCATTCATGTTCGCTTGGTGCTTGCCTTCCAACCGGCTAGCCGGTCAGTCAGCTTAGCCCTAGTGCTTCTGCGAAAGTCATGACTTTTATATTATTGCAATCTCATTACAATCGAATTTTATTGTAAAAGTTTTATACAGACAACACACGATATCGTGTTCATATTAGCTTATCGCATGCAACAATTATAAATACGTATATTAAGGTTCAAATGTGAACAAAAAATTGTGTTAGTGCTTGTAAATTCTTAAAAAAAAACATCCTTTTTTCAAGTGCAGGAGATCACTAAATAATGAAGCTAAAGCAGATGCAAATCTAACAGATGTAATTCTCGGAGCGAGTACCGCACTATACCCTAATCAAAATTCACACTCAATCTTCGCGTATATGCCGAACAGGTCGCTTCCTAAAACGTAATTTGCAAATTATTTATGTAAATTTTTAATTTTATGTCCAGGCGTCCAACGCCTTTTCCTTAATATACATATATTTATATATATTATAATTTATGAAAATGTCCTAGCAGTCTGCTCAGATGAATGAAGGAAAGGGATCTTAGCATGCAATCAGTCGGCCAATGCCAGAAATATAAACTTTCTTCTTCTCTCATTACTTTTTTTTTCTCCGTTGCGCCTCATAGGTTGAGCTCAGAAAATGTTAAGGCTTAATTTATTTTAATAAAAAAAGAAAATGACACGTGCGTATAGATGTGGACTTAACCACAGAAGGAACATACATTAAAATTTTCTTTCCGTTATTGAGATGGTGGTAGCGCAATTGCTTTTAGCATCAGCTGTTACTTGTCAATATGAAAAGCAGGAAACTGTGCTTTAGCTTTCAAATGGCATTTCTTTTATCTTTTCGTCCTTTTCTATCATTAAAACATAATGTTCATACTTGGCATTGCTATTTAATATTTATACCTAACTGAAGTGCTTATTATTTGAAAAGGTTTTAGTTTTTGTTGTTTTTGTTTTGTTTGTTTTACTTTTTTCTTTTTCCTCTGTGAAAACCAGTTGTGCTTAACAATATACAAAATTTTTATTGTTTAACATGTTGTTGTGCTCATTAGCAACAATTTCTGCTCGCCAGAATTCAACGCTAATGAAAAGCAAATAGTTTTGCAGGCAGCCAAAGCAATGAACATATGCATCGCATTTGCACGCATTGACGGATACATACAACAACAAAAAAACGGGTATATAAACTAACCGGAAATTGTTAGGATTTTTTGAGCGTCAGTTACAGATACTTTAACGAAAAAACGTGCTAATTGAAATTGCATTTCGAGCAAAAAATTATCCCCTAATTACTCACAATGCAAACAAAACGCTTTAAATGTATATTTTTGAAAAATTTATTTTAACTTTAAGTAACTCTTAATTTGAACCATAAACTTGTTAGTAATTCAAAAGTGACGTAAGTAAAAATATTTTCAAAACATTTAAAATCCTTTAGTTGTTTTCGTTGTTAGAGAGAATCTCTCTGCGTTCAATTTGCATAATAATTAAATTTAGTTATAAAAATTTTCCTCAATTTTGTAGTACTGTCTGTAGCTTTTGCGGAGCTACGAGAGAACACCCGTTTTCCCCATCGTATATCATTTCTAATATGTTCATAATTTATAATTAGCTTTAAAAATTAATTGCCTTTTAACAGTAAAAGTTTTCTCACTTTTAATAGTCAATTTGTATAAAGTGAACATAATTTAAAAAAAAAAAAAAACAGAAAAGAAAATCAAGAATATTAAATTTTACTACTGACTGTAACACTCTATTATGTGGATAGGGAGGGTTGTATGTAAAATGATGCAAAGTTAAAACGATTTAAATTAGAGAATAACAGCCAAGAGACTATAAAATAAGGGAAGATAGCGAGGTACATTTATTATTATATATATATAATCTTGGGCTTTTAAATTGAATTACAAATATTGAAATTCATTTAATTGTCAACATAAGGGAAATTTTATTTTCCAAAAGCATGTTATAAATTTTCTCAGTTCAAAGGCGCATAAAATTTTATTAAAAATTGTTGACGTAACAATTTATTTATTCATTCTTGTAGGTATCGCAATGGCGATGTGGTTAATGTGAATGACACAGAACGCTATGAAGGTGGCAATTCGGAGAACGTCGCTTTAGTTATACGCTCCACCGATAAGCAGGATATTGGCAACTATTCATGCCAATTGTCGAATGTCATTGGCAAAGGCGTCTCAGAGCAACAAATCGATTTAGATGTACAATGTAAGTCTTTTCAACTCCTCTCGTCCACTTGGATGGCGAAGTAGTTTACGTGTTATGCGACATATGCATGTTTTTCGTGTTGTTTATCTTTCGCTTGTCTTTTTTTTTGTTATAGTTGTACCAATCGTTGAGGTTTTGATGATACCCGAGGGTCCTGTCAAAGAAAGTGACGAATCGAATGTTACATTATTTTGCAACATTTTAGATGCCAATCCATCCATTTTAACTAAAGTGCGTTGGTATGCGAATTCCACACTGCTGAAGGAGTTGCCCGATTGCGAAGAAACGCGGGTAAATAGCATGGTCGCATAATATAATATTTACTTCTTTTATGTTTACCCCCTATTACCCTCTTACAAAAAAAGGAGGATTTGTGTCATATTGATCCCAGTAAATTATTATTGGAAAGTATAGGACGCGGCTTTTTCTACAATTATTCATGTGAGGGTTACAATGCTGCTGGTTGGGGAACACGAAGCGATGATAAAGAATTATTGGTTTGTATAAAAAAAAAGAACATTTTTCTGCTGTAAACACAGTTAATGATCGATTTCATCAGGTGCATTACGAACCCGGTCCCGCTGTTGTGACACATTTTCCCTTAATAGCGGTAAAGAAGAAAAGCGTTACATTCTCTTGCTCAGTAGACGATCCGGGCTATCCGGAATCTAATAGGTTTGTAAATAAAAACATTCAGATATTTAATAGCATTTATCCTCCCATGAATCACTACAAACACCATCATAAACCAAGATTATCCATGTCATCATCACAATTACCATCACTACTGTCATCATCATTGTCATCATCATCATTATCATCCATTCCGACTTTATGGTCATTAACAAATCGTTCCACACTTATACCACAAATACAAATTTATACCGTACAACAATTGCAAGCTTCTGAGGTGGAAGAAGCTTATGAAGTTTTAATTGGCCAACATTTTCAAAAACAACTACATGTACAGCAACAACAACAAAAACAACAGAAACAACAACAAGAACCACATGCAGATAATTCCCAACTAAAACCAAAACATGTGCTTAAAGAAACTCATGCACTAATTGATTTAACAAACAATTCCTTTTGCACACTGCTCACATTGACCACATTTTCACCACAATCACAAATCTTAACATTGCTAACAACAACAACAACCACCACAACCACCACCACCACATTCAACAATAACAAACGATACCATCATCATCCTCGTCAACATACATCTCATGCTGCTCACAATAATGATAAATATGCTGCTACGGCCACGGGTGCTGTCGCCAATGTTGGGGGTGGCGTTGCAACAACAATGCAACCAACAACATCGACGCTTTCGTTGTATCGTAAAATGGGTAAATTTTCATTTGTTGCCCAAACCGTAATGCCTTCATTCAGATATCGCTGGCTGCGTGGCGGTCGTGGTCCACTGCAAGACGTTGTCACGAAAGATTGGACAGTCGAACCGGTCGGTTTAGATAGTCGCACAAACTATTCATGCTATGCTTTCAATGAGGGCGGCAAAGGTGTTATGGCTACAGTCAATTTAGAGGTGCATGCTCCACCGTTTTTCATCAAAAATCTGCCACCGTACACGGGCATGTTGCATACGTCCCGCAATGCGAATCTTACATGTCGCATTGAATGTGTGCCGCGCTGTGAGATTTCCTGGCTAAAGGATGGCGTGCCCATCGACAAGAACGATACACGCTATTTTGTCAAAGACAAGTACATGGATGCCTCACCAGCCACCGGAGACTTCGAAAGTATGCTTTCAGTATTGGTAAGTGTATCAGACGGTAAGGTTAAATGAAGAAGAAGATTTATAACGAGAAATAGGGTAAGAAACATAAAAAATAAAGAGAAAACCACGATAAAAATGAAAATAACAAAAATAAGAGCACGTATGGAGACTTTTCGCAGAGCCTTTTTCACCACAACCTTTAGAGAGCGTATGTGCAATTTAATGCCGATAAAGTAATTGAGATAAATTTTTCCTTGCTAAACGCCATATAAAGCAACGGAGAAACGGTAGAAGATTGTAAAAGTAATGCCTTTATGTGTTGCTTTTGTTATATGTATGCGGAACAGTGAAATAAAAAATAAAAGAAAAGATTGCATATCTTAAAGAATTGATAAAAGGAAGATTGTACGCCGTGGCTTCCTTTTGCTTAAAGCGCTTTCAGCATACACACCCTTTCACTTAAATAAGAAGAAAAGTGTTAAAGCATAACTTTGACAAGTTTGGAAAGATTGTAAACTCAGCAAAGAACCCATTGATGGAAAACAAAGACGTGTATGACAGCTGAATTCGTTACACTCCTATTGCAAATTTAACCAAACACATAATTACTCGTATATCAGATTAGTACGTAAAATTATCTTAGTGAGGGAGAGGGAATCTATGCTTTAGTTGTTAATTCCGCAATCTTAGCTCTTCATAAGAGGATCTGTTGAGTTCAAACTCCGAAGAAATTCCTTTTTTTTATGCGATTTATTTGCTTAAACTATTGAAAATATTTTGGAAATTGTAGACTACCACCAACATGAACAAGTGTAAAAAATCGTAGAGAGTAAGAATTTATCAGCCGGTTGCAAATCATTTGAGAACAAGACTTTTAAGAGGCCACAACAAACACATTTGCCAAAGTTTAGATCTACGTCTGGTGAAAGCTACAAGTTACTCGCACTGAGAATATTTGAGAGTCTTGCTTTTCTAAGGCCTTCGCTTAAAATTGCTTAGCACTTAAAACGTTTTTGATGGAGAATAACGTGTGTTTGCATATAATACCTCAGTTGTTGTGATTGTTAGAGTTTCAACAACAGGCAAATGCGTCAGCCTATGAACGGACATGGTGAATACTAGGAATCTATATCTATATTTTACAATGTCTCTCTCTCTGATAGGAACGTGGCCCGAGTGCTTCAAACGCAATACTAACTCTGCCGTGGTCTTTTCTTACTTCGTTTGGTGGTGACTAATACTTTTTAGCAAATGGAAAAGAAAATCGATCTCTGACTTCTGACACTGTTTATTTCTTTTCTTAAATGCATCTTTAAAACCTCCTTCTTTACTTATTTGAAAAAGCAAAGAATAAGAAAAACGGCGTTTGTTTTTTAATCCGTACAGCATTTCAATATGTCCAATTGGCCAAATAAGAAATTTGACATTGAGGGCGATAATGCCAATTACACATGCGTATCCACAGGCAATACGGTGGGCCCGGGTATTAAAAGTGCCACTTACTTCAGCATTGAATGTAAGTTTTAATCCAAAAAACATAACAAAGTGTCCTCATACGTACTTGCTATACAATGCAGGCTACACACGTATGTTTTTATATGTATGTCTATAAACTTAAATCCTGGTAAAAGCAATGGCAAAAGCAACAGCAACAATATATATATAAAAAGGATGAATACGAGAACACATTCACAAAAATACTCACGTACATACAAACAAATTGAAAACAACAGATAAAACTTTGAAATCCTTGACACATGTGTCGGTGTATAACAATAGAGTTTACACGTATATATATAATATATATATATATATATATATATATACGTACAAGAAATATATATAATATATATATAATGTGAATATATATAGATACACGCGCTATTACTTTTTTCTTTATGCATATGTGTCCAGTGATTGTTGCTGTTGGCGATGCTCTTGTTGTTATTGTTTATATTATTGTTATGAAATTTTATGACAGATGCCCCCGATAATACAACCGTATCGGAAGAAGTTGTTTATGTACAAGAGGAAACAATACCAGGACGTGTCATATGCAAATCAAGAGCTAATCCGGGTAAGAATACAGCCAATAACATATATTAAAAAAAAAAAATTTTTAAAAATTGAAATCGTCAAAAAAATGGCGTACAATTTATAAGCGAACAAAAAATATCGATTTTTATAATGCACACATAAACATATTTTTGCGCTACTTTTTTTTTATTTTTGCTTTTCTTTGTGTTTTTCGTTACAACGCACCCCTTAGAACCCACCTATGAATGGCTGCATAATAACAAAACTGTCATACGAGGTAATGCTTTAATTATCAATACGTCGATGATGCGTAATGATACCGGCCGCTACACTTGCGCAGCGTTTAATAAGCACGGCCGCAATACAGCCGAAACGTTTATTGATGTCCAGTGTAAGTATTGGAAGAAAATGAAGAACAGTAAAAGAACGTTTTTTCAATTATATGCATTTTAATATTAAGCGATTACTTTTCTGGCTTGTGGCTTTTGTTATGGACATGTACTTGGTCAGCTCATGAGACAAAAGGTATTTCTTTACCTATTTGTTCATAGTTCAGAAGTCCTTTCTTGAAAAAGCGAACTTGCGCAGCATTCGTTTTTCATTGTTGTCAAATCTAGGGTTAAGTTGCAAAATAACAAGGAAAAGAGAACAATGAGGGTGCGATTATGGTACCTTTCGTTTTTTGGTTAACAAAAAAAATTATACGAGACATTCTATGCAAAGTGTTGTTCATCATTAGCCGTTATTTTTGCAATCTTTCTCGCAGCATGTGGAGTTTTTGTTGAAAAACTTATTTGTCTTTTACGTGGACCCACAAAACGAACCGCTTTCCGATTTCGCCATAAGAATGGAAGAGTTTCACAGGCAGGCCCTAAGAAGATAGAAGTCACAATATTATGTGGTTCGTTATAGTTTTGGTTACGACTTTGTTTAAAAATCATTTCCAATTTAATTATAGTTTAATAATAAGAAAATATTCGCCTTTCACCGATTCTTGGATGTCGATTAATGACGAGGAAAGGTTTGTGTTGCGATCGTCATGGTAAGTTGATCGTTTAACCTTTTACACCCTTCTTACTTTTGTAACAAAGTTTGAATCGTTATTCATCCTTCTCCGCTAGTTGTTGACATAGTGTGCACTCTTTTCCCGAGGGCCCTAATTTTTTGATCCTTATGTAAAGTTGCGTGAAGAGAGAGAGAGAGAGAGAGAAAGAAAGAAATTTTTTACCCAAACCATCATCTCAGCCAATTGTCTTCGACAACGTTGTACTTCTTCACAAACCCTGAATGATATCAATACCAGGATGGCACTAGCAGGAATTACTAAAAACATTGATTTGAAATTGTTTTGAATTCACTTCAATTCGATTCGATAGCATTCAGCACGATTTTATGCGAGTCTGCTCGATTAGGTGTAATTCGACTATAGTTGATTCGAAAATTTCATTGAAGTTCCATTCAAGTTAATTTAATTCAATTTATTTCATTTCGCAAATTCAATACATTTAAAGAATTTATATACGAGTCCAGAATATTCAATAAATGTAAGTCAAGTCAAATTCATTATTTAACTTTAAGGGCCAGTAGACATACATTACTACTTGATTTCTCGAGGAAAACATTTTTTGTTTATTTTCGAAATTACTATACCAATTATATATATAAACGCCTTTTGTGCAACGGTTTTTACATGAATCTCTTACTTGGCCTAAAGAAAGTGCGAATTTTATATCAATACATCTTGCAGCCTGTAAGTAACGATTCGCTATTTCTTGTGAGCGTGGTTTGTAAATAGGTGCCGATAAAAGTTGATATTACATTAACCTATGCTATGATATATAAGTTGTAGGATGCTGAATGTTGTGGGTATTGTTACAGGTGCACAATTCGAACATTATACCACCAAACACACAAAAATTTCAAAATTTCTATCTAAGCTTTTTTAAATGTTCTAAAATGCGGTAGACCTAGATAAACTTGGTTAAACCGGCTCGAAACCTTAAACTAATAGAAATATATTCATTTATATATGTATATACACTTAATCTTTGTTACGTCTTAATGGGTGTTGCAAACCAATGAACAAATATAGCCTACTCCTATACTTACGTGGTTGGTATAATATGAAAAAAGAATTTCATTTACAAATTTTCTCTTCATTGTTTTTGTTGTTGGTTTTTGCAGATAAACCCCGATGTGAGATTGAAAGGCGCGAAATTGATGATCAGGATACTTTAATTTGTACAGCTTACGGAAATCCGGAAGAGGTACGTGCACTACTAATAACAACAAGAACATCAACTACCACCCACTACTATTATCGAAAAACTCATAGAATTTTAACACACATCAATAACTGACACAACAACCACCATTGTTTACCAACAAGCCCCTTTCGCATAAATACATATAAACGCAATAAATGCACACTTCTCGACACTACGATACAGTTATTGTGTAAACCCAGTTTTATAAAAATGAAAAACTGGCAAAAAAACCAAACAAAAACAAAATGAATGGGCGCATAGCAACACATCGTTTATCATATATAGAGACGCGACGAGCATCACTAATAGTCTATCAACAAATAAAAAAAAAATAAGAAAATAATAAACAAAAATAAGAAGAACAAAATAATGGAGAATAAAAAACGTTCATTCTCATCGGCTATGGGAAAAAAAATGAAAATTACACCTTTCCGTCATATAAAATTTTACGTTAGTTAAAAGGTGCTTATAAAACAACTTCCACTGCCACCGCGCAGTAAAACAAAGCGATTTATTCTATATCGAGAGTGTAGATCCTTATGTATCTCAAGTTTCTATAAATGCAGGTGTTTTCTTCTATTTTCAAAATACAAGTTTTTGTCGTATAGGCATATGGGCGTTATAGGCGTGTCCTTTGAAAAGTTTAGATCAATTTCAAATTCTTTTGCAAATTTGTAGGCGACGCCTTCATTTTCGCTAACGGGAGAATGTTTACCACAAATACTACAAAAATGCGCAAACAGACAGATGCACAGACGAATAGGCAGACATGTTTAGGTGTATTCCGAATTTGAAACTGGGCAAGTATTTGCATACATTATGGGGTTTTTGAAGTTTGTTTCTGCGCATTATAACGGTATTGATAAACAATTAAAGTTTAATACACTATAATATTGGATAGGCGTGGTCAATTTTTTCATTCTTGCACACAAATGCTACAGCATCGCCCACAGAATATGTGTTCAAATTTTTGTACATTTATTTGCTATAGTTTACGAGTAGTGAACAACGAGTAACCAATTTTTGATTCCTTTTTAAAAACCGAGGTGTTCTCATTTTATGTAGTGCTTATGATGTCCTTTGACCGATTTGGCCCATTTTCAATACTAAGCTGCATATAAGAAGAAGTCGATAGCTTCATTTTTGGCGGCTAGGAGAATGTTTACGGGAGACATTACACATTACAGACGGGAGACAGACTATGCGACGGACATGCTTAAATCGATTTAGAATTTGATATTGAACAAGAATATATATACTTTGTGACGTCTCTGATGCTTCCTTCTGGGCGTTGTAAACGTTTGACAAAATGAATATAGCTCTCTTCCTTCTGCGAAGGGTATAAAAATATGTATGTATATATAAAAAGAGCGGCACACCGCATATGCAGAAGAAGTAAAAGTGAAGTCAAAAATATTTAAACTTAAGGCAGTTAGGAATCCAAGTGTCAGACACATTGAGAATAATTCTCTATTAAATCTTAAAATGGCTTCAGCACAAGTTCTTTTCTGCGACAGACCGAAATCCATATACAATTTTAATGTTAAAATAGTAAAACGATTAACACCTTGACTGCAGTTAATGTAGAACTGTAAAATATTTACATTTACATTTATTTTATATCCAAAAGGCGCCCTAAAGCAGCAATAACTTTCTTGCCTATTTTGCCATACATGATAACTTAGTATACTTTCTTACCTAAATTGTTGTCATTCAAACGGGCTAGCAACCAATGTGTAACAAAGACATTGTTGGAACCTACATTAAATAAGAACAAGAAAACAGGAATAATTAATACAAAATGAGAGTTAATTGACGTAAAGAAAATCTCCAACTCTTCCATTTGACTCATCAAGAAGTTTTTCATCAGAACATTATCGCAATTATGAGTATAGCCTGACACATATTTATGTCGTATTGATTTAACTGTATTTTGTTTGTTTTAAATGATATTTTTTTTGTTAAGCTCTTCATTTCAATAAAATTTCTCTCTCTCTCTCTTTTCTCCTTTCTTCCTTTCTTTCTCTATATATATTACGCATTTACACAATTTTTCCCGTTTATCATTTTTACTGTACTTGTGGTAAATGACAGGCTGATTTTTCATGGTCAATTAAGGCGGAAAATGAATCTGTCGAGTGGCTGGGCAGCGGTGATAATAAGGCATCCAAAGATAAAAGCTTTTACATTCTAACCGAAGACTATGCCATCGCACGTACTTATCGTTGTGTAGCCAATAATACGGCGGGCGCGGGACAATTTTGTGAAGTTGAGGTTGCTGGTAAGTGGAAATTGTGATAAAAGCTAAAAAAATCTACAAAAAATATATAATATCCCATATAAAAAGAAGAAAAACATATTGAAAACTTATTTCTCTTCAATTTTCTTCTTTCAATTTCGAATTGAAAGGAAACGCAAAGAATCAAAAAAAAAAAAAAAGAAAAGGACAATGTCGTTGAAATTGCTACAGTTTTTCTATCCACTCTTTACAAAAATTTATTCATTTCATAGTATTTATTAGCCACTCCCTCTATGCGGCCATAACAGTCATCACTATCCTTCATTAGTTTTTCCAATAATGCTAGAAATTGAACTGAATTGTAGACAAAACAGAAAGAAAAAAAATTATTAAATATTGGAAGGAATGAAAATGCTCGCCAATGTCTATTACCGCCAACTGACTAAATTAGTTTAAATCCACTATCATTGAAGTGGAGGTGGGTAGGGTTCCACTTAATGACAATCACTTAAAAAATTTCAACATCTTTTCTGTGCTACTACGCGAGTTTTCTCTTCTCGCTGCTGTAGCTAGGGCATAGCGGAAACTGATTGCTGTCAATATTTGTTACAAATGCAAACACAAAGGCACTTACTTATTATATAAGAATATTTTTTTCCGTCTTTCTCTGCATTCCTTTCTCATTCTTTCAGTTTGTTAACCAATTGATCCGCATTAATGTTGACGATGATGACGTCGTCGGGTGGGATATGATGGCACAGGAAATAATAATGTGTTTAAATGAAACAATAGATAACATAATTGCACCTATATATATATTATCTATATGTGTGGGTTTTTGGAAATGGCTATGAGGGAACATGTATTATATAAGTTTGAGCTTAAAACTAAAAATGTAGGTTTAAATTGAAACAGAAAGAACCACTTATTCCTATTTCACATTCACTTCAGTAAATGATGCTCGATTTTACGAAGAAGCGCTAGTATAAACATCAAAAAAATAAAATGTGCAACATAAAATGTTGGCCCCTCGGATTGTGCCCTCGTCATCTGTAAAATAAAAGCTGATGCTGTTTGTTATTACTATGCTTGTTTTATTTCATTTCAGTGAAAAGTCAATTTAATGCTTGCGATACCAAGAAATACAAAAATTCATTTCGGAATTTTTTTACATTAATTTATTTTGGCTTTTATTTGGTTCCCTATGAGAATATTATGTTTAACTTTCAAGCTAACCTTTTCGCTTTATATTCATTTTATGTTATTTTATTCATTTATAGATGTTTACGTGAAAGTATCGAAAGTATCGTTCGTGGTACTCAAAATATTAAAATTTTAATGCGTCCTTGAAAACATCAAAATTAATGCAGTCGAGCTTACCAGCTTTTTACTAGATTTTCTATAAATCGAAGAAAATCGTTATCGATCTTAAGAACAATTGTTCTTTCGATTCAATAAGAAGCAGAAGCATTTCTAAAATACTTGAATAACTTTAACCATCAATACAACAAAGATTATGTTTCCGGTCTTTTCGTAAGGGTGATCCACTTTTGCTTTCTTAAAGTTATGTCACGAAGTTAATTCCACTCTCTCCAATTTTCCTCACTTAAACTTAGTAATTGTCTATGTTCTATTCAATCCAATATGTAAAGTGTAAGCTGTAACACCACCACTAAATATTCTCCATAATTTCGGCTTAAACAGTTCCCAGTTTTCACGAGAAGCCTTATCCGGTAGAAAAGGGTAGTAGAGTAATGCGGTTCAAGTTTCGTAGAGCAAACTTATATGTGAAATCATTTTTATTTTTGTGAAAAAATTATACCAATTTGCCGTGAAGATTGAAGTAGAATTACTAGAACTAGTACGATTCCAAAAGTTTTAAACTGTAGCTTAGACGCATTATTCATGCTGCACAGACTGGCAAATTAGCATATAGGTATATGTGCTTAAATCGATTCGGAATCGTTTTCTGAACCAATTGATATCATGAAAGTTGCGTGTACCCCAAGCTCTCAAGATGTTGAAAACGTATAACTGGTATTATAGAGCGCTGAACGAAACCGGCATTTCTCCCATCGAAAGTATTATACATAAATTTTATGCAACGATGAAAGTTATGTTACTGAGTTACGTAAAACATATTTTTTGTAACTTCAAATAGATTGAGCTATGTACAAACAGAAAAAAAGTGCCATACATGAGAAGCATACATTTTCTGCTTAAAATTTGTATTTTCTGTTACTGAATTGTGATGGATAAGGAAAAATGATATTAAAAAACGCAAATAACCGGTGAGTTGAATACCATGTCCATCTGATACAGTCAGCTTGGGCTGGAGTGCTGTGAGTTGCTCCAATCAAATGAACGCCTTACGGTCACAAGATCGCAAAAATCATGATTTTGTAACTCCTCAACATGATAACGTTCTGTAAAAGGAAACCTTGGCAGCACTGAACTGGAATTCTTATGACAATACTAACAAAATGGGTCTTTTCGTGCATAACCTTGCAAGACCAAATCACCTTTCCGCGTACAAGCATGAAAAAGTAGTGGCCAGCAATGAACAATAAATGAAATAAGTACCTCGTACGATACTTTTTATGATGAACATTCAAAATTATTTGAAAATTTTAAAGAAAGTACACAACACACACTCTCTAATGCAGGACGCAGCGTAGTGAAAATAAATTTTTAACGGTTCTAAACTCTACTGAATACATATGAATATACATGTGTACATAGTGGAATACCGGGTGTTAAAACCTAGATAGAAGAGCAAAGCCCATACATCGGTATAATAAGAAGATCATGGTACTGCAGACTGAGTGCTTATGAGCGAACAAGTCGAGGTAAACAAGTTTTGACTTTACGGAAGCCAAACTTAAGAAATAATCTATGCAAACCCCATCGCATTGAGAGGCACGCAAATCTCAAGCAAACGTGCGATCTTTTTAGAACATGTATTTCGAGATAACGCAAGAAGATTTTGAAACCCACTCTTCTACTCATAATGGTGGACAATTAAAAATCCGATGTTGATGATCTAATTCCCCACGTGGCCTAGCTTGCGACAGCGATTGAAAACGATTCATAATGCTCTTAGTTAGTACCGTGTAATGGAGCAGTAATGTTCTTACCTCTACATTTTAACACATATGGTTGCAAGCGTTGCTGAATAACAATCACTAGTTCGTCCTCATTTCCTAGGATAATAAGAACTTTTGAATTTATTTCTTGTTATCGTTCAATTACTCTTTTAACCTCGGTGGCCAAATTTATTGCAAAAATTGTGCACAAAAGATTTCATATGATGCATAGACCGCAGCACTTAAGTTGTCATTAAAGTAAACGAGTTGTTAGTATTGGTAAAAATGCTAAATTCAAAAACTATTCTATTTAAATTCTCTTTGTTGAAATCGAGAAAGCCTTCGAGTCTATTTCCTATACACAAGAATTAAATTTTACCTAATTACCTTTCCTCTAAAATAGAATCTTAACAGTGAAAGGCAAGATTTGCAGGTCATCTGTGAAGACAATTCTTTGAGTTGTTCAACGAGGTCCGCTTTTATTTCCATTGTCTTTACTTCTGCTTCATCTCCGATCTTAAAGTACGAAGGAAGATTCTACGGCGGAACGTTAAAGCAAATGAATCTAAAAATTTCAAATTATATTTCTTGAGAGAAGTCGCTCACTAACCTTATTAGTATGAAATCAACAAATAATTATCGTTTTCGAAATCTCTCGGGATCCTTTTTCGTAACACATGAAAATTTAAGGAACATATTAAAAATGTATGGTCTAAGGCTATCAGATGTAGTAACCACTTTTTTTTTATATTAAACCGTAAATTCAATTTGATCTATAAGGTATTACATATAAGATTCGTTATGCTCTACACCATTTGTGGCACAAGCGTATACTAAGCTTGTCCAGATGTCCAGATGCCACATCCAGAAGGGCTTGATATAGACTGACTTCTTATTATACCGATCAAAAGCGGTCCTGAATCGATTTAAGCTTGTTTTTCCATATGTCCGTCTGTCAAACGCTGTTTCCTTATATTCAACCTACCAGTCGTTATTCTTGAGATGTTGTGAGGAAATTTGGTGTTTAATCCAAAAACGAATGGTATTGAAAATGATTCGAATCGAACCATTTTTTCGACCATTTCCCATGCAAAGCCCAAAATCCTCTAAAGTCATTCTGAATACGAACCTCCAAATTAGCCGCAACCTTCCCAAAAGGTGTCCATCAGTTGAACATCTTATTGAACGTTGCACAGAAATCCAAGTTGAATTCTTTCGTACGCAGATGTAAATCATCAAACTTCACTTATCTTTGAAGTTTGATTCAGACTAGAAAATTTTCTTTAGGTTTTTTCCTTTATTTTTTACTTTTTTTCTTTGTTTGCAATTATGTCACTTTTTATTAAATTTTTCTTTAATCTGGTGCTCACTACTTTTTCTTTTCCTCATTTATTAATCTTCTATTTATGCCATATATTGTTCTTTTGCCCAAGACAATAAACATACTCTGTTATTGACACATCTCAAGATAATAACCCACATTTTGTCAATTTGTTTACATTAACTAAAATTGTAAAACCTGATAGTAAATAAAAACAACAAAAAGCAGTTTTGGATTTCATTCATCCTATATTTTGTTTAGTTTAATATTAAATTTGTTATTGACTTGAAATTATTTTCTTTTTACAGCCGGTTCGGCTTTTTATATATGGTGGAGAGGTAAGGTGGAAAGGTCCTAAAATTCTCCTTAAAATGCCCTCTTCAGAATTCATTTTCGCACTCCCTACTTTATGGCTGGATTTTGAGATTTCATTCTTTTTCCTTTTTTTAACTTACACGTCCGTCTCCGCAAATGCGACATTAAAGTTCAACGCAAAGCCTACGACCTATATTAGGGCTTTGTTCTTTACTGATTTTACCTGCAAAACGTTCATAGTTTCAAAAAATTCCTAAATATTATAATCAACTATACCTTTGCTAGAATTTTAATTGATTTTGAGTTTACATCGCTTATGATAAACAACGATATTCTCGCTTCTTTTTTTTTTTTTTTTTTTATTAACGTAGCAAAGTAATCTTTGAAAATAATTTTGCTTAACTAACAATATTTGTTTAAAACTTTTTCCCTTTGCCTACTTATAATGCTTAAACGAAAATTATAAAAAAAAAAAACAATAAAATATTTAACATGCTTAACCGATGGTTATTTAAAATTAAATACAATATAATTAATCTAATGCAGTACGTCCTAGAAGTAAGTAAATTATTGTACATTTTCTTTAAATTCAAAGTTTATTAAAGTTATTTTTAAAAAAATGTATTTCCTTCTTATGTTATTTAGTAGAGCTCTTTTTTCCTATTTTCGATTCAAAAGTTGCAGAGCACATATTTTGTTATTTGTCCTCAAACCACATTTATATATATCACACGATCATTATAAAAAATTTATTATACATTTATTTATTTCTACATATATAAATATATATGATAAAATATATATGTACATATTTGTATGAAATATCACTATATGACATCTATATAGACATCTACAACAATTGCGTACAAAAATATGCAGAAAGGCGATATACACGTGATGGCGTGCCTCTTTATATTTCCGCTTGACATAGTATGATACGGCTGAAGACGTGTAAAACTTTACAAAAATAATGGGCAGTGCATTTTTATAATAATTCATACAACTATGTCGGCTATTGCTGCGTTCCAAACCGAACAGTTCAAGGCCCAGACTTATTAAAACATGTATTAAACAACTTGAAGACAAATCCTTTGGAGAATTACACCAGTAATGTCATTCCCACAAGCGTTTATCTATGCGGTCGCGTGAGTAGGAGTTTTTCGGGATTGAAGCTTTTAAGATCCCGCTTAACGGAAATAGTTTTGAAACATTTTCTAATGTAAATCTCTTTAAATATTTTGAATGGAGGACACTATGTAATCTATGTACCCTATGTAATCTCTTTCATTTTTTTTTTCCAGAAGTAAAGACCGATATGCACATTGGAGACAATGCAAACGAAACTATTTTATACCACTCACACGCATTGATTCTACAGACTTGACAAACCAACATTTACATAACACAAAAAGAAGTCATGATAGTTATATATTTTACAATCAACATTATTGAGTTATCTCAAAAATGTAGTCTGTCACTGCATCGCTATTTCAGAAATGAATTGAACCTACATTTAGATATTAGAAGAACAAGAATATCTTTTTGATATACTTGTAAACTATGCTGATTTTGCGTAATATCCGAATGAAATGAAATTCGCTGTAATATATTACTAAAATTTTGGGTTCATTCATAAGTTCTTAGATTTTTCTTTTGTATTTAATATGAGATTCGGTATATGTAAGAATAGCAGTAATGATAAGTTTATCAATTACACCCTGATAGTTGACTTTCACTTCTCGATGAGCGGATTTAGGATATTTCGCCAGCAATTGGAAAACTACAAAAGCTAACAGCCGCATATGGGCAGTGAAAAAAAAAAAAGTATTGATCTATGGCAGTTTGAAAAACAATTATGATCGGCTTCACAATAATGGAAAACCTTGGCATTCTTCGCAATGTACGGTGATTGAAAGAAATGCTTTTGACTTACGTTGAAGTGCAAAGTCTTTTCAGAAGCAAACAAGACTTTCAGGCGTTCAGCGTATTTCTCTCTCTATCTCTATCCCTATCTCTCAAGTGAAAACCATGAATCTTCATATCTTTAGTTATATAACATCTAGAAGAAATGTTGCCTTTGGTCACGTGCTCAATAGCAGGCAAAATGCGGAATGGCCAGGCCATCCCTTTTTCCCTATTGTTTTTCATAAGTTAACTTAGCATGTATAATTTTAGCATTTATTCAAGTTTCATTGATTGAAAATCACTTTTTCACTCAATATTCTAAACGTTGAAACGTCACTCTTTGCCTTCCGCAAAATCTACTCCTCAAATTGACACAAAAAGTGCCTTCAACCTGTTACTTTCATATTTAGTTAGCTTCACCGTCTTTCGATGCCTTTTCGACTTTTCAATTTCGTTCTCTATGAATTCCAATATACGACAAAATTATTTTCTAGAAGAGAGAAACGGTAGAAAAATACTTAAATCGAACAAAGAATGAAAACCCTATGAATGCATGGATCAACCGGGTATTTATGTAATATTATCGCAGCGAAAATTGCTTCTAATATAAAATCACAAATCAGAATCGTTTACGATAGATGAAAGAATTTGTTTGCTATGACTACATGAAGGGAAGCAAACCTATAAAAGTAAACTGCAAACGATCCATATTTTATGAATGGCTACCGTCTGGCTGCATATGTCTTACTTTTTCTTGCTCGCATGTGTTGATTTTGATTTTGTTTTTCTTAAAACTTTTTTACTTCAATTTCCCATTATAATTAAATGTTTCTTGTTTTTCTTTCTCTCTCCCTCTCACCCTTTTGCGTTATTTTCATTTCATCTTTTCTTTTCTTGTTTATTATATTTTCAATTTAGAACAACTCGCCTGGTGGCAACGTTGGGACAAAACCACTTTAATTATTTTGGTGGCCAGTATATTGGTCTTATTACTGGCCGTTATTATTATCTGTTGCATCATTATTTGCATTTGCCGACGCCGACGACGACAGGATAAGTGTAAGTACCTTAATTTATAATAATAATAATAATAATAATAATAATGATACAATTATAAATAATCATTAAACAGTAAATATCTACACCCACTTATAAAATACATTACTATAATGTCTACAAGTATAATAATAATAATAATAATGATACAATTATAAATAATCATTAAACAGTAAATATCTACACCCACTTATAAAATACATTACTATAATGTCTACAAGTATAGGTGAAGTTTCTCCTTTGTTTTTTTTTTTTTGTTTTTCTCATAAAAACGGTGAAGAACTTTATTTTATCAGTATTGTATTATTTAAAATTCATTTATTGTAATTTAGATTTCTTTAATGTATTATTAAAATAAATTTAATTTTTTCAATTAAATTTTTCTTTTTATCTAAATAATTGTCAATTATTTTATTTTACATACTTTTTTAAAAAAAAATATTGCTTAGTACGCACTTTAATTATTTGGCCAAAGCATGTTTAATTGTATTAAATACGTGGTTCAAAAATTATCTTATATTTTAAATGCCTGCTAATTGCTTAAACGAAAATCATAAATAGCATCAATGAGTTGCCCAATAAAAAAAAAAAAATAATGCTCTAAATGAGTCTTAAGAATCTAACATACTACGAGATGAAAGTGTTGAGACAAGAACGTAATTTTTTCAATGAGTGATACAGATATGATAGAAAAACACGTAAATATTAATTTCGTTTTGGGACATACGTTTTTCTTGTCCAACACGCAGAGCTAAGCAGCAGTACTGCCGAATATTTGTACCAGATTTTACATCGATCTGTTATATGATTGATACATTATAGTTCTGAATGTATTGCGAGCATGTTCGCAAACAAATCAAAATCATGCATCAAAACTTAATCCATTACCAATTTAGAATACACATGCCATATATTCAGCTATCATAAGTTTTCCAAGAAGTGAAAACAGACGAATAATTAAAAATGAACGGTCAACTTGACTTGGAATTTTACGTCAAACAAGATTATAATATTTGTAGTTCCAGTTTTAGCAACGACAGTTGTACTCGCAATTTTAAGTGAAAAAAGAATGTATATAAAATCTCGCATTTCAACTAATACTCACCGAGTAAAGTATATTCAAAAAAATTGCGAATCATTGGCGTGTCAGTCGGGCACTCGGAAATATTTACCCGTCAAGCAAAAACAAATATTTAGGCCAAGTGAATTTGCCATCTGTTGGCAAGTTGTTGACTATTTTGTTAAGCAACTTTTAATCAGTTGCTTACATTTTTTTTTTTATATAGCAGATGTTTTCATTCATTAACCATACCCGCGTTCATGCTTACGCTATAACCATTAACTGCAACCACGTGCGCAAAATTCCTATTCAATTCAATTTTCGTTATTATGAGAGCTGGAAGCATAAATAAACGAGTGCATGAATGGATAAATGGCCGAATGGATAGATTGAGATTATCGGATTGACAGAAAGTCATAAGGGAATCTATCCTTGACATTAAGAGCAGTAGGTAAAAAAATTGTAGTTTGCTTGCAGCGTTCATTAAAATTGTGATTTCATATGGAAACATAATCTATCCTGAGTAAAAATTTATTTTAAAGAATGTATTCTCATTTACGACTGGCATTGCTTTCGCATTATATTTATGGGTCTTAAACCTAATATCGAATATTAAACAAAATTCCTTGCTCCTTGACCATTGTCAGTCTGACATACTTCTGGGTGTTGAATATGAATGTACCCTTATGTTAGATGAGTTCACTTTTGTCGGCAGAAGAAAAATGCTCTGTTTCGTAACAGACTATATATATCGGTCATTAATACTAATCGTAATAAACAAACGGAACTGAAAAGTCGCGTACGTGCGCGCATACTTCACCCTTTTAGCATTTTATACATTCTGTCACGCTGTATAATTATTAATATTTATGCATAAGTCCCGAATTTGTATATCTATTACAAATAAAACTTTTATATATATCGTAACGTATGTCTTTCGTGATTTTACGTTATTTACTCAACTCCTTTCGAAATTAAGCTCGTACCATTGAATTGTAAGTTTGTATGGGTTTCATGTGCAATTCTTCAGAGATCTATTTACTAATTATTCACAGCACTCTAATTCTCGTTGACCGACGCAACTATTCTGCTTATATACCCTCTTACAAGCAAATTACCATTACCTAAATTAACCGCGACGTTTTTATTCCGTGAATCCACTTGTCCGCTCAATTTCTGTCAATTGTTGTTAATCTTCCCGCCAGTCGCCGGCTGTATGACGCAAGCAACAAGCTATGAATGCGCAATTCGTTTTCCCTTTCTTTAGAATTTGCTTTCTCGAAAAATCAACTAATTTCCATGAATACTCAATTCATCATATGTGGCATTTTTGTAACGATATAAATAATTATTATAACAATTTATTGCTAAGGGTGTAAATTTCTTTTAATTGCCTTCATTGGAGGGGTATAAAAGTATAAACAGTTTTTATTATATTTTGTTTTTATATTCGAAAATTTATGTAGGATTCATTTGCTATTTACTTAGTATTTGCACAAAATTTGATAATAATTTGTCTAACAGCGAATGTAATTTATTTACAAATAGTTGTTTTTTTCTTTTGTAATTATTTATGAAATTTATGTTTAACACTTGTGCTCACTATATATCTAATATTGTGATAATATTTATATAACTTAATTAATCGATAAACAAGTGCTTAGTAGCTTTTGGTAATAATGCTGCAAAAAAAGTAATTAGAGATCAAAAATAAAAATTGAAACACGCAGCAAAAAATGTCCTTTAAAATAGATTATCTCAATTGCTACTCACTATTAAGACATACTAAGTACTGAATCTTAGCCGATGCCGCATTATATATAGTTCCTTATATTGGTCCTCTTACTGATTTATCTACGTGGTGGAAATGCACGTCATATAAAATTATCTTTCACATAACTTCACATCTATCAGCTTTCAATAAGTTACTACAAACCAGGCAAGCTACAGCATAGCCAAGTAGTAAAGAGACGCAACTACCAAGTTGATATGACCGAAAGTTCAATTTCCAATGCGATAGGCTGTAGTGTGATTACGGTTTGCGTGCGATTGTAGTTATAGTGAGTGCTCGCCCGCTAAAGGAATAACATCTACTACTGCGGCCCTTCCCTGTTTCTATCGCTCTCTCTCACTTTCCCTCTCTGTCTTTGCCCACTTCTTTCTGACCTTTAACCTGTTACATGTACCGTACCAATTTTCCTAGTAATATTTTATATATGTAGCTTAAAAAAAAAATCAAAAAACAAACGGATTTCGTCCGAGGTAAAGCAATACGTGCCACTTTACTATTTCGCTGTCCTTTATAAAGCCATGGACTCATAAGTAGTCCACGAAGTTCGTCCGAGGTAAAGCAATACGACCACTTTACTATTTTGCTCTCTCTTATACAGCTATGAACTAATAAATAGTCCACTTTACACATTACGGATAAGTTTGAACTTGGGATGCACAAAATTCACAATACTTTAATACCGAACGGCAAGCGTCTTTTTTTTTCCTTTAAAGTTCTAAATATTGAAATATGTACCTTTTTGCCTTCTATCTTGGAAATAAGGCTCCATCCGGTACCAAGAAAAAGCAAGGCAAATCTCGTTCTATTGTCTCTATTATGTTAAAATGCCTCCTGAATGTATTTTACATAATGCCCTTGACCGTTTACACGGTGTACAAGCGTTTCTGCAATTGATACGTCGCCTCATGTTACACTTTTGTCGAAATATACATCATCGTAAAAACTTCCGGAGTGTTAACCATTTGCCGGAAACTTGCTCACGACTTTTCTACAAAATTTAGACTAATCTCGATAATACTCAATAGTCTTCTTCGTTTCGAATTGCGCAGTTTACTTTCATATATATACACTACTTCAATTTCATTACAAAACAGGTTCGATAAAAGTTAACAACATTTTGTTTTTATCAGATTTGCAACGAAATTCTCTACCGACTATAGAATTTAACGAGTCCACTAATTAATTTATCTCGCAAGCTTACCAAAGTTGGTTGAAATTATTTATATACTTTTTTTTTTTTTGGATGCTGTTCTTATAAGCACACACCACAAACACGATCCGAAGATATGAACCAATGAAGCAAAAAGATACAGTAAAACGATAACGATGAATGTGCGCTATTATCAACATAGTAAAGCTGAACGATGCCGCCAAATAACAATAGAGCTTTTTTTTATGTTGTAAAAATAAAAGACTGTTTTATAGTGCGTTTAGACAGAGGGGATTTTATTTATTTCTTTACATTTCAGTCAGTCATTTCGACCTACGGGCCTGGCGCTGTTCTTTTACGTATGAATGTATGAACATACGATGAACAAAAAAAGAAATGAAGAAGCAAATTTAGAAAATGAAAACCAATTATTGACCGTTAAGCGAACAAGCAGCTTATGTTTCGGTATTTCCAGATGATATACGTTTTATTTTCCGCGATTTTAAATTATTTCCTTGCAACCTTTTTCGTTGGTTGACATGCAGCAAAGATGCGTTATCGATCCTTAATTTATTACGAAAAAAGGAGATAAACCAGATAAACCAGAGCAGAAAATGTTGACGACAAATTCAGCTCGAAATTGATGAAATAGCTAGCGTGAAGTGGCGCATTTGGACTGAGCCATTAAAGTGTTTTAAATTTATACGCCATGGCATGAGTAGATGTGCTTTTTTTGTTCATATAAATTAACCACTGTTTTATTGAGCCCTATGCAGCTCTAGTTTCAGTTGTCCCTCTTCAAACTTTCGTCAACGCGTTGATTCATTCACTTATTTCGCTCGTTCGTCTCTTTGCAAATCCGTACAGCCCTCCGATCCATTCGTTCGTTTACCCACCTAACTGACCTCATCTAACGTTATTAATTTACAAAACCTAAGATACATAAAGAATTCATACTTATCTTGTGTTACCGCAATTTAATTTTAAAGTAATGATGATGACGCAGTATAATGGACATCTGTATAAGAGGACCATGTAACGCGAAAATAATTTCGACCGATACTTCAACAATTACTCAATTACTCAGGCAAAAACTCTTTAATTTTATAAACATCTAACAATCTTTCGACGAATTTTGATATTCGTCGCTATTATAACCTTTTTCATATTGAAAATGAACTATAAAGCCGGGAGTGACTTTTTTATTGTTTAAATTTACTTACTTCTGTGACAGTAACTGAAAATCAGAGGAACCAATTTCTATAAGAAACCATTTTCACACAGTAGTGGCATCTGACTGACTGAGTTAGTGCGTTTCAAAGATACGCGTAAAGATTCCTCAATAAATAAAATTTCAAATTTCATATTTTATATTTTCATCTGCCTCTAATTTCTGCACTGCAACCAATTGTCAAATGTTCATATAGCATTTAACTCTTCTACGTTGCATTAAAAAAATGATAGAGGCACACTGCTAATGATATTGTCCTCGATAATGTATCTACTAAACTTCTCCGCATATCAATAATTTATTTAAAGACATCACATCTGCTATTGTGTGTGTATGTATGCGAACGCCTTATTACTACTGTATATCCCAAGTCAAAACTATTATAAAAATCTTACATAACGTCGTGTTGGTTGTAAGACCTTCGTCAAAGGTGTCCATGTCGTATAAGAATACTCGAGATTTCGTGCATAAACGAGTTCTGTTTACATACCTAGAATTAAAAGCAAAATGCGACGGGGTATCTATTATACGTCGCCAAGTGACTTTAACCCTCTTGTTAAGAACTTTCTAAAAATACAAGAATTCTTTTATTTGGTGCGTAAGTTGTTTAATTGCTGTAATTTTTTAATCTTTTTTTTTGCTATTAATATTTATTGTTATATATTTACAGCTATAATATGTTGTAAATATTTAATTTTAATAATTAAATAAATGTTATAAAATTTATATTTTTTTCTCTCTTTCTCTCTTCGTTTTTTTAAATGCTTTTTTATATGTGTGTCTGGTTATTTGTTGCGTTTTATTTTTACGTTGCTGTAATTGTAAATAACGAACAAACAAACGAATGCCAAACTAAATTTCATTAAAAAATATATAAAAAAATTAAATAACAACAAAAATGGATATGAACGCTGCCTCGACTACAACAACACAAACACATTACATTTAATATAAATGATTGCCTTCATGTATATCAAATGTACATAAATGCAATGGTGTACGTATATGTGTGTTTCTTCGCGTGTGCACGCCCACGCGTTTATATATATAATTTGCACCTAATCAAACTTGCCGATATGCTATAACACATACACAAACGCGCGCACACACATCAACACACACACACATGCAAACATAAAAAAATCTACATCATCACCACTACGTTACACCATATAACAATGGCAACAACAATAACTTTCATATCATCAACATCCTTATGAACAACATCAACAATATTAAAACGATGCCGAATAACATTTATCTACAACAACAAAAACAACAACTAATAAATGACACTAAAATAAATTTGCCTGGTATGGATGTGAATGCTATTACGAATGTGTAATAATTTAAAACACCACTGACCAAACAATTACAAAAATAACAACAATAACATTAACGTAACATACTTACATTAATAATTGAAAATTGAAAAAAAAAAAAAAACTCAACAAAAATACAAAACAATTAAATCTCGCAACTAATTAAATTTTTCCTATCAAAAAATAACTAATTAAAAAAAAAAATAAAAAATAAATAAATATTAATTATGTAATAACAAAATCACATAAACACACACTACTACTCCAACTGTTATGAGTACTTAAAACAAATACAAATAACACCATAACGCACGCATACAATCATAATTAAATTGATATTAATCGAATTTTTCCGCTGAACCGAAAATAAATATAAAAATAAAAATCAAAAACAAAAAAACAAACCTAAATTGCATATTTTCTGGCTTAACTAATGGCTTTGAATGTGCGTATTATATATACTTTGCTAAATAATTTATTTCTCATGCCTACATGCGATGCGTACATGTACACATACCTTGTATTAAAAACAAATATTTTGATGCTTTTTTCGTCTGGGTACATAATACATAAAACTCTATATCGTATCATCATCATCATCGTCGTTATCATGGCGATAATGTCGGTCGTCGTCATTATCGTCATTTTTATCATATAAATAACAACCGAAATACCTCATGCACTACGCTCGTCTTTGCATATATATATATATATATATTTGTATATATATGCATTTGTATATATATATAAAACTATATATAAACCGTATAAAAACTGTATTTATTATCTTAACATCGAAAACAACACCAATTGAATTTTGATTATATCACGCATTTGGCAACATATTATCATGAAACAAAAAACATACAACAACAACAATATATATATACATATATATACATACCGACAAATATACGTACATATATATATATATATATATATATATATATATATATATTTATATTTTAATGTATTCCTTCTCACTCATCAACATTACAATAAAAATTTGATTGTTCATCTAAAACAAGATCGTACGGATGCATCCATGAGTGCTAACCACAGGTAAGCTTTTTCCATTTATTTTATTATCATCAAGTTTTTGTGCTGCAATGATTTATTACCTTTCTACGCAAAGAAACAAAACTTTTTATAATTTCGCTAAGAAACTTGAAGATTTTCCAAAGGGGTTGAAAACTTTCATTGCTTAACCCTAATTTCAAACGAGATACACGTGTTATTTTAAATTAGAATCGAAGCTAAAAGAATTAATTTTCCATTTTTATCGTTCAACTTGCATCTATCGCAAAATGACATAAATGCTAAAGCATTTGATAATTTTATATGAGTTCAACATAATATATTAACAATAATTAGTTAAAAAATTGTTTCTGTATCATTGTGGATGTTATTGCATTCATTTACTATATACAACTTTATTATGAAAATATTTCCAATCAGATTTCTAGTATTAGAACTAATTTTAAAATAAATTAATTGCCAATTTATTGACGTTACTGAAATCTATACTGTCTGTCAATGTGTTAAGCGATAAGTTGGTTTCAGTTACCTAACAATATCAGCAGTGTTTTGTGTTATAGCAACGCATGTTAAGCAAAATAATTGCTGTATTCTCCCAATGAGTGCACCTTTTTTATATTTCTATTTATTTATTTATTTATTTATTTTTCTTTTTTTTTTTGATATTTCTTTACTCATTTTTATATTCTTCGTTTTTCTTAAGTTTACTTATGTTAATCGAGTTGTCTCATTCACAATTGTTAGCTCTATTTTAATTTCTGCCCGCACTCTTTTTCTCGCTCGCTTATCATTGTTTATCTATTTTGCTTGCGTACTTCTAGGTGTACTCGTTCAATATTTTCAGTTCGCGTTAGATTTTGCTTGTTCACTATTTTGATTTGTTCACTAGCATGGATTTTTCTAATATAAATTTTATGGCTCTTACGTTGGCTGTGTTAAAACCTCATACATGGCAAAGGTGCAGGCCGCAGGAACATAGTAATAGCTTCTGCTAAGGGTTATCAATGCTGTTATTACGATAGTGTTATTATATTTATTATTACGACTCAAGTCAAAATTCTTGGACATTAGCAACTAAGACGACCGGTTGCATAAAAAAAAAAAAACATATTAATGATTAGACGATTTTGATCTTTCATTGAAAGCCATCTGAAACACAGTGACAGACAAATGTTATTCTCGGGGAATTACCTTCATTAGAGGAAAAGGCATTGAGAAAGATGATTAATATTAATTCTACGTCGACTATACTACAACACACGACATAATTGAGGAATCCTTTCACCCAAAATTTTTCGAACGAGCTAGATCTTTCAAATAATCGCCGTTCGCCAAAACAATATTCTTTGGTGAAGATTATCATTATTCCCAATTCTTTACGTATCCATACAATTCAGCAATGCCATTGTGATTAATTCATCCATTGCTATTAATAATTTGTTCTTCATTAGTCAAGAATTGCTTTTAATAAGATTGATCTTATCATATTTAATTAGATCCATCCATAGTGACATAGATGTTCACATGTGCTTTTTTTATAAATGTCTCCACTTCCCTACTTTTTTATCTGCTTTTAGGGACGAATCCGTTAAATGTAGCTCACATCGGGTGTAATGTAATGCATAGTTGAAATTGACAAAAAATATGCTTACAGTTAACTCAGCCGCAAATGTTATTGCTGTCTTCAGTAAGTCAAAGCGATTTTCGTGGAGAACTATAGAGGCATTGCCAAGCTGAGCGTTTTACCTAAACTATTTGAGAGAATTTTGACTCAGCATTTGGCCTTTGCCATCAAATCCTATATTTCTCCACTCCAACATGGCTTCCGAAAAGGAAGATCTACGGTTACTAATCTGTTAGAGTTTACTTGTCAGGTTTTGAAGGCATTTTCCAATGGCTCTTGCACTGACGTCATATACACCGATTTTAGCAAAACGTTTGATTTGGTTAACCAAAAATTACTTATCTTTAAACTTCAAGCCGCTGGCTTCCCTTCCCATTTAGTGAAATGGATAAGCTCTTATCTGCATAATAGGTCATTCAGGGTTTTGTTTAACTTCACCACTTCATATGAATTCTACGTTTCGTCAGGAGTACCTCAAGGTAGCCACCTAGGACCCATTTTATTTAATCTATACATTAATGACTTGCCTTCGGCGATTAAATCTACCCAGATCTTAATGTATGCTGATGATGTGAAACTGTTTTCTTCTTTTTCCTTAGAATCGCAATCACTTCAGCTTCAAACTGACCTAAATAAATTGGTGGCATGGTGCTCTTCAAATTATATGACACTAAACCTAACTAAATGTAAGAAGTTTTCTTTCTCTAGAAGGAAGTCATTCATAACCCATTATTTTATAGATTCGCACAAGTTGGAGGAAGTTGAGTCGTTCACTGACCTTGGCGTCCTCTTTGACCGTAGGTTACGTTTCAATTTGCACGTTGAGTTCTCGATTAGCAAAGCTAGGTCCGCTCTTGGTTTCATCAAGAGGTGGTCCAAAGAGCTAGACGATCCGTATATTACCAAAAGGCTGTATACGTGTTTGGTTAGGCCTATACTTGAGTATGCTTCTATTGTGTGGTCTCCTTCTTATAGGTGCTATGTAGACTCAATTGAATCTATTCAAAAGCAATTCCTGTTGTTTGCTCTTAGGAATTTGGGTTGGGATCCGTCTGCTTCTCTTCCCCCCTATGAAAATAGGTTGCTTCTTTTGTCCTTACTGTCTCTTGAAAAACGTAGATTTGTTCTTGGCGTTTGCTTCGCAATCACATTAATAAACGGCGCTATTGACTCGCCGTCATTACTTGGAGAAATAAGTTTTAATGTTCCTAACCGCTTCTCTAGGCACTTTACCTTGGTTAAGGTTAGTCATTGTAAATATAATTATGAGCTGTTTAACCCGCTCAGAGTTGTTTGCAAGAACCTAAATAACGTCTATCACCTTTTTTCATTATCGGACACTTTAAAGTCCATTAAAGCAACATTGCTTAATACACGAGATCTGCCAATGTCGTACTTAAACTAGCTCTTAATCCTAAAAAGTCACTATGATTCGAAAAATAATTGTTGTTAACTATTATCGGTTGCCAAGCTTATGCATGTTTGCGATGGCTTAGGGGTTCATTTGCAACTAGGTTCTGTACCGGTTGTGGGTGTGGCTCTGTGCTAATTGTGTACATGCTTTTTTTTCTTTTTTTTTTTTTTCTTTTTTTTCCTTTTATTTGTTTTATTGTACTTATACTAAGTTTTTTTTAATAATAATTAATTTAAGATTTACTTTAAGTGTCATTTGAACTCGACTGTTGCTTGTTTTAGTTGAGTTTCTGTATAAGTGGAATAAATAAATAAATAAATAAATAAATAAATATATTTGTAAGTTCTAAGAGAAAAATTGCTTCTTTCCCTCGTTTATGTCTTTTGACGAAACGTGCTATAGTCTTATAATTTCAAATATTTTTGCTAATCTAAATTAAACTTAATAGTGCATCTATGACTAGAGCAAATATCTCTAGCGATGGGCTATTACTAGGTCCGCTGGTTTTAGTCTTGTATTCTTGGACATTAGGCATTTCGCAGCAGATTTTAATGAATTTAAAATCAACCGATCTCTTAACAAAAGTAGTTTTTTTCTTGTTGAAAAACTCGTCTTGTTCTCCCGTTTTGTAAAAACGCTAATAGACGTCTTGTTGAAAATTACACTGGCTTTCCATCATTTAGTCTATTATCCAAACTATTTGGGCGCATTTTGCTCTCTCTCTCTCTCTCTCTCTCTCTCTCTCTCTCTTTCTCTCTCTCTACTCTCGAATTAGTTACTCTATCATCCCCTTGCCAGTAAGGCAAAACAGGAAAGCCAAATTTACCTGCACAACCATCCTTGAAAAATATTTCACAGGCGTTTAAGGTCTTTCCAAAGGTACACTCAGGATTCTTATGAAACCCGCCACCTTCTTTCGTTCAGAGCACCATAATGTGTCCGGCATTGTAAAATACTCGCCAAACACATGGTCTTTGATTCTGCAGAATATGATGGGACGTCTGCATCGTCCTTTGGCAGAATCTACATGAATCAGTATCGGACATACCCATGTTCTCCTTGTACCTGAAGGAATTATGGCCCGTGTAGAAGCCTGTGACCAAACGCAGGTCGCTTCCTCTTAGTTTCAGTAGTTTATGTATCATAGAGGAAGATTTTATAAACTGTTGTGTTGTCCTGCATAGTGCTTCGAAAGCAATTCGATTTTTTTTGTATCCATTGCGATACCAGCTTAGTAATATGGTTTCTTCGTACGTTTTCGTACTCCCCTGTTGGCTAGACTGTCAGCAATTTCGTTGACCTCAATAGCCGAATGGTCAGGCGACCATATTAGGTGGACGTCATTCTGCCTGCCTAACTCATCCAATGCTTGAAGTGTACACGTCATCATTGGGCCTTTTAGGGACTTTAAAGCGGATTGACTGTCGGAGGAAATGCAAATTAGCTCTCTCCTGGACCGCCTTCTTAAGCGTTCAGAGACACATGCAGCGGTTGGATACATTTTTGCTTGGAATGTGGAGGGGCTCTATCCCATTTGTATGGTCCCCTGAAAACTCGGGCCACATCTCGGGACCATTTTTGGTAGATTTATGTGTGATCCTTTAGCTTGTCACGACTTATGAGTTGTGTGCCTAGAGCTTTTTGCATGCGTTCAGTAAGTGTTTGTTCACGCCAATCCACCAAGCATATTAGCAAATCGTCTGCTTAACTTAATGTATTGAATACTAGGTTGTTATACTTTCACTAACAGCTCATCTATCACTACGGGCCAAATAAGAGGCAACAGCACGGACCCTTGGGGGCACCCTCAATTGACCCTGATAGTTAAGGATACCCCTGCTAGCTCCGAAGTAATGAGTCTGAAACTGGACATATTTATTATCCAATTGATAATCAGATTTGGAATATTTTCGTTTTCCAATGTTCTTTCTATAGATGTGCATGACGTATTATGAAAGGTCCCCTGTATATCGATGAAGACAAGGAGAGCCAATTCCTTGGCTTCGATCGCCCCATCGCTGATACCGCTCAGCTCATGAGTTGCTGTCATGGTACTTTTGCCGCTTTGGTAAGCAAATTGGTATTTGTGTACGGGCCTTATTGGCATGTAGGCTCCGCTCATAAAGTTATCTAAAATTTTCTCCATGGTTTTGAGGAGAGAGGAACTCAGGTAAATAGGTCTATATGATTTTAGCAGGTCCTCATTTTTCCTCTCGCTCTGCTCCATTCCTGGGGTATATAGCACGTTAGAAGGCTAGCCTTATAAAGTCTAGCAAGTTGAGGGACGAGACTTTTGTCCTGCGTCCTGTTGGAGTAGACACGGCACTATCCCATCTGGCGCCGGCGATTTGCGGGCCGAAAATTGACAGGTCCATTGCACCCGCTTTACACAAAAAATTTTGGCAGCGAGACTGCGGTCCCTAGAACTCGGCAAGCGTCGTTCTCTAGGACACACCTGGTCCTCTGGTTTTGCATGTCACAGGCGTTCAGGAAAGTGCCCCTCCATCAGGAGCTGAACAGTTTCCTCGAGACTTCCTGTGTAATCCATGCTTGGTTTCTTTAGAATGCATATTCCATTGCTGTATTCTTTAGCTAGGGCCTTCTGGAACCGCACTGCTTCTGAACCACTATTTATATCTTCACAGTGCTGCCTTCAGGTAGCCAGATTCGACCGCCTTAGCTAGGACTCTTTAGCTTTGTTGAACTATTTCGTGGCCTGTGATCTGAACTTTTGAAGCTCTCATTGCACCAAGGCACGCCCTTCATAGACTTTTCGGACTTTTAGACAACAGTTTTCTTGGTGGGTCTCGTGTGTGTTTGAAAGGAGCGTTTGCGCTTGAAGTTCAGCTTTACCACTGTTGGGGATTGCGGAGACGTGTTCCTGTTTTCAGGGAGTAGAAAACGTAACTATTGCCAACTCGTACATTTGGGATCTCTGTATGTCTGACACCGCGCCGGCCACAATGTCGAACAGTATGTGTCGATAGTCCGACAATCAACCCCCGCTGGATACATGCCATCCTGAGATAGGAGAACTCAGATAAGAGCTATTGCGAGTGAGATCTAACACTTCCTCTTTGATTGTGATTTTTAAAGCGGGTTCCCTACACCAATTTAGAATAATAACATTATATTCTAAGAAATTTTCAAGGCACGCTCCTCTGGAATTATCATTTGAGCTACCCCGAACTGTGTGGTGGGCGTTGGCATCACAGTCAATTAGCCAGTTCAGTCTACGGGGCTTGCAGCGCTAGCCAAGACTCCGTACCTCAGCTGTGGGTGTTCCTGCTTCGCCCAGTAAGAACACAGAGGCTATCACCACTGAACGATTCCTATCAGGGAATGGCATCACATCCCAAACCGCCAATACATCGCCACGTATAAACTGTGGAAGTGGAAAGAAGGTTATATTGTCTCCCAGAAGCAAGGCGGTTCTAGCCTGCTCGTACTGGGTGGTGTAAACCAACTTACTTTTCTTGGTACGCGAGCTTTGAACAGTGTCTGTGTTTATCCAGAACTCCTGGATAAGGGCTAAGGTTTACTTGAATGCACATGATGTGTATATTTTCTGTTGGTTATGGTGCTCAAATTCAACCTTGGCGGCGTGTCACTTGTGCTTCGTGCGCTTTAGTGTGCTGCGGAGTGCAGCTTGTTTCGTAGGCAGTTCACCCTTCGTTGGCGTGTGCCTCGGTGTGAGTGGTCCCTGAATTTTCGACGTCGTAAAGGGCATGGGCATTGCTTGAGTGGTCCATGAGAAACTATCCTCTATCAGGTTGCCAAGCAGAGCCATTGATCGCGGTACCGTATCGGGCTTTTTTCCAACCTTGTACTCCCCCGTAGGCCCTCTAGTTGGCGAGGTACTTACCACTACTCGGACAGAGCCCGATGGGCCTTCTCCGTGGTCTATCGCGGCCTTCCTGTCTTTATGTTAACCTGCGGTTTTACCGTTAGGTCAGAGCTAAGACCGTTGTGTTCCTTTTGGCATCCTTTTAGAGTCCCTTCCAGTATTTATTATTCAAGCTTTTGCCCTGGCACTCCAGAAATTTTACAATATCGCGACGATTTTTCCTTCCATGAAACAACCGACGGCTACATTAGGTCGAGAAAAGTCTTCCTTATACACGGATATAAAAACGTCGCTTTCCCACCTCTTTATCGTTGGCACAGTCGCTTTCACTCATTCCTTCCGTCTACAAGTAAGTAGGGGTCAACCAAGGCGAAAACTGTAGACAGCAAATTGAGGCCTTAGCCTTGACATGTGCTGGTTACGAATGCTATCCTATCTCGCCCGCAGTTCGTCGCCCGTCCATGACGTTTTATGCTACTCGACTGGGATAATTCCTAGCTTAGTCATCTCTGCCACTTGGTTATAAGGCGAAGCAATGCCGGGTGCCGTAAGCGCGGTAATGCTCATGGTTCCACTAAGGGCCGCTGCAGTTCCGGCTACTGGTCGTTTTGGTGGATTACCAAGGCTAGATGCCGAAGATTCGTCCAGTTTATCCCGCTTGCAACCGATCTGAGACTTCGTGGTTCCAGAGGTTGGACGAGTCGCTATTGTGCGCATGCGCACTTCTTCAAAGCTTTGCAACGCTTAATCTTAGCTCGGAGACGATGTCCTCACTTAACCTTCTTTTTCTGCCGCGGCCATCCTTGCTCTTCCGGAGCTCCCTGCCCTAGTCGTTACGGAGTTCCTACATGGGTTCACTCAGAACACTTAATTCTCTCTTTCGCTCCCTTATTTGTTTTCCTAAGTGACGCCGACTGACACCCGAGCAGTACGTGTTCGTCCCCTGTGTGTATGTTGACAGTACCTGTGTTGTCTTCAGACATAACAATATCCTCAATTTTTTACGCGAGTATGAGTGCACGTTCCCTTGGGGTTGTTGTTTTTGATGTTTTTATTCTTAGTTATTCTTAGTTAGTGGAGACAGAGACCTTGTATCTCCACGAAGCGATTTTGGTTCCACAGACGTCGCCAAGAATCTGGGGCACACCGTTCGAAGACACGCTCACGTAGTTCCATTCATCCTTGAGCATGGTACCTATGACGATACGGGTTTTATCGAGATTGGCTCTATAAATGCATCATGTTCTGTTAAAGAAACAGTGACATCTAGACAAGGATGCAGCACACGTGCTGCGCATAACAGTCTGAATGGATCTTATTCTCCAGCAAAACCCTGACGCAGGTGCATTCGTCTTCATCCATACCGTCTTACGGATATATTCCGCCTGTACTCCGATTGCCATTACTTCACTTGAAGAGAGGAGGAAGATTATCTCGCCACCAAAGGCGGTGTTGTCTACACCTATTTTAGTAACGCTTTCCAGAGAAATATTTTACAAATTATTGTTGCGGAAATTATTTCGCTAATGCCTTAACTCGTTCTTAGTTATCGTGATCCGCTGAGGTCTTTCTCACTCCTTTCAAACGGGAAAATATTTCTACCACTTGCCGAATCCCTTAAGGTCGGTATTTACAATCTATTCAATACTTTAATAACTCACGTTCGCTATTAAATGATCCCATGTTTTAGTACACGTTAATCGCGTGAAACTATTCTCCTATTATAATTCAGGAGCTTACTCGCGTCGCTCCTAATCTGATTTAAATGGTTTAGTGGGATGGTGGATATTCAGCTCTATGAGATTAAATCTAAAGGAATACAAGTAACTTTCGTTTTGAAACCGAAATTCCTTTGCAACTGAATACTTCATATATTCACATGCACTATGAATGTGAACTCATTCTCCGATCTAGGCGTGGTGCTTGATTGTGGACTCTGCTTCAACTTACATGTAGAAAAATCCTTAATTAAGGGCATGTCCTGGGAAGATGCTAACGTTAGTCTAAAGAATTCGATGGCCCGTGTGCTACTAAAACATTATATGCGAACTTGGTAAACTCTGTCCTAGAATATACATCTCCTGAGCGGTCACTTTCTTATTTATTGCATCAGCTGAATTTTCACAGAAACAATCGTTCTTTTTGTCTCAAGAAATTGGAAACTTAGTTTTAACCCGTGTTTCCCTCATGAAAAAATTCACAAACGATATCATTAAATGATGTACACTTTTAACATTCCTACGCGTCCTTCAGGGAAGTTTCTTTTCAATGTAAACTTAATTATATTAAACTCACTCAGATCGCTTTATAAAAAGTTAAGCAATATTTATAACTTATTCTCTTTATCATTATAAACAACCTTTTTTCATGTACCTCATTGCCTAATTACTTAAAGTTATAAATTCTCAATGTCACGCTACTGTCCGCCAACGTATTAGATAGTGTCGCAACAACCAATTGTAAGCCTTTCCGTGTTTGCATCACTTTAGCGTTACACTGTCAGTTTGAGGTATGTCGGTTTTGAGTGTGCCTCTTAGGTATATACGTTTTTTTTGTCCTTTTTGTTTTGCTTTTATTTGCTCCCTCATTTACTCATTTTTATAAACATTTTTGTAATTTTAAAATACTTTTCATTTCCTTTAATCTTTAATGAAAGTGTCATAGCTTCAGCCTTTAAGTTTAAATGTTACTTAATTCAGCTAAAATTACACTGTAGCTGAATGGATAAATAAAGACATAAACAAAGAGTGACTACTCTCATTACTAAAATTCTATTTTCAAGTAGTTACTATAATAATTCGCAATCATCAGCTTTGACATAAAATCACGTTTAAGTTTGTAAAAAGATTTTTTTGGAAAATTTCAAGTTTTCTATTTTAATTCTCTTTTGTGAAATATTTGTTATCTATTGTTTAATGATATATTAATTTAAAAACAATTTTTTTTTATTTTTTAACCATTTTTTCTTCCAACTTTCCTTTAATTTGTTTTTCTTTTTATACCACTTAACTGCGAAATGTGCACACTTCCCGAAAACATTTTCAAATTGTATTGTATTGTATGCGTACGTAAACAAACGTATTTGTGGCTTGTGCTTTCCTGTGGCTTTCTTCTTTTTTTTGACTTTCTTGTGTTTAATTTTCACACGCACACATAAACCACTGTCATTCAAATTATGAAAACGATAAAAACAAAACTGTCTTTATATTGGCGATAGTGTTTTGTCATATCAGCCAAGTGCAGCGCAAGTGGTGCCAAGTATTACTACCGGTGGTGGGGCAACAACAATATTACCAGATAGCTTAAAGGTGCCTATAATACCTGCGGCTGTAATAATATCGAAACCTGTTGCCGCCCAAGAGCAACACCAACGTCATCAACAATCGTATAAAATCATAGCAGCACCTCCCATAACACAAACAGCAACACTGAGACAATCTTTAAACGTAACAAAAGAGCAAGAATCAGAGCAATTAAAGCAAACAGAAATTATTTTTAGCAGTAGAAATAGCGATAATAATAATGCCATCAATAATAATAATAGTAATAATAATAATGAAAATACATTAGCACAAACACAATTACACACACAATCACAGCAAGAAACGCAAGCTCATAATACAAGTTTAGCAAGCACTTCCATATCAAACATGAAAACTCATATCGCAACCACAACCACACCCATATTAAATGTAAGACGGAACACTAATCAGGCTCCTAAGTCACCGCCGCGTTGGCCTTTGAGACCAGGTGTTATGGTTCATGTACGGAACGACACCAAAGAGAATTTAGCAGTTAACCGCATGACCCTTAAGCCCAATGCACTGTTGCTACCCAAGCTGACAGCTCAAGGCAGCATCACAGACAGTTCATTCTCATCATCAGCACTCAATGCCAGCATCAATACTACACAAACTACACTATTAAACGTTACTCAAGATTCTAATTTGGCGGACCACCGGGCATTAAACCACGGTCAGCAAGGTAATTTGAATGCAATACATAAACAAAAACAACAACAATACGAGGTGGTGGCTCAACAGCATATTAAAAAAGACAAGACTGAGAAATATCAAAACACGTTAGTATTGCCCATTAACTATGCAATAAATCATTCCACAGATGACAATTCAATGACAACTATTGCATTGAAAAATGAAACACTGAGGTTAACTGAGCAAAATCCGGAATTGGAGATTAGGCAAGTAGAGGCAGTTAGCGCCAGCAATTCGACACCAATCGCTGAAAGACCCACAAAGCCCGTAAAGCGTACGAACTACGAACGTTTGCGAAATTTGATTGCAAATATTTTCTTTAAACGATCCCACCCTCGCAACAATGACAGTATCAGAGATAGCCAGCGTAGTCACGTAGGTCTGTTGGGCGGTAAATTTTGGAAAAAACCAGAAGCGGCCGGTAAATCACCGTTTGCAAAGGAACACCGCTTAAAAGGCATACGTAGCAGTGGCAGTGGTAATAATTAATTATCGATTTTATTTGTTTTTTTTTTTGTTTTCTTTTTTTATAATTATTTTCTTTTTTGCGTAAAATTGCTCTTTTTTCTTTCCGTTTTCATTTGGCTTTTATGCTATATTTGGTTACCGCCACTGTAGTTACTTATAAAAAATGTGCTAAAACAACAACAGCAACTGCAACAACCTACAGCACTTGTACAGTATCAGCGACTCACCATCACGATATTGCTAATGAATTTGAAAACAACAACAACATCAACAACAACGATACTAATCATAATAATTTAGTAAATAATACACAAACTTCCCTGTACTGTACTGTCACAGACTCGATTATATCAACAAAAACCATAACACCAGTAACATTAACTGCCAAAATAGCACCATTAACAATGCAACATCAACAACCATTACCAGCCTCAGCGATCTTAATCGAGCCTTCCTTAAATATCAGTCACCCTCGCTTACAAAACGTAACACCAAGTATCAACAGCAACAACGTAACCAACAACAACAATACAACCACAACCGTTATACAGTCTATACCATCGACTATAATGAGCAGTCGCGAAAACCAATCCAATACTGTGCGCAACACCAACACCAGGACCAACAATCAGAAATCCGCGCTCAAAGGTATCTTGAAGAGTCCCACACCACCGCCCAGACCGGCCCCACCATTACTAAAGCGATCCGTCAGTCATATCACAACAACCCAACGTCACATCGAACAGGTTCAAAGTAAGATTTTTCATTTTTTATGTTCTTTCTTTTTAAAACCTTTTAATTTTTCAATTATAATTTTTTTTCAAAATTTTTTGCTCATAAAATATATAAACACATATCATTCATAAATTCACTTGAACTATCATCATCAGCCGCTTAGTCATCAGTTCGTTTATACATAACATAGTTTACCAATTCCAAATAAAATTTTATTAATAAAGAAAGCATGTATAAAGCGTTGACGGTCGGACTACAAAACCCAAAATCCAGAAAATTTTTTCCTATACACTTAGTTTCATTTCTACAACATAGTATAAAATGGTCTTCGATTTAAAAAATTAATTTGAATCATATAACAATTCGATTATTTCACTTTCTTCGGTATACTTGGTGGTACTCGCGACAAGACACACTCGCATATAGTGACCGAAATATTGAAATCAATTCTATTATGAAATAATACGCTGTTCGTACGATTTGCGACACCACCACTACTACACTAGAAGATAATTAACTAAAGAATAATCTGGGATAGGCAATGGATGAAATATTGCGTAAATTCCTCTCAATCTTCTTTCTTACCTTTTTTCGTAAAACCTATGGGTTGAGCAATTATTTGTAATGTGACTTCTCTCTACTTCTACAAACTTCTGAATGCGCATTGTCCACACACTCGACGAAATTGTTTTCGACCTAACTTTAAAAGTCGGCTCAGTTTCGAACCCGAAGAACTTGCTGTTGAATTATAATTGCGATTAATTCGCTTTCCACCTGGTTTATATCCCTCATGTATGCTATTGAAGCTTTTTATAAAACCGTATTAAAAAGTTAAAGAAAATATCGAGAGGAGCAACTTCACCTATTTTGTACGTAAAACAGAGAGGCTAACATTGTCAGGAGGACGTATAACTACTGAAAGGAGTAGCTAACGAGCCAAAAATGGGAAAAAATTTAAGAACATTGAAATTTAAAATGAAAAACCGGCCTAGAAAAAAATAAAGTTTCTATATGGTTTCTATGGATTTTGTCCAACACAATTTAAGCCTTGCATCCCCATATCCAAATACCGGCAAACTTTTACTCAAATGGTTATTGTATCCTGTATATACATATATAACCTTTGTGTATTGTGCTTTAATTGATAGATTTCCTAACTAATACATGCACCTTATATCGTAATCCACATCGACGTCAAATATCAAATATCATATTCTTGCCGTCTGCCTAACCTCAGTTTACGTATGAACAGTTTTTAAATATTTGTCCCATAAAATAGGAAAAGCGAACGGCTGAATTGCTACGCATTTAAGCATGTGCGCTCCGTTTGTTACGCATTTAAACGAGATTCTTTTAGTAACACTCCTCAAATATTTGTCTTTTCACGTAAATTTTGTTGACTTGTGTGTGTTTTTCTCTATATATATATTTTTTTTATTTTTTATTTATTTACTTGTATGTGTTTTTATCGTTATAAGTAATATTAAATGCTTCTCCGTGTGAGATACTTGTCAAAAAGATAACAATTGTTATGCAAGTAAGGAAAAGTGCGAAATATTTTCTAATCCCAATCAGTTATGCTCACATATATAAATTTTTATATGGATATATACTTTTTTCGAATCAATGTTAATAACAATTTTAGTAGAATAATAAGGATATTCACGTCCGAGAAGCGAGCAAATAATTTAGTTTAAATTTAATTATTCAAATTTGTGACAGAAATTTTTCCCGCCTTCTTTTCTCTCCTTCCGGCATTATCGTATTTTCAACTGCTGTGAGACTTCTTATCTTTTAAAGTCGATAGGGCGATAAGAGTAATGCTTTTGCGGTATCGCGACTCACAGTAAATCTACGTAAATGCTTTAGTTAAAGCTCATTAACGTGAATAGTCTTAATGTTTTGAAAGTCTGCTCCCTACTGTTTATTTTGTGTTGTTTGCTTTATTTATGAAAAATATATATATATATATATAACTAGCATGTGATTTAAAGTCGTACGCTTTAAAAGCAATTTTAATAAAAAAAGATTTTAATAAACATTTACTTTCATTTTTATTTCTATTACAAAAATTATTTTTTACATAATTATTTTGTTCTTAGTTACAGAAATAGTTTTACAGCCTTGTCTTCTCGACGGAAATAAAATTAATAAATAAAAACGTTTTCCTTAACGTTTGACTTGAATTTTCTGGTGGTTTTGCGTATCCTGCTGCTTTTATCAGTGGAAAAGATATTTATATTATACCCACCATCTAAAGATAGAGATGTCTTTTTCGCGTCCTTGCCCCTGTAACATGCAGAAATCCAATATTAGGTTTTTAAAAGCTTCGCGAGCGTGACGCACTTAATCGTTTTAACGATGTCCGTCCATCGAGACATTTATATTTTTAATTCCCATGCCTTCAGTTTAACACAAGCGTTCAATTGCGAACAGACAAACACTGTAAAAAACAAAAAATATTGAAATTTTTAATTTTGAAGTTGTTATTCATAAATATATAAAAAATGAAACACAAATGTTTGGCTGAAGACCAAAAACAAGAAATGTTTTGGAATTTGTGAAAAAGCTTTTCACACAAGTAATACGCTTTTGAAGACTTGCAAAAATAGACAGACCTCTTACCTACTTAAAAAAAAGAATTTCTTATTCACTAAATTTATAAAATTTATGTTATTCCTTATTCGCTTTTATTTATTAAATTATCTTCTCCTTTTACATTTTCTTATCTTAAAAATTCTTATATATATATTTGAAATACAATAAAACTAGTGTTCTAAGATTATGTTTCTTAAGATCTCAAAGTATTATTTAATTATTAATATAAATTTATTTTTAAGAAAACCTATTTTTTGGTTTTTAATTTATGTACTTTTAATTAATTGTATTTTTCTTTAATTTTTTTCTACTTTTTTCGTTTCCTCTCGAACCGACTTCCGGCAATTTTTTTTCGGGTTTTCCTCAAAAAAAACTTTTATTTTAAATTTCATCATTTGTTTCGTTAAATGAAACAACAAAAACAACCAAAACCTATGAAACTATTTACCAACGTGTATCATCACACATTTGCTATTACTCTACTTTACTCTATCACTTTGCTATACCACATACATAATCAAACAACATACAACAATCCGATAAACGGCCAAATCAATCACATATATACATAAATATATATATGTATGTAATTGTGTATATGTGTTGTTTTGGTTTAGCAGTACAAGAGAAGTCATCTTCTATGGCGGATCCATTAACGGAACCTGGCGAGTATGAGAATCTACCATTTCATGGTCTGCAAACGGCTTCTAATAAGGTACTTAAACATTTAATTTTCAATTTGATTCTGATTCTTTTCAAATTCATTGTAAACGAGCTTTCCATTACACAATTCAGGAACACAATTAAAATTAAAACACTCCACACTCACATCTACGCACATTCGTTCACAAATACACACTCGTCTACATACATACATACGTACATACATACATATATACATATATATATACATACATAAATACATAAATGCATAAATACATACGTAAACACTCACATAAATAGAGAGAAATATACACACAAACATATATTCAATAATAAATACGAATTTATATACTATCCTATTGTATTGATTAATTGATTGGTTTATAGAGTCAACTATTTCATATATGTATTGTAAACTACATTCTATTCTAATTATATCTCTGCAGTATAGCATATCATCGCTTTTACATATATTATCACTACATCTGTATCTGATTGATATGATCTTTTAATCATATATATCTCTCCATACATGCATATGTCCATATAAACAAACATTCTTACTTATAATGCATACTTTCTACAACGCGTAATGTCGTACTATGTCGTATTCATTTTAGTCTCTCACTCTTTCTTTCTCTTTTTAGTATACGATTATTTTTTTTTTTTTTTGTTTCTGTTTACTATTGTTTTCTTTTATTTTCTTCTAAATTAAATGTTGAATGCTGAGAATCAAAACTATCAAAACATTCCATGCATTCATATACACTTTATGGTAGTAATTGTTTTGCATTTTAGCTTTATGTCGATTAATATACATATGAATGTTAGCCATTTTTTGTTTATAACTTTTAATGTCAAGATAAAAACCAAGAATTTGATTTTAAATTTGTGTACATTTTTGCCTTTTTTTCTATTACTTGCCTTGAAAGCAAAAAATAAAGAAAGAAAATGGTACGTTTTAGTGGGATGTTACATCTACTTTATTTTTTGCTTTGTACGTGTGTTTGTAGGTCGTTTTTATATAGGAATGCTTATGAGCAGGTCAAAATGTCAATCAGTATTCTGATGAACAAAATATTTTATTTCTGCTCTATGTAGAGAACATAGCAGCGAGGCAAAAGGTTACTTGGGACCCTGACGGCGTTTCATTCTTAATAAACCGACCTTTTCTTCAGCAATATGCAATGTAATGTTATTTCGTTCAAGTCGCATCTCGGAGAGACTTTTTCAATTTGCGCCGGGAAACGCCACAAACTGAATCTAGAAATGCTCACTTACCGGGAGCCTCGCTTAATCAATTGGGACAAAACTTTTGCCTACAAACGTAATATTATCTTCGCTCGATTTGCTTTTGTGCGTTATTGACGCAGCGGAATTTATGCTACGCGTAAATATATACATGATGCGTAATAGTTGTTTTAAAAAACTCTCAATTATTCGCTCACCATTCCGATTGTAATGACCATAAACTGGCGCTGCCTTATGCAAAACGAATGTAACTGACTCTTAAACAAAATAAACGATTGCTTAATTCGCACACGTTGCTGAAGGGCAACTCGAAATCCAAAAAAAAAAAAAACAAAAACCTACAACTAATACCACAACATAAAATTAGTCTTGCTTCCTTTAAGTTAGCGAATTAATTTTTAAGTGGTAAGTACAGGTTCATGCGAATATGGTTTCCCCAGTCATGTTTCAAGTTCATCTTTTTTTTCTTCTGTTTTGAGATGATATTTTCAAAATTTAACTCGTTGAAGTAATTGAATTAATAAAAAAAGGACATCTGCTTCAGCGAAATCTGCAAATTTTCGTGAAAATGTTGCCAAAATTCACTTTCTTTCAACACAGCTTTGGATTTAAGACGAAATCCGAAGATTTTGTTGTCTTCGAAATGATTCTAAGATGATGTCGCCAGATATATCAAAATCAGTAGAGCATTGACAAAAGTTGACCTTAACGAAAACTTAATGGCGTCTGTGAGTCTATTTAATTACATCCGAAATTTAAATAAGATAATTATTACGGTCACGTAAAAACGCCAAATAAAATGAATTTTAGGCGGAGGATAAGCTTAAGTCTTAGACGGCTTTAATTTCCTTACTTCATTCTAAGAGTAATTTCTAAAGATTAATTGCAGACGAAAGTTTGTGGCAGAAAAAAAAGATAAAAGTGTTTTATTTATGCCGTAGGATTGCAAAACATTGGCCTATTTTTTCTACATTGAATGGGAAAAATTTGGTGATTCAAAGGAGGTTTTTAATTAGGGCTTCACGATTTTCGCTTTTCATACCTCTTCTCTTCAACTTGCAGATTTTTCTCAACTAATTTACGTGTACGTATGAGTATTCGAATTTTGTTTTGAAAGAATTTAAGCTTAAGTTAATTGCCTTCTTTACGTTATAAGAGATAAAACGGCATATAAAGGTGATGAGTATCATAGATATGGTTCTTATTATCCCCGTAAGTTACCTTAAATCACTTTTTCTTCTAGTTTGTATGTAGAATATGTTTAGCAAATGTTTATTTACTATTTAAAATAATTCCGTTTAAATTATTTTTTTTGTGAACTTTCTTTCAAATTTAAAAAGCACTGTTATAATAAAATTTGTTGTTGTCTTACCACAACTTATGAAAAGTAAATAAGTATAATGGTTTTTTTTTTTGTAAGGTTTTAGTTTGATTTTTTAAATGTATTGTTTCGTTATGTATAATTTTGAAATGATTAAGTAAGTGGTTTTAAATTTATTTTTACGAGTTCTTAATAAGGAAAAAATTGAATAAAGAAAATTTTCACCAAACAAAGCTTTTAACATTTAAATGTATTGTATTGAACTACTAATACATAAATATTTACAAATATTCCTCTATCCTAATCTAACAATCTAACCGAATAATTAAAACATTGTTTATGTTTCTTTTTTTTTTTTTAATATACTTGCGTTTACTTAAATGACTGTGTTGTCTTCCCAACCAACCAACCAACCAACCAACCGAACCAATAAACAACCTTTTATTGCAAAAATTGCCACAAATAACTAATGCTTGTGCGCTTCAATTGTATTCTGTTGTGTTGTTGCTTCTAACAATAATAACAATTTAATAACACACGAATCGTTAATATGCCATATACATTTATACATATATAAATATATATTTATATACGTATACACACAAATAAACTTGCGGAATATACAATTACCAAAAAAAAACCCCTTTTACTGCAAACGAACAACAAAAAAACGAACCACTATATTGTGTATAGTTTACTACTCCTACGACTCCTACAAATTTTAATAACAACACAAATGTGGTGCGTAGTGTGCCACGACCCAAGAGACTCAATGGAAATATCAGCCAAATACAAGGACAACAACAGCAACATCAGCAATACCCGCATCACTATCAACAACAACAGCATCAACATATGACGTGTTACGACGGACAAGAATCGGAAACTGGGCAACAACATCAGCAGCAATATTATCATCTGCAACAGCAACAACAATTACAACAAGAACAGGCATATAGTACTTTTACTAAGCACACAGCACAACAGCAACAGCAACAACAACAGCCATCAACATCATCAAGTATATTAGCCGGTTTGCCGACCATAATAAGTCAGTCAAGTAACAGTAGCGCTAGCAATTGTAACGGTAGAATAATGTTGTCTAATGCCGCAACAGAGGGCGGTGTCATTGTCCACACAAACAGCAATTCACTCAATGCAAACTCAACCACTAGTTCCATAACAGCTCACAATAGCGCAAGTAGCATCACAAGTCCACATCAGCAAATGCCGTATAATCTCAATAATTGCTTCCCTAAAAGCTACACAGAATACTACCAAAATCAACAGCAACAACAGCAACAACAGCAACAACAGCAACAACAATTTACTTCAAAATTTGCCATCAATAATATGGCGAATGCAACACACGCTCAAATGCTCAATGCCATCGAACATGATTACAATGCATTTAATGCCGGCGTCGCTCCTGTGGCAGAAGGGAACACAAAAGCGACAAATCCCTTTTTAGCAGTTAGCAATTTCAAGAAATTTAACCAGCCTAGCTCTTTTGAGGCTAGTACGATGGAGGGTTACAATACTACTTCCATGAAACGTATAGGCAAACGGAAAACGTTTGTAGATAAATTAGAAGATAAACGTTTTTATTCACTAAAATTTTCCAGTGGCAGTAAAAACAAGGCTCAAAATCCCAAGACAATTAGTAATGAACGAGATTCAAGCTCTAGAACGGGGGTGGTAGGAGTTTTGGGGCCGTTAATTACAGATAGCAACAATAAATGCAAACGACATCATTCCTTTGCTGGTGGTAGCGTTGGCGATATTGATCCGAAAGGTTCGTCGCGCTATCCCTTGCATTTCTATGATACGCCTGCTTACGAAAACGTTAATGATGCCGTACAAGTGCATACCTCCAATACCAAATCTAGTGACATGGAAATGCAAGCGCCAGCACTCTCTTCCTCAATGGGGACGGCCACCGTACTATTGCACCCTTTACCGCACCATACTACACATGTAAATGGAGGACTGGGCGCTAGTTCGACGACGGGCCCAAAGAAAAAACATCACCAACGCCAGCACCAGCCGAAGGAAGATTTAAACTTAATTGAACCTGAACGCTTAAGCATTTACCGCAGTGACTCGGGTATTTCAAATTCATCTTACGAATGTGTAACACCAGTGCCATCGCATGGTACACCCTGCTCTACACCGCCACCCGGCAAAACGCCACGAGCTCCTAAAACTCCTAAAACCCCTAAAACACATAAAACCAATTCTTTGATTCATTCCACAGTAACGGCCAATTTTAATTCGGCTCATAAAAAGCAAGCACCACGTGTGCCGCCCACTCCGCTCTACATAAATGTCAACAGTGATTCAACGGCCGCACCAACCAGTAATCTGGAACGGCCCTCATCTCCGAATTCGGCGGTAGCTACTTCCGCGTACGAGTCAGCTTCATCTTCACAAAATGATGGAACTTGCGCGGATCCAGCTTCATTGTCATCATGTACGTCATTGTATAGCGGTAAATTAACTTCCGTTAGTCGTTGCAGCCGTCATCAGCAACCACCCGAAATCACCACGCCCGAAGAATACGAACAATATCAATTAGGCCACCATCCACACGGTGGCCATTCGTCATCGTCTCTCTCGGTTGCCAGTAGTGTAAGTGGTACTGGTGTCAATGCCTCAGCATGGAGTAAGTGTAAAAAACAGCAAAGGCCAACCGTGATGTCCAATGTCACTTCTTTGGAGGTAAGTGTGAAAACAAATGTAATATTTTTCCTTTTAAAGATAAAACCGCTTCCATCAGAGTTATTATTCCAGTTTTTCTTAATAAATGTTATTTTTGCTTTATTGGAGTGTCCAAAAGTTCTAAAATGTTTCGTAAACCTTCGAAATATTGTTTAAATCATTTTTTGAAAACTTTCAAATTTATGATGGGCATATTTATAAAAGACGTAAGAAAAATATTGAAATATTTTTTCAAGTTTATCTAAATTTCTCTTTTTCTTCGCTCAAAATAAAAGTTACTTAATTACACATTATCACGAGAGAGAATTCTTGCTCTCTTTTTCACATTATGTAACCTTTGAAACGACTACGGAAATGCAAAATTATCTGCATAAAATACATAGACTGAAATGTCGCCTTTGAAATACACGTTAGTGTGATGTAATCTGATAAGCGTTGCGTAATTTATGATGCATTATCTAGTGGGAAAAGAGTGTCAATATTTTTGCTTGTGCCTGATATATGTCTCTTCTATATTATTGTATTTTTTCATATGATTTTATACTTTTTTTTTTTTTATTTTTACATTTGAATCGCTACTCACCAACACCATCTGCATGAAAAATGATTTTCTTTTGTTTTAATTTAACTCGCACGCGTTAACATTTTTCGTTGCTTGTTGTTGTTGCGATGGCCGCATCAATACACGCATCCATACACAAAAATCTAACAGTTAACAAACAAATATCGTCTGGACACTAATCCATTTTTAGCAGCCAACACAACCGCCAGCACCACCGCCCCCACCACCATCTGCCGTAAGAAATTACAACGACAGACAATTAGTGACCCCTACGCACATATCAAGTACATCAGCGACTGTCGAAAACAACACCTTCGCCTTAACACCGACGACACCAGCAAACAAACCCGCCTTGGTGGCAACAACGAAACCTACAATTATTGCCCCGAATCCACGAGAGCGTTTAAGGCAACAACAGAACCAGCCAACGTTAATAAAGCACAACAACAACAACAAATTAATCTACAACCATACAATGCCATCGATTATGCCAAACAAAGTGAGCTGCGTCAAAGCCACCACCGCCACCACTACCACCCACACTACTATAAGCAATTTCAACAGCAACAGCAACAACTTGGTTTCACACATTCTCAGCATACACAACAAATGCTAATGTCTTCTAGCGGGAATAGAAATGACATTGATGATGATGTTAATAATGACAGACCGTATAATGATCGTAAATATAGTCCGCATTCGTGTTATTTAAGTTATTCTCACGATGATAATGGTAATGATAATAGTACCGAAGAGATGGGAGAGACCGCAGAAACTTTAAAGAGTCCTCAAATTATACTGACAGCTGACCGAAAGTTACCGGAAACAACAAATGCAGCAACAACACCAAGTGCATCAATAGACTTTGCAGCGAGACCGGTTAAATTACCATTGCGCAAATATCACAGCTTTCATTTTCAAACGTCACAAACCGTAGCCGGCCAACAGCAAGGTAAACTAAAAACGCAACAACAGGAACAACTACAAGTGCAAGAATATACGGCCAAACATCCAATAAAGCACCATTATAGTAAAGAAGGGCCTTTGGTGTTTCTTCCTTTATGTTTAAATGAAAATTCAACATTCAAACCAATTGTTTCCACAGAGGAGAGCGAAGAAGACGATTCTACTGAAATATCTATTAACGATGAACTCGAGCAATATTCAAAATGTACGCCAATCACCAATCTGCTTAAATGTACTACGTCTTTGAACATCAATTGTGAGTTAAATAATCAAAGTCCAACAATTGATAAAAGTATTACGAAATTGTCAAAAGTTATCACAACCGCGAAACGCGAAACTTATGAGCAGATTGACAAATCCAAAGAAAACGCAGCTACTGCAATTGAGCCCACATCTAAAAATAAAAATTTTTCACTATCACGACTTAACAATGATTCTCCCGAAGTCATAAAAATTGAAGATTTTACAAATAGTAACAATGACGAAATTTTTATTACTTCTAAAACTCTGATACGTTCTTCACCAGTATTAAAAAGTAAAAATATGCCCACAGCAAGTAAGGAGAAAACAGAAGCGTCTGCGGAGATCTCTAAAAATGAAGTTTGGGAATCCAATTTACTAAAATCTGAGCAAATGACCCGTGAAAGTCCATCACAAATTGCTAATTATGATAAATTAAAAAAAATACACGAACATTCATTCAAATCGTGCGCTGAAGGTGAGGAGAGTGAGTTCGTAGAGGATTCTATTAAGCTGTCGTCAAACACTGCGCTATTTAAGGCAGGGAGTTTTAAAGCTGACTCAAATCGTTTTGCGCTAAACGAACACAAATTTCAATACAAAGCATCTGTGGAATTAAATGATTTGTTAAAAATTAAAAAATTGGGTATGAACGTTAACACGGGAAATGAAAACTTAACTATTTCCGGACAATGTTTCCAAACTTTAAATCGCAATAAAAACGTAGGAAAGTTTTCAGAAGCCTCAATGTACATAGATATACATAAAGTTATGCCAGAATCCTTAGCTTGCACGGGATTGAACAAAGGGTGCCCTACCTTGCCATCTTCAAAATCAATGACTGAGGACCGTAATGAACAAAGTAATCAAACTCAAGACAATACGTTTTCAACTAGAAACATTAAATCCCCCTCAACCTCCTTGAAGACCTTGGAACTAATGACCAAAAGTAATCCGGAACTATGGTATAATACTCATATTGGCAGTAGACAAAAGTTACATCAATTGCAATTATTTCATTCACTGCAAAATCTAAAAAATTCTCATAATTCTAACCGAAATACTAGTGCTGATGTTATTGACAAAGAACAGGAAGCGGAAGATGAAGAAGATTTAGGTTATACTTTCTATGAAGATGAAAATGATAATGATATCAACGATAATGATAAGTAGATTATAGACGAGGAGCCAACATCCTCGAATTTTACTAATATTATGACGGACAATGCCAATGAGAATCACACACAGGTTAGATATAATTTACCAAAACCAACAACAACTTGACATAAATTTAATATTTAGAATTTATTCTAGAAGGAATATAAAACACACAAAACAAAAAGAAGGCTAATTAAAAGTATTTCCGTTGAAAAGTTTTAAAAATAGATTATGTTTTGTAAATAATCACATGTCTGTAGGCACAGATTAAATGCATATATCGATACATCCATACATACATACATAAACAAATACGTACATAGATATATACATAAATAAATAAATACATCCATACGTACATTTATATATACCTACCTACATCCTTACATACATACAAACATTGCACATTTGTGTAATGAAACATCCATATAATATAATATATAATAAAACCAAACTAATGCAACATACACTCTTATAGCTTATACGGATCAGATTAAGTTTAGCTTAATAGTACATAAACTAGTATTAGTGTTAAGGTATACAAAATTTATAAGAAGAACAAAACAAGCAAAATTGATAACATTTATGCAGGATGTACGTATATATCATGAATCTTTTTCGCTTTGTCCGAAGTATGGGTAGGTTTCCATGAATTTGCTCTCCTGTAAATACTTATATTAAAATATTTTATATAAAGCATATATCAACTTGTCTTCAGCGAACAAAAAGCCTTCACGAATTTCCATTCTTTTTTTTTTTTGTTTTAAGTGAAAAATCCACCCTAAAAAAATAAATAAATTAATGAATAATAAAGTTCACTTCAACCGAAGTGAATCATTGAAAAACGCAATAATGTTCACATCTCTGCAGTCACTAAAAACGAGTAAAACGAAAACAAAAACTACAGTTAAGAAAAGGCGAAATAAAGAACCACGAGAGTAATTGCAATGTAATAGAAAGCTTTCACATAAAATTGTCCTCAGGCTACATAAGGAAGCAAGAAAGTAACTAAACAGATAAATAATGCCATAAGCTAAGTGGGATAAATGCAATCGATCACAAAGCAATATTTTCTTTTCATTTTATTATATCTGCCTATAAAAGATTTAAAGAATAAAGAAAATTATTAATAATCTAACGGTAACTAAATAATCTGTACTTCTTCACCTAATATAATTATGGCATTATAAGTTTAATTGGTCCGAGCGGGAAAACGCTTTTACGAAGCAAATCTATTTTCATTGCATTTTATAACAAATGTCTTTTCAGATATAGCTATTAAAAGAGGTATTCCGCGTATATCTTCTCTTCGTTTCAATAAAATATGGAAAGAACTTTTTTATGCTTTTCAGGTTTTTATATCAAATATGACTCGGCAAGGATACTTGTAGCCGATAATAAAAATTTGTAGGAGTACCGCGGATGGCAATACCAATTTACAATTTATTTTCATCAAAATTTATCAAAAGTCAAATTTTTGGGTTAATTTTAACACGAGCTCCTTTATGGACAGGGGTCGGATAAATAAGCTTATGGGGTCCAAAGTTTACTCAGTCAATTTCTCCTTTCAATCGCTTCTTTGCATCAACTTTCAACAAAAAATACCATACATTGGGACTTTTTACCATAAGAAGGCTAATTTTCTGTACAAAAGTTTGTACGGTGGGGCAGCTTCTTAAGCGATAGTAATATTTTTCACTGATTATTGTCAATTGTCCTCATACAGCGACTTTGTTAGAAGAGATCGTAATATAACGACCCAATCTAATGAAAAATTTCAATATCGTTTGTCCTTGGATCACACGACGATAAAAATTGCGACATGTGTTTTTAATATAAAACTACGTGAACAGACTGACGGACACGCTCAAATCTATTTAAAAAATTTATCTGAATCGTTTGATATAAGACAAAGTGGCTCTATCCCAAATCCAGCTAAGTATTGCATACATCCACACAAGCTAATATTAATATACTAAAAAGCCCAAACGTGATAGGGTTTATTGGTGATTTATACGGACGTGGAACTTTATATTACTCGACCCTCTCACTCTAACCTTAACAACAAACGAAATTAGTTGCCAGCCACACTTTTTCGAAGATCAATGCAGTATGTATTTGAAGGAAGGTTTATTACCAGAGTTTTTTTTTTTTTAAGTTATTACACAGAACATTCTTTCTTATTAAAAATTAGTACCAAACGGAATTCCTTTCACTAGCGTCGTAGTTTTCCAACAGGCAATTGTGAACTTACATGATTGTCAAGGTTTCAAAGATGCCTTTTCACTTGAGAAATAATTTGGCACCATAATCTGTACATGAAATTTTTTGCCTGCAACAACAAATAATAGAGTCGTCGTATAACTTGGTGAAAAAGCTTTTACTTCTTCGCTATATGGCCACATTTTGAGAGATTACCTAAGGAAGACAATGGAATAGTACTGTTATTGTATCTCCTGTCCTTTGCTCAGATAATCGATAAATATTATTGCTCCGCTATTTTCACATTTATTGATTTGTACCAGTCATTTTGTATGCTTTCTATAGTAGCATGTAATTCGGATGGTACGGACTCTTCTCTTATCTACTTTCACTAATTCACATAAAGATTTATTTCAAGCTTCTGCCTCAAGCATAGATACTTCGTTATATTTGATGAGTTTTTTAAAACTTGACGTAAAATATTTTCAAAGCTATCACTTTATGCCTTCATCAGCAATCATATCGAATTGTATTCTGCTTTAACTCACAATCATACGACGAAGTTCTTCGAAGATGCTGTTCGATGTTCGATGAAGATGCTGTTAGCGCTTGGGACGGAGGTTACATTCCAATGCACTAATTCACCGGCATATAATTAATTATAAAGATATGTTGAAAATGCTTTTCTAGCCATTTTCGGGTTCTTTTCGTTAAACATCAATATATCACAAAAAAATAAAACTTTCTTTTCTTTACCTATTTTAGGCTTCATCTAATTAACAAAAAAATTCCACATTAACCAAACATCTGCCTTGACTTCCGGCGTTGACAATTTTTCTCTTTATTTACTGCGCTTTTAATAGCGTGAAGTTTGCGTGCTAGCTTAAGAGATCCTTTTTGAATACGTGACAAACTTTTTTGTTTCTTCTGTCCTCATAAACTCTATTTTGCCTATACGTCGAACCAAAACAGGCCCTGATTCTGACTGATTCACCACTTGTTGGCTTTGTGGACGTATTTTCCGTATCATCCAGCAATTCACATTTCCATTCATTACAGACATGATGATCCGTTGAACCGTTCTAATCCGTCAAATCCAACGTTGTCAAGTTAACGGCTTGTTCTAGTGGCCCTCGCACAGATGTCGCATGTCTAGGCCTCTGGCTTCCCTTTGCACTTAGTGAAGTGGATAAACTTTCATCTGCATAACAGATCATTCAGGGTTTTGTTTAATTTCATCACCTCGGATGAATTTCCTGTGACGTCTGCCCTGCTACACACATGCTACAGCAAGGCTATACACATGCTTAGTTAGACCAATACTGGTGTATGTCTCTGTTGTGTGATCTCCTTCCTATAGGTGTTATGTAGATGCAATTGAACCAGTCCAAAAACAATTCTTGCTGTTTGCCCTGAGGAGTTTGGGTTTGGGACATGCTTGTCTCTCTGCCTTCTAACGAAAATATGTTGTTTCTCCTATCCTTACCGTCACTTGAGAAGCTTCGATTTATTCTTGGTGTTTCCTTCTTAATTAAGTTAATTAATTGTGCTGTCGATTCGTCCACATTAGTTGGGGAGATAAGCTTTAATGCCCTTAACCGCTTCTCTAGGCACCTTACTTTCTTTAAGCTGAGCCAATGTAAGTATAATTATGAACTGTTTAATCCATTCAGAGTTGTTTGCAGAAACCTAAATGATGTCTATCTCGTCTCAATATCGGACTATGCTTAATATGTCGCATTTAAACTAATTTGCAATCTTAACTTCTCACTATGATTCGAAAATGAATTGGTGTTGTTTACTGTTACCGGTTGTGAAGCTTTTGCACGTTTGCAATGGGTTCGCTGCAGTGGTTCACTTGCAAATTGGATCTGTACCGGTAGTGTATGTGCTCCTGTGCTAGTTGTATACATGCTTTTTTTCTTTTTTTTTCTTATTTATTTTTACATGAATTATTATTGTTTTTTTTTTCTTTTCCTTATATGCTTTGGAATAGTTTTTAATAAAAAAATTTGCTTTTAAGAGTCAATTAAATTCACCTGTTAATCTACTTCAGTTGGGTTTGACGTCTAAGTAAATATATAAACTCTTTTAACTTTTCAGCTCTAGGGTTGCCCGCAAGAAAATGTTTTCGAAACTATTTATTACTTTTCGATTGTTTGGCACAAATTTCGAATTGCATGAATTCAGTCACAAATTTGCCTTAAACCTTTCTCCAAATTTGCTTTTTTTATTGATTTCTACTGAGGTGAGCTTATTCGCATTATTTTTCAATAAACCATTCCTACTCAAGTGGTTGTGATAATGACAAAAATATAAGAATAGATTTAAAATTTCCTTTCTTTTTTTCCGAGTAGTTTTTGTCTTGTACTCATTGTTGTGCGTACGCTTTAGATGACAGATGAAGGGCATTTCATATAATTATAAATATTCCTTAATTGTTAAGCACGCTGACCAAAGCGTAGTGAGAATTTGCTATTCAAATCGCGCGATCTTTTATCAAATCGCGCAGTTTTTTTCCTTTCTTCGACAGTACTTTAATTAATGTTTATGATATATTTCATGTCAATATTTTTAAATAATTAACGGTATTTCTGGAGCAGTTTTTTGACTTTTAAGATTGGCCGGAAATCTTACTAACTTTTCACTACAGGAGAATACGTATTTTAATTTTTATGATGTTCATATTTCGAGTAATATTATAAATGGATAGACAGAGGAATACGATACGGTTCACAAGCAAAACGTTCCCCTTTCTTATCTTGACATTATATAAACTCTTTAAAGATTAATTTCAATCATAACAAGAAACGTAAACCTTATATATGCATAGAGGAGATTTGTCAGTTAACAGCGCTCGATCGGTAATGACTACATAAAAATTTGAAAGAAATCTTCATAACATCTTATAACGGATTTGTAGTTCAAAATTTGGATTTTAACTCTCTGCTCTGCACTACCGAGAATTGCATTACATTACCGTTACGGTGAAATAATTTCTTTTATATTTTTTGCAGCAGATGCTAAAAATTTTAAAGAATTCGGTGCACCGGTCGGTGGACATTGAAATTTGAGAAAACACTGCATTACTAACTGTTTAAAAGATAGTATTTTGTTTTTTGAATTTGATTAAAAGGTAAGAAAAGCAGTAAACGATATTTATTACCACTGAATGGAAACAGTATAATCAATCATACATATATGATATTTGAATATTATATCTACAAATAAATTCTCTATATGTTTTGTTAGAATAAAAACGGATTTTGTTAGAATAAAAGCATACTTGTTAGAAAGTAGCCACCATCGCTATCTATGATCTTTTGCCATTTTTCGGGTAGCTTACGGATGATACTTACCGGTTTCAAGGCGAAATATTAATTGAGCCATTTTCGGACATCTTCAATGTATGTGAATCGCTGATCTGCTAAATATGACTTCATCGATCGGAACAAGTGGTAATTTGAAGTGGTCAAGTCTGAAAAATACCCCGCATGAGTGAAAAGTTCCCAACTGAAGTTAAAAATCATTTTCTTGGTTGCTTTTGTTCCAGACGAACGGATGTTAGCATTAAAAAAAATCACTTTTCGCGTTTCCTTGCCTGTAAATGGTCTTTTTTCTTAAGTGTGTCACTTAATTAGATTAATTGGGCTTGATATCGTTCACGTGTACGAGTTTCGCCAGGCTTTAGAAGCTTGTAGTAGATGATACCTTTCCAATTGCTACGGTACACACTCGCTGGCAGCTTGTAAACAACTAAAACTTAAATCGTATAAATACCAATGTCCAAACTATATATACCTAAAATTCGGGAGATTTGAATGCAACAAGTTTTTATAGTATGACAAATTTGAATGCAGATAAATTTTCTGTAGACTTATAAATGAAAGGAAATTGAATGAACTTGAAAAGTTCATTAAAATTGTTTAAGGAACACGCTAAATTAGTTTCTATATAGTAAATTTAGTATAAGGCGCCTTTTCAATTTTGTTATCTTACTGGATTTATCTGGAAAAGATACTGCCGTGAGATTTATGTGATTACTCAGTCTGGCAACATGTATTTTGAAGATTGGCGTTAAATTAGATCTTTTACATATGGTAAATCCATGTCATCATGAATAGGTTTGTAGTTAAGGAACCACGTGACAATAAGACGAAGAGTCACAGATTGATATTTTTACAGTATTTCTATATTAGAGTCACTGGCCGTTCGTTACACTTGTATACCATTGGTCCAAATAAGTTCAAGAATACTCTAGACTAAGTCGAGATTCTAGACAAATTAGCCAATAAGGATTTCTGGTTTTTAAATCAAGGCTGACGTTTGACTCTTGTATGGTTTTCCCATCTTAATCTTTGATTAATATGTAAATGACAACAACAATTTCTCTTTTAAATGTCTTTAAAAAAAAGTTGTTTTATTTCTTATTCTCTTTTTTGAACAAACAACAAACTTTTAACAAAATCTTATTATTTGATCATTGGGTATTATGAGTAAGTGCCTAATATGGACATTTTTGAATTTAGTGCAAATTTATTTATTATTATTATTTATATTGAAATTCAACTACTTTTAACTACACTTATACTATATATTCTTACTTACCAGCTTAATTTTTTTTGCCCTGTATTTCTTCCTCTTTACATTGCATTTCTATCTCTTAATGAAATTATCTTTTTCTTAGCAAGACTTTGTGGATCCGTACAAAGGCAGCAATACCTATATATTCTAATTGTTATTATTTTTAAATAATTTCAAAAGAAAATAAATTCAAAAAAGCAATAAGAATTTGAGCGCTAATATTAATATGAAGAAAAGGTAATTTTAAAACATTTTTCACAATTTCCACATAAATGTGCATATGTATTTATACATGTATTGATATACGTGTATATACATGTCTATTCATACAGTAGTTCGGGGTTCAATATTATAAGTATTTTCTTTTTCTCTCTACCCACCACTACAAAAAGGAAACAGTTTTCATTGTAACAAACAAAAATTTGTACGTATACTTTTGATTAACGAGAGATTTTCTATGTCCATCTATCAACCGTTTCATTGTTAAAATTTTGAACGTGTCGAAAGGTGAAGCAAGTTGCTAATAGTGCTCACTTGTCTTCCTTCATAGCGAAGTCTGAATATGTCGAAAAATGGTGAGAAGTTTTTAGTGGTTAAGTCGATGAAATAGTTGTGAAAGTCATCGAAAACGAAATATGCTCTCAAAATCCGTAATCGATTTAAATGTTTTCGAAAGATAAGCAAGTAAGGGAAATAATCTCGATTGCTCCATTTATACCTCCGTGGCTAAAGCAACAAGAAAAATAAACAACAGTGGTGGGTATCTAAGATTCGCTTTAAAGCGAATGTCGCTTTTTTTAGTTTATTTATTGTTCTTGGAAAGAAATAACTATATGTTAAAGAGTATTTTAATAATTTATTAAACTGTCGTTTTGTTCCATACGATTTCGTTTTAAAATCAAATTCTTGATAGATAAAAGAACCAAAATTAAATAAAAATTCAAAGAAAAAAATGCATTAAATTGATTTTTTTAAATTACGCAATTTTCCATTATTTGTTTCTCTCTTTCTCTTTGTATTATTTGTTTCTGTTCTGCCGAGTACTGCTCTGAGTTCTCTGAGTATTTAATCATTTTGTTTAAGCTTTTTGTTGTGTTTTGTCTTTTGTTGAAATCTTAAATTTTTATCTATAATAACAGCACGACAGTCTTAATAAATTATTGAAAGACTTCAATTTGCATGTTATACTTTTTCAATTTGCTTTTCAATGCAAAGTGGTTTTTAATGTTCACTTTAAAACAATGATTAACCCAACGCTTTTATAATAACATGACATAATGCGGTGTAATTGAAAGACTTTATAAGCAAACACGCAATAATGAGAGTTTGCTTACCATTAGCTGTACGATGATACGAACCACGCGGTGAAATGCAATCAAAAAATCGCTTAGTATCAGGAAAAAAAATTCTTGATTTATCATTATTTCGAGTAGCCATGTAACTGAACTTATCTACAATTTTCATTGTGAGGAAAAGTGAATGACCTCACGAATAATATCAAAAATGCTTTTTTCCAACAAAATTTTCATCCTTATTATCGCTAACAAGTCATCAGCAAACTCTTTTAATAGCACTTTCATTTGTTCTAAGATATACAATTTAAGAATTGGTCTGCTCAAAAAGAGCGGGTTTCATTGCGTAAGATGACCGAATACTGGTTAATGAATAGGCCGGGTATCGCAAAGTTTCTTTCTTCAAATCTCTTTATATCTCCGAAATAAGCTTTGAAATGTTTTTAGTTCAATTATCAACTTATGTTCAAAAAATGGTTTTCCTATTTATCCACTTTGCGGTCAAATTTTGATTCAAATTCGTTTTTCATTCATCATTAGTTATTGTGGTTATCGAAAGTCATATATATCTTCAACTGGCACTAGAAACTCTTAATAGTCTCGCAAAAACTCTTTTCAAAATCATTAAGCACTAGTCTAAAATAATTAGTACTTAATGCGAGCGCCGATGTACAAGTGTTATAATATGAAGCATGTTCGTTCATCATAAGACTATTCATATCCCAAACTGCGCTCTCCCCAAATAAAATGGAAGGTCGCAAATTTATAGAAATGCTAAAAATTATTTTCAATTTAACAAGCGGGAACATTATAGCCACGCAAGGCCGACCATTAAATATCCTACACCAATTCCCCTAATTCGCCGTTTTGGTAATAATACATCAAAAAATTATACCTTCATGCAAAGCATGGCATACTTTTGATGAAAGCCCTCATATTGGAGAATGCCCAAAACATCATATGACGTAATCCCAATTCGGCAAATTTAATTTATATTCCAAAAATTTCATTATTTTTCAGTTCCCGTTATAAAAAACTATAAATTAGACTTTCTCTCCGTACAAGGGTTTGCTCTTCATTATAACATCTATATATGTTAGGGTCTTAAAAATCGACGTATGTAATCCCTACTGGTAATATTTTTGCTAAATTGCTACTATGCATCAATTTTCAAGGCTTAGTATTCTTGAGAAACCTTATGTGGATTGGTGTTCAAGAAACAGACCCATGTTCAAATTTGGTCCACTTAATTGTTATGTCAAATCAGTATCATGAACAAATTGGGCCTTTTGGCATATAAGAGCTTAAATTTCCCGAGATTGCTTACATGCAATGGTATCCAAAAAATAGACTTACGTGCTTCAGATGCGATAAGATTGATTTCTTTGTCAATTTGCTCTTATGAACCAATTTTCATAATGAAATATTGAAGATTAGTTCTTCTTAACATATAAAGATTCACTTTTCGTAGGAACGGTTATATAAGAGGGGGTCCAAAAATTGACCAAGAAGAGCTAAATTTTTTATACCAATGCTATTATTAATATGGTGAAGTACTATTACTAACTACTTTTCAAAATAAGCCGTTACATGGGTACCAAATTTCATTAAAATAACTCAAAAATTGCGACCTGTACATTGAACATAGAAAATCTTTTCGAATTCTACCGGCATTTTGAATCTAAATGTTAAAAAATTAAAAAATTTTAAGTGGTAAGCAATTTTCTTCCTTTATAATTCAGATATTGTAGCCATTTTATGTATCAAAATTTCATAAACGTCATGGAGTGAAAACCAAAGCGAAATTATTATCGTACCCTTTTTTGGGTATATATTAGTCGACTTTGCACAAGTGCCTTCTTTTGCATTATTTAAATGCTAGGCGAAATTTATAAGACGTTCTTATGTATAAGCTTCCCATAATAACGTACAAACTTATCTTGTTTTCATAATTTAACGTAACATGATGTTATAAAACATATTTTCTCACAACTAACCGAACTAATTAAACCGATCAGCTTCTCTCTTAGTAATCAGCATTATGCAGAATTTATCAGCATTATCAGCAACATTTGATTACAATCTTAAGACATGCATATATCTTTTCTCCGATATTATATTAATAATCTTTTCCCCTTTTTCTTTGAAAATAAATAAATAAAACGTACACGAAAATTTAAAAACAAAAATGTGTTCTTAGCCTTTGAGTGCTTTAAATTTTGATGACGAATTAATTTATGCCGATTTAGAAAGTCAACATTACGGTCCGATCGATTACAAGGCCGCTTCGATATATGCTCAAATGAAGAAAAATACACAAACGGGAGCCATGAAAGAACTAAAGCAATAAATGCATACCCGGGAAAGCATACATACTCACAGAATGCATTTGCTTGTAAATTACAAAAAAAAAAAAAAAAAAAAAAAAAAAAAAAAGTGCAATGTCTTCTTACTTTATTTAATTAAATAAAAATAATTTTGTTTATTTATTTATTTTTTACAAGTGATAAAAATGCGTAGAATAATAAACACGGAAGGAAGCAAAAAACACAAAAATAAGAAAAAAAAATAAAAGAAATTATAATAATAATAACAAATAAAACATATGAGCTTGTTTGAGGGAAGAATTCTATAGAAAAACAAATTTTTAAAATTTATTTACATTTTTTAATAATCACTGAATAAAAACGAGTGTTGTTAAAAAATAAAAGAAAATAAATAAACTAGAAAAACATTAATTACTTAATTAAATTATTAATTAATTAACCAATTAATTAAATTTAAGATATATGTACTAAATTAGTAAAAAGAAGACAAAAACTATTAGTATTTAAATGAGAAAACAATACTTTTGTAATATAAACTTCGTAAGGTCCTAATAAATAAATAAAACTTATTAATAACTAATTCGAATTCTTTTTTCAAAGGTTTGCAGATAACGGAAAAAATTCTTATTTTAAAAAAGAAAGAAATTGCATTTGACACCGGCCACTTGTTTTGAGCTCAAACGCTCACCCCTTTAAATAATTTCTTTGTTCTATTCATTGCTTCATATATAACATGCTGCGAAAACGTAAGCATCCTCTCTCAGACAAGTATACACAAAGCGTGGAGGATCTAATAAAGAAATATAGTAGAAAAGATTGTTGGCATAAAAAAGCTAAACAGGGATTTTTGCGAGAATGAGAAGAAAAAGACAAATGTTAAGTTCATTTTGCGGCCCTTGGACGATAATCGGGATTTCATAGAGAGACGCATTTCTATGAGTTATAGACATATGGCACGTATAAGATGCCAATTGATACAAAATAGTCGAAATGCTATTTATTTAAAAAGGCTACGATATTATCTGAAACATACGGATATTTAAACTAAAACTGACTTCCTAGAGGAGAAAATTCAATAGGTGTTCTTTTAAACCATTATATGAGATAGACATCAGTATTTTTATGGACAGACAGATAAACAAAGAGATCTATTGATATAACAAAACCAATTCGTTGTTTTAATACTTCACATAGTATAATGTTTCTCGAATAAAAACGATATATAATAAAAAGAAAGAACAAGAAAAGAAAGCAAATAAATAAAGAAAAAATGTAAACAATAAAACGTGACCATCTTCAAGTAGTTTCTCGGTAATTTTCTTCTTAACCGAAGACCGATTACTTGATTGCCTAAATGCTCAGCTCGGAGTTATTTGTGCTTACGCACGCTTCATTACGATTTCGAAACATTGATTGCACTTTATGTAAAATTTCGAAAGAGACCTGAGTAACTTGTTTCATCCAGTTGAATTAAGCGACATTCCTATCCGCAGAAATATGGTTTACCATCTAAACCTTACATTGGCTAATCGATTCAATAACTGACTATTCAACGACCGCGTCTACGACCCTATTATTTATTATTTGAAATCTATGTACTTATAGTTTACAATCCTTCGTTAAGATCGTAATACCGAACGAACCTTGTGACAGACGTAAAAAGGTGTAAAAAAATTTCAAAAACTTGTCTACGAATCTAAAACAAGTGAGAGTAAATTGGTATAAGAACAAGATCAAATAAGTTCATACGCTTATGCCTTCCTTTTCTTTACAGTTCAGTCATAGATTTTAATCTCAGAAAACTAACCTTAAACAAGTAAACGATATGCGTCACAAACCATGGTCTAAATCAAATATAATTTCTTTTTAATGAAAAAGCACAACAATTTAAAAATATAACGAATATCTCTGCCTTCAGTTGTAAAAAGATTTTTAAAAAGTTGGCCTCTTCTTAAACACTATATAATTTACTCAAAGCGCATAATTATTACATAATTACTAAACAATTCATTTATAAGCTCAACAAAATTAATTAAATGACAATTAAACATCAAAAAAAAAAAAATTGAAAACGTAAAATGCTTTTGGCGTCAAGCATTTCTTCACCTTTTTTACCGTTTCATACATTTTCTTGTTTACCCTGCCCTCTCATTTACCAATACCAACACAAGCTGTTTTTCAATAAAAATCCTTTAAAAAAGGAATTTTAGTAAAATATAAAATTAAATCAAAATTCCCTGTAGCGTAAAAAAGTTGATTAAACCACAAACAACACTCACTACAAAGACAGTCACAACTAATGATAATAATAATAATAATAATAATAATAATAATAATAATAATAATAATAATAACAAAAATAATATTGTATATATATACATATATACAATACATATATACAATATATGTGTATATATACATATATATATATATATACATATATATATATATATACATATATATATATATATATGTATATATATATACAAATACAATTTAAATAAAGAATTTAAATGGAAGTATTTTTTGATTAAATGAACATAAAATTGCAACCAATTAAAATATGCAAATAAATACCTAGTAGTGAAAATAAAACAAATAATGCCGTAAAAAAATTCTAGATAAATAAGCATATATATGTATTTATATATATTATATAATAATATATATATATATATTCATATACATAGAAATCATCACTTACAGTAATTAGAGCATTAAAACGATACATACCACTACATCTAAATTATGAAAAATTTTATGAAAATTGATTACGCAAACAAACCTTTTTTATTGTTCTGTTCTGTTTAATAAATTGAATTGTGTTATATGAACTTACATAACATTTAAGTAAATGTATATTGAGTAAACCTATTAAAGTATATATGAATTTTGTTTTTATGTTTTTATAATAAAAATAATAATAATAATAATAATAATAATAATAATAATAATAATAATAATAATAATAATAATTATAATAGTTGTAATTGCAACTATAATTATAATAAAAATAAATCTAAAGAGGTTCTCTTACGCTCGTCATTAAAAAGTTCCATTAAGTTTGTGCGAATAAATAATTGATAACGAAACGAGCAACGCTCTCATATAAAGCGTTTAATATTTAAGGTTGAATATATGTATGTTATGTAATTGGACACATGCACCTATCTCTACACACCTATATATACACACACTTCACTATACATACTTTCACTGTTTTGTATTTATACCTAGAAAAATATGTCGGCTTCACTAAGCGACAAGGAAACAAAATCTAAGTAAAATATGAATCTTTAGATAAAAATATTAAAAACAACAGCAAAATTTAAATAATAATAAAAATAAAATAAAGATATAAACAAATAAAACGACTTTTCCTCGGAAATTTGATTAAAAGGTAATTGAAGGGTACAGCATAGATACAAGATAATCATATATTAATTCTATCATTCCTCTTGACACTCAACTCATCTCAAACATACACTAAAACTACCGTCTACGCACCATAATGAACGAAGTATATTTATTCACCATAGCGCCCGCAATTAATGAAATTATAGACTAATTGGAAAGTACGCGTCAGTTAATAGTTAAAGCAAAAAGTACTTAAGAGTAAATACAAAAGGACATTTTTCATTAAGCTCAGCGCCTGCTTCGTTTATTCTGTATAGTAAGTTGATATGAATGGACTTTAAATAGGCCCACCTTTTACTGTTGCGATCTAAACTTGTCTGTCTATGCGTCTGTCTGTCTGCCCAAGTTTTATCCGTGATGCCTCATTTGTAGAAAATCAGCCGGGGTTTAGCTTTGGATTATATCTGGGGTTTCTGCTTACGGGCCGCTGATCTCTTAATGCATTCTTGCATGAAAGAGACCATCCGGTTACTAGGTCTTGCCTGTGTAGACCTGTGTGGTTTGCCCTGAATATTCTGATTGCAGAAATTTAGAAGCAATGGATATAAGACAAACGAGCGATGAAATAGATTAGAGTCTGGCACTCTCTACTGCTGAGATGGTAGTCGACATTCGCTTCGTATGTTTTCACTAAGCGGTGGTTAGCTTTGAAAGGAAGACTATATTAGTCTCTCATGTAGTGAGGGGCTGAGCTACATGGAGCTCTTAAGTGTTGTCAGAGGCTTCTACTCTTTCTGGTATAACAGTGTAGAGGAAACCCGTTCCCACCTTTCTCTGTATAGCTATTGCTTTATAAACTCGGTTTGAGCTTTGCTCACTTTTTCTCTCAGGGTGTCCTCCTCCACCCAGTGAGAACACAATGCTTATGTGACTGGTTCCACAATGCAGTCTCATCTGCAGACTCTATCCCACACAGAGACTCAGGTTATATGGAACTTTCTCCAAAGTCCGCTCAAGAGTTTTTGTGTTAAGCCTACAAGTGGCATATTTTTCAGATATTCCAATTTTCGTTATCCGGATGAAGACTCCTATTGAAAATGGATTGGATAAAAGAATTTGCAATTTTCGAAGCTCCTCGAGAAAAATCAATTTCAACATATAGGGATTGTCAACATAACGTCTTTTTTTAAAAAAGATCACTCAATAGAATGTTTGTTTCAGCCGCTACGTGTCAGAAGGCGCGGTCCTGCAGAAATTGTATATCTTCTGCATATTCTTATTCTCTAGCAGTCAAGCATACAGCATTTTCGAAAAATTATGTTTGAGTTACATCACTAGTTTAAAAATCACACCAAATTTCCACGAGATATGCTTGACGAGGTTGCTTGTGTGTTCCTCCTGCATCTTCGAAGGTTCAGATGCAGCAATTTAGTGGGCTTATGTACTCAGCCAGATAAAGATGACAAAATGATTAAAATAACTCTGTTGTGTTGCGATATACGGCTAAAAGCGACTCGAAAGTTGTCATTGCTTCTGCCCACGATGCGATATCACTACTTTTTGAATATTTTTGGAAAACAATTTTTCTTCACATTCCAAATATATGTTCAATGATTTCCTCCAACATTGTTTCTCTCTTACTTTTATTTATATACCAAAACAATTAGCAAAAATACTCTTTTCGTTATTTTATTTATATTTTTTGCGCGTGCCAGTTATATTATCCGTTCAAAAGTCATGATCTTTTCATACATTTCCATTAACTAATCAGCGAAAGGACCTGGGATATCATTCAAGTTTTTGCCATGTCGCCTGTATGCCGATAGGTTAAGAAGGAGGCATAGATTAAATGCCGCTCTTTGTTGATTTGCATCGTCTGATTCCCGGAGTTGCATACGTTTTAATAGAAAGTCAGATGAAAAATACTATAACTATTTTTCGCTTTCTTTCTCTAATGCAAAATACACTACATTTTTTCTAGTATGTTAAAGAGACATGTTTACTGGTGTAACAAATTAGTTAATTAAACCCTCATCCGATAGTTGATGTAAAGATTCGACTTCCAAGGTAATTTAAGAAAACTACGGAACTTGAGTTCTGGGACGTTAAGTTACAATATTCCCTTCCGTCTGGCGAAATATCGATAATACGCCGACGATGCACTCTTTTAATGAAGCATAAAAATTTATTCAAAGTCAGAGTTCAAGTTGCTCCTCTTCGTATGCTTCTTAAAAGTTTTACATGACGGGACTGATAGTATTTTAATCAATTTTAAACCGTAGTCCGCTACAAAAACCATATGCAATTATAATTGTCTACGAGCGAGAAAATACGAAGAAATGCGCGGTTATTTTACACCAACTCCCTGCAATTCATAACAGCTCGGTTATTAAAAAACTTTTATTGAAATTATGAAATTGGGTCACTGGTCAATTACTCGCACTGGCTTCAATGGGGAATGACGCGAAAGCGGAAATAAATAAATTTTTCAAATGAAACCGGAAATAATTCTTTCACAAGCCCACAGACATACTACAACAAGGCACTGATATCTGCAACAGATGCATGCTCGTTCTCTACACTGCATCTGCCTATGGTGAGCATGTAAGCCGTTGCAATTGCGAACCAGTTAATGAAAGCAGACAAATAAGAGAAATGACTAATTGTGTTTTTACCAATAATCAATTTGCCTGTTGAAGTACTGCAAATACACAGCACAAATAATTGCTATTTGTGTTGGTTTTTAAGCATTTGTTCAAACAACATATGTTATTGCTGTGTTTTTTTTCTCCCCCCCTTTTTTCCCCTCTCTATCACTTTCTAGCACTTTTTCTCTCTTTGTTGTTGTTATATACATTACGTTGTACATTTGTTTGATTATTTCACCAACAATGAAAACAAAATCACAATAAGAACAACAAAATCTACCTTCTGCAAAGCACTTCATCATGCAAGGAAGAAAACGAGGAAAACAAGCAAGAGGCTTCGCCACCATTAATCATAGGAAAAGGAAGATTAAGATTATAAGAGATGCAAAAATTTGCGAGAGGATGGGACAGGAAACGGGATAGGATATAGAGATAACATTTAAGAACATTTAAGAATATTCGAAAATGCTTGGCTAGCGAATTGTAGTATATTTTCATAAAATTTACATTAAGAGCTTTTCTCACTATTAAAGATCATTTGTCTGAATTCTGTAACTTATTGCTTTCGGTGACTTTATTTATAATTACTTATAAACTGAACCAAAGCGTGTAACCATTTCCGTTCGTTCGAAAACTATTTTCAAATTTAATGAGTTCATAAAGTGAGATGGAAGATTCCCTTTTTTTCTTCCTGTGTATCCCACCTAAGTATAAAGTTGTGATAAATTGCCAATAAGGTTATAACATGCAAAAATTATCACTCGATTTACTATCAGGTATATCGTGAGCGTAAACATAAATGGGCGGAGAAAACAACAGTAAATTGCAAATTGTTTGTTAAAAGTTTCGAAATATGAAATAATCAATTAAACGAATGTCAAAAACGAATGTTTTTTAGAAACCACATACTTTTTCCATCTTCATATTACTATTAAAATATATTAAAAAATTAAATATTTTCTTAACATGTCGACACAAATCCTCTTTCTTCACTTAATATGCGACTCTTCGTATGTTTAAAGCCTATATGTATGAACTGAAAAACATCTGTGGAAATTTTGCAGCGAATTGCAATTAAACAAAAACAAAAATCCGAATCAGTTTTGAAAAGTTTATCATTAGCAGTCACTTCGATTTCAGTTGTCTTGATATTTATTAAGTCGAGCTTCTCCCAACAGATTCAAGTAAGTATAAAATAAGTTTAAGTGGGCTTGAAATAAATAAAATAATTAATGCAGCCACAGCTAACCCACCTATAGCTAAAACTGCGCATCTTTGGTGCGACTCAGAAAGCTGAAAATTTAATACGCAAACGATTAGTGATATATACATGCGATTGGTAAATCAACTACGGGCGTATTTTTTAGATATAAAAATTACTAATGTTCAACGAAAACATCAAAAGATACATAACACATTTGTGCAACTGCCATGTCAAGACGAAGAACTAACATGATACCATCAACGATCTCAATATCCAGGAACTGTATGCTTATGAGTGGGAAATATATGTTGAGCCTTTCTCATGAAGTTGGAAAGAACAAAAGCCTCAGGAAGAGGCTTTTTCGGAAGTTGTTGAAGCATTGTTTGCGACACCATTAAAAATTTAACTAATAAATCTTTGAATGTGTTAATAAATACCCTAAGCATTATGCTAACTCAAAGGAGGCCAAAAGGTGCTTACAAATCGTTGCGAACTTTTACATGCCTCTCTCATGTGCTTTGCGTCACAAGAATCGCAAAGCAATAAACAATTGAATGATAAATTAGTTTGTAAATGGTTTTGACACTGCAATGTGTTCTAAGCAAAGTTAAGAAACAATGGAGCAAAAAATTTCCCAAACACAACAATTAATCTCAAGGGAAAATGCATTTAAGGTTCTTGGTCATTCTCTTTTTAACACCACCAGAGTTTATTCTATTTACTTTGAACTTGCTATTGAATTTGCAACATCAAAATATGCAAATCGAATTTCTCTCAAATTACAAAATTAGAAACAATTCATTTCTTTCAAATTCGGAAAAAATATAACAACTTACATAAAGAGTGAATTATTGAAAACGGCAAGTACAATGTAAACATCATTAACGTCAATAAATGTAACAACAACAATAACAGCAGTATTAATCTTCATCAGTAAGGATAACACAAACTACACCAACTTTTACTTCAACATTGGCAACAACACAAACAATAGAAAAAAAGAAAGGACGAAAGCCAACTACGATAGCATTAGCGGAAACAGCCACAACAATCATTATTTTATCCGCGTGAGTAGCCAAGTAGGCGAGGATCGCCACTTACAACTCAATGGTCGTGGGCTCGAATCTCAAGTGCGGTAGAGCTTCCAACACAGGCGAGCATACGATCTAAATTATGCGGCAGCCTTTAAATCCATACTTTGTATATTTATTTACAAAATATACAAACAATAAATAAACGAACACTATCATCATTACATCAACAATAACGACAAAAACAGTAAACACACTGTGCATATTTAAGTGAAGTGAAGTTAGCCCCCAAGATAACCCACATTTTCTAGTGTGAAGATAGCCGACATTTTTGTCTTTGCTAATATGTGGACTATGTACAGTGGGCTAACTTCACATCAGTAATATTTACGAAAATCCATCTTTGTTTGTACGCTGTGTGCTGTTCCTTTGGCCGATAATGTGAAGTTTCTGAAATTGAAGACATCCGAGCAAAGGGACACTACATCATACATGATTTACAATAGTATAAATGTGGGGGAAGGTCGGCGCGAAATTCAGCACGCAGGAGAGAAGAACTTTTTTTTTGCTCCTCAAAATTGGTCCTGTCCGGATAGTGGTATATATATGGGCGAACATCTGCCCTGCTACGACCACGTCACTCCTCGCTCAACCACACATGCGCACGCACACACCCACGCACACACACCAATACACATGGGGGTATTTGTGCTAAAACTCCCTAAGTGGTTTATTACAGCTTGCTAGTTAATCAGGGCCAAAGAATGAGGATAATATGTGTGGATACAGATTCATTCACAATAGAATATGATGGTAATATGTATGATATCATTAAAAATAATCTTCACACATGTGACACATCAAATTACCTCGTCGGTAATATAACACAATATCACTCCTAATAACAAAAAATTATTAAATTTAATGAATGATGAGAATGCTGGGAGAATTACGAGAACATTTCCGAGTTTAAAAGCCAAAGCCTGCGTGGGCATAGTCAATGATGAAGCCAATGATAAAGAACGAGATGTCAAAAAAGTTAAAGCTTTCGCTTTAACTGACAAACGCAATGTAACAAACTGACAAATTAAAGTACAGTGGTTATAAACAGTGTTATTATAAACAAACAATTTTTTTACAGTGAACAGAGGGCCGTAAGAAGCAGATCTCACAGATTGTAAGCAGAGATGTGCAAAAAAGTAGCGTTAGATTGTTTAGATAATAAGCATGTATTTTAGAGGTTAGGATTACATATTTTTTAGTGAGAAAAGATTTGAAGCGGAATGTTGAGTTAAATAAGAAAGATAAGGAATTTTTTTCTTTTGGTCGATAAGTGATAAACATAGAAAATTATTGGAAAAAGAGGATCTTTTTATAAAACGAATGGTTGTGAAGTATTAATAAGATACGGAAAAGCTTAAGCAGAAAAATGTTTTAGAATAAAAAGAAATAGAAAAGGATTTATAAAAAAAAAAAGAATAACACAAATACAACAACTGCGCAAAGTAAACGCCATTGGAGTGAAGAAAAGAAAAAAAACTGCACGGATAAAGAAATGTGTTGGGAAGAGAAATTAAGTAAATAAAATAAGGAAAATTGTAAATTTATTTATAAAAACTCGGGAAGTTGCTAATAAAAAGCCTTTAAGTTAGAAATTTAATTATGTTCGGCTAAAATTGTTCAGATTTTTACATTACAACTACAGCTTTTTTATTGGTCTGATTAACGTCTATTTAATAAGAACAAAAAGAAAAAGAAAGAAGACGACATTGAGAAAACTTGTATTGGACCATAAATACATCGCACGTTGATGTGAAATAAACTGAATTGATTAAACTAAGTTTTAATTAAATTCTTCCGGATTTCTTATTAACATTCGTTTGGAGAGGAGTTGGTTGGCAAATCTCGTAGCAAGCAGATCGTGAATTAAAATAAAGAAAGGAAATCTGTGACTTGAGATATAAATAATAATTTTTTTTTCAAATCATTATAAGTTGATTGAAAAATAAAAGAATTATTTTTTGTTTTTTTTGTAAATTAATATGCAAGAATTTTATAACAAAAAGCTTAACTGCTTTGTATAATACTGTCGGTGCGTTAATATACAAAATATTAATTTCCGATAGCGAATACAATAACAGAAATAACAAGTAATGTAAATTTTGTTTTTATTGTAGATGCTGTACAAAACTGAGAACCGGATTAAAATAAATTAGATAAAATATTGTTACCTCTATATTTAAATATAAGTAAAAGTCAAAGTGAAATTTACTTAAAATATAATTGTAAATTCCCTCAACCCCCCCCATCAAAGACTGTTAAACTGAAAGCCGGCAACGCAATATATATTGAAAAATTTTTGTTGATAAAATAAAAAACCGAAAGTTGCTGGAAATATATGAGCCAACAATCCGTTCAGTGACGTTATTATTTCATCGAACATCACACCTTTTTCAACAACAACAACCTTCCGGACCATCCACAAATCAAAGAAGGCAACGACACAGGATCCGGGAGCACCTATCATCAATGCAAATTTAGAAAGCACACAGAATCATAACGTTATGGGTGGATGTGCGCGCAAGGCGGGTCGGGGGTAGGAAGACAAGGAACATAATTCATATTTTGATTTTAGTTTGTCGTCATGCGGCACGGCATGCTGTTAAATTGTGTAAATGCTCTACCGCGCAAAGGACGATGCCGCTTACAATGTGTATATATTTAAATATAATTATAAAATAAGTTATCAAAGTACATAAATAAATAATAAATAAATAATAAGTGAAAATAATAGTAATAAAAAAAAAACAACAAAACTAGTTTAACAAAACATTTCGAAGAGCTTTACATGTGCATGATACACGCCTCGGAAAATTTAGAAAAAAAAAAATTTAATTTCCGGCTGGAGACGAAGACCTGAAGCACTTTTTGCCGTTCGTAAAAAAAAGGGGGAAAGGAAATTATATCTGATATGAAGGGAAAATCGCCGTCGAATTTCTACGTTGGGCTGGTAATCGTGATGAATGCAGCAAAAAAGCAAAAAATAGTATTACAACGCAGTAGTAAGTAGTGTCTTTTATTTTTGGGTTCTTAACTTAGCTTGATTCCAACAAAAAAAAAGGAATGTAACGGTTGCTGTCTAAGCGATGAACGTGGTGTCGTGTAGATGATGTGAATGTGTGAGTGTTTGTAAACTTGGACAGTGACTTAACGGACCAAGAGACTCATAAGCACAGGCTAACGGACAAGAGAGCATTACAGACTGACAATAGGAGCATTAATTAATAGTATAGAGACAGTGACTTTGATGCGAAGCATTCCCTATATCGACCATTTTTTTTTCTTTTTGTAAATGCAACTGGATTAGCCAGGCAAAGGAAATTGCAGCCACATCTCAACGGGTTACAGAGTTTCATCAAACCCTAGCCATTTCACGAACTTTTTAGTTTTGTTTATGAATCCATTGGTCACGGATAAAACCAGCAAAATTACATTTATTATCTTGTACTCATAAAACCACATTTAATTGTGGCTTCTAGGTTGATGAAATATTCCTAGTCAAAAATTAATCGATGGTCTTGATTACTTTTTGTTAAGCGCGGAGTTTTCTGAGCAGTGTGCGATATGTGATCCATTTATTGAGACGACACGACTACCATTAAAAGTGGCGTGGACTTTTTAGAATATAAACCCGAAGGCTATATAAAATCAGCTCAGCACTTATCAGTGACACATCGAACTATGTCCAGCATAACTAAAACTATGTCCACTCTTGTTGATTTCCAGTATTGTCATGGAAATATGAAACAAATTTTTATTAAAGACTTGGCATCTATGTGTGCAAATTCTGTTGTAGTTAACTACTTTTTATAGAGACCGCCGTTCGGTGAAAAGGACTTAAATGAGAAGACTAAAGATCAAAATCATTTTTGTCCTACATTTATTCATGGTTTAAAATGGTGGGATGGCGCAATAGACTGTTCCTGCTTATGTTCCTTATGAGTGTGTTTTAACAGTGGGAAGAAAAAGACAAGAATTTCTTAAAAAATATTTGAAATCCAAAGTGATATTCGTGGACACTCAAACATCTTTGAGAAAACTACCTAATTATTTTACCAACTGCCCACATTATAATTCTTAGTCTCCAGACTACTAAGTGCCAACGGGTTTTCCAATCGCACCCATGAAGGAGAAATTTTGCTTTATCAAAATTTTATCTATATTCTCCTTATATCAGAGACTCATTTGAAAATCCGTGGATACAATATACTAACTATGAATCATACCGATGATCGAAGGTGCGGCGGTTCTGGGATTCTAGTAAAAGGTTCTATTAGATGTAAAACTTCGAATATCTTCAGAAAATCATATTTACAAGCTTCTTGTATTAAACTGATCAATATTGTAATCTGCGTACTTTATTTTCCACTGCGGTTTCCTCTTAGATAATTATAATGATATCCTTAGACAATTGGGTGCAAAATTTGTTCTTGGGGGTAACTTAAATGCCAAATGTTAATAGTGGGAATCTAGAGTAACAAATCCGAAAGTGAAGGAGCTTCACAAATCCATCCATTAACAACTACTCTGTTTTATCCTTTAGACTACCCACTGGCTGGATTTCGCAGGCTCTGATTTCCCTCTATATAATTCATTTCATAGTTATGTTAATGACGACCTTAGTTGTGATCACTCCACATCGGTTATCAACTTCAACACAACCCTTCACTATCTCTTCCTTAAATATAATGTCATCAATCGCATAACTGATATTGGGCCTTTCAGGAACTGAATCAATAACAATCTTCTTAATCTTAGTCTTAATCTTAATCTAAGTCTTCTGAAATTGAGGAATAGGAGGTAGAAGAGTTTACAAATCTTATTCACCAAGCTGGGTTTATGTGTACTCCCAGGTATTTTGATTAGCCTAACCGCTACAATAATTACGTTAACCTGCACAAAAGGCAAATGATTAGAAATAAGAGGAGATTAAAACCGAAATGACAAAACACTAGCTAAAAGGTATTTGAACAGAACGTCAAAGTACCTGCGCTTACGTTTAGCTGAGGTGAAAAAATGAAAAACCTAACAATTTTTTAATGAATGAATGATTCAGGGACGTTTGATGAACATTACTTACGGAGAGCTACCAAATACGATTCATTCCTTTAAGAGACGCTTCTGGATATTGGTATAGAAATGATATGGACAAAGGCGAAAATTTTGCTCACTATCTAAAAGAAACTTTTCAACGTAATAACCTTTGTGGGACATCAAACTCAGAGGAAATATTAAAATTTCCAGACAGCCCGCGTCCCATGCATTGATCTATCAAATATAAAACAGTCGCTGAAATGAAAGAACAGATTAGCCAAACTAAACGTTAAGAAACCACCTGGCTGTGATTTCACAAGTGAACTAACTATTAAATGTTTGCACCTGGCACTCCCATCTTTTTCACATTAAATTTGAACAATCATTTTCCAACTCAATGGATATGCGGAAAAATAATTATGGTGGCCGAACCGAATAAGCCACAAAACGTTGCAAGGTCGTATAAGAGAATTTACTGGTTACTTTTTGTAAAAAATTTTCGCAAAAATTCGTTATTCGTGGCCACCAGTTTGGTTTCAAGGAATTAACATGGTGCTATTAAGCAACGTCATCGCATTGCATCGTAACCATTGAAAGTAAAGGTTATTGCGGTTCTGTATTCAAGAACAAGAGGCGCTTGATAAAGTCTGGCATGATGGGATACGGTTCAAACTTAAACAATTTTTTCCAATCCCTATGCATCTGGAGCTTAAATCATATTTGTAAAACAGACAAAAATGACAGATCCAATATATATAAAATGGAAAGTGGAGTACCCCTGGAAAGTGCTTTAAATCCAATACTCTACACAATTTTCACGTCAGATTTTGTGATTGATGACAATATTTTAACTGCGGCATACGCTGATGACACAGCAATACTATTTTGATCTAGCAATCCCATATATGTTTCCTGTGAACTAAAAATTCATATCAACAAAATTTCGCTTTGACTGAACAAATGGAATATTAAAATAAATATAAAAGAATTTACGCATACTTCTTTCACGCTAAACAAGGTTTCTTGTCCTTCAGTATTTTTGAATGAAAATAACATCCTCCAACACAGCAAGCGAAGTACTGCTCTCGTAATCAGCTCTAGATGCAACCAGGTTACAATAACACAAGAGCAGATTCGTTTCTTGCTCAACACTAAGCAAATGTTAATTCCATAAATTCTATGCTTGCTAAAATACCTTAAGTAAATCAAGATTAAGGTCAAAGGAAGGAAGTGGTTATAAATAGAATAGTATGTAAGTAGGGTTTTAGGACCGAAAGCGATGATTGTCGTTACAGATCTGAGATGAATGCTTAAGAGCGAGGGTAGGTGGATATACTGCTAAGCTGGATAGCGTTCAGAAAGTGCATTTAGCAAAGGATTTCTTTTGAAATATCGCGGAATCTCCCAAGTCAATAAACACGGTTAAATAGGACGTCGAAGTTACCCCTTGAATTTTGTTGTTTTTTTATTTTCACGAAAGTAAACATTCACAGTTAAGGTGAATATAGTTTTCTTCCTAGTTTTGTCTAAACGCAATTAAAAACTTTCCAATACATTTTGGTAAATTGCAGACAAACACAGACAGTAGCAATTATAAATGTACTAAAAATTTTTTATTTTTTTATTTTGTATGTACACATCTCATCATCATTTTTTACTTTTTGTTCACAAAACATTTAATTCTAAAAGTCTTTCTGCTTAACTTTTATGACAAAACCTGCTGAAAACAAAACACCTGCGCATTCATAAGCACTCGTAGACATTTACGTTTACCTTGTTTAACTTTTTCTACAACTGCTAATAGTGTATTTAAAAACTAGAACAACATTACTCCTAAATTGTAAAGTCATGTCAGTTTGTGGGTGCGTGTGTGCTCACATAAAAACAATTCCTATATTTAGTTCATTTTTGTTCTATTTTTTTTTTTTTTTTTTTTTTTTTTTTTTTTTTTTTTTTTTTTTTTTTTTTTTTTTTTTTTTTTTTTAGTTTTAATTGTCCGACATAACACATTTACAAACGAACAAATAAGCAGCCACATAACCTATGGAAAAATATCTAAATTTTCTAAAATTATCACTTTAGTCCTTTCTGTGTTTGAAAGCGTACGTGCGTAGCAGTGCACATGCAATTTTAAACAATTTCAGTTTTCTTGCACAATTGAAATTGTGCTCAGTGAGGTCAAATATGGGTATGTTTTCCACAGAGTACAATATTGCCACTGACCTAACTGTACATTTATTGCAAAGAACGAACTAAAATATTTGTTTTCTCATTCTAGTCGTTATTATTGCTATTCATCTACTGCTTGCAATGAGCTGCAATGGTAATCGTCATTTGACACTGTTAGTGCTACTATTGTTTGCGCTCTGCAACACTGTGGAAAACAAAGTCATATAATTGTTTTAGAATGGATATAAAGATTACAAGACAAAAAGGCATTCACTTTCTTGCTCTCGATTGAATAGTTCAATCTAGTCAATATTGTTAAGTTGGCTAATTAGCTAGGTAAGTGTTAGTTGCAACAACAATTTAAAAATCTTAAATTTCAATATTAATTTTTTATTAAAGTTAGTTCAGTATCAAGTAATGAGAATAAAGCTTCAACACAACTGTTTGCACAGAAAAAATATTGCAGTAAAGTTTGTAGACTTTTCCGTATGACGAAATGAATAATATTGCGTCAAGAGAAAAGGTTAGTGTCGTTTTTCTCCAATAGATAGTTTCAGACGTCGCGTAACTCCAGCAGGGGTGGCGCATGTGCCATGCGACAATTCGTAGCTAATTAGAAAACAAAACTTTTTGTCTTGTGGTAATTGACTTGAAAGTAGTTGCTTTTTGAAAATGGGATAGAATTCTAAAAAATTTCCTCTATATCTCTTTATTTCAATAGTATTTCGTACCAACCGCTAACACTTTCTAAACTTATGAAAACATTTCGGTTGTTACGATGAGGATGCTGTGTCAATATTAAGAAGACGCACGCGATTTCTCCGTCATCGCCTTGCAAATTTCTGTCTTAAAGACTCGCCTGGATTGATCATACGTTCACAAATTCAGTGAGGTTCTTACAAAAACATGCCTTTTTTTGTTATGAGCCAGTCGGGATTTTCCTTCGAAAAATTTTGGAAGATATAGGACACATCGGATCTGACGATAACTTTGCGCACGTAAGCATTCAGCAAAAAATATTTCGAATCATTTGCATAGGATTCAATACAAAAATATACTCAATAACAAATATTGAGTACCAAGATTGTGATGGACAGTATTTCTATCCGCGAATCGCTATGGGCACAGAACGAGATAGGGTCATTCTGGAAGAAAATAATGACGAAAATATGTCAGACAGAGTGACAATGTGCAAAAAAGTTATGTTCGAAGACCAGTGAAGCTATAGAAATAGTAGCAAATCCCGAATTGACGCTACGTAGACTAATCCTTTTTCTTTGGTAAGCTTAGAAGAGAATCGTGCCTCGAGAATAATATGGTTTTCTACTTAAAATAAATATACTGTTAGGAAATGCCGTTCGTGGTACTGTTCGTATCATTAGATCAGGGTTTTATTTGCAATCAATATCTTTAAGGGTAGGATTATTTACAGTTTACTTTGTTTGACAGCATTCTAAACTTAAACTTTCTTTTCGACTCAAATGTTCTTCCTCGACTAACTCATTCTGTGCCTGAGTTCTTCCATCTCTCGCAAATTTATTTTCTGGAAAATTCAATTATCACATGATATTAGATTTGAGATTTCCGTAACAGTATTTTACCTTTAACGTCAGGATCGAATGGTAATTTCATCATAATTAAGGGTCGAATGAAAGCAGATAATAGTATTATCATTATATTAAACAATAATTAGATTATCTACAGGCAAATTTGGTGGCGGTATCTCGCTGCCATAGCCAATGATTTGCACCTATCGCTATAAAGACAAATATAATATTTAAAAAGAAGCTGAAGAGAGACGACAATTTATTTTACGAGGCCCTCTTGCCCATCTTTGGAATAATTTCGCAACAATTGACTGTAGGGAACCAAATCAGCGAATAAACAAACAAAATAAAAATTTTCTGAAATTTTCTGACTTATTATGCCGTATTTTTTTTGTTGTTGAAAAAATCGCTTACTTAAATAAGCATTTTTCCAGTACTCGCTGAAGAATCTAAATTCAAAGCTGCTGATAAAATTACGGCGGTTTTTTTAGTAATAACTTTCACATTCGCTGGCGCCTGAAAAATATATCTGCCTTGTCCAACTTTGATATATTTACATTCTACATCAAACTACTCCAATTTTTATCATAAAGTGTTAAAAACTACCCATTTCTCTCATATAAAGAGATTTCTTTTTTATGAATACCCACAAAAGGGGTCGGGTCCAAACAATAGACTTACAGAATTCTAATTCCGTACGATCAACTTGACCGTGATATATTTAAAATTAAAGCTATTTATCATAAAGTTGTTAAGCTTGTAAAATGTTTTTTAACCAGTCATAACGTCGATTACGAAGAACTAAAAAAAAATACAGAAATTTCTTGTATTAATAACCGCAAGAACAGCATGTAAAAGTCCATTTTTCGTAAATATTGTTACATCACGCGCGTCGGACGCTAGTGAGTTAAATAAGTATATTTTGTAAAAACAAGCGTTCACCCATTCAGTGAATCAGTATCGGCGTACAAAAACAACGAAGAAGTATGGACTGAAGTTTTCATTTCTTATTGAACGTTAAATCGCTCTAAGCTGTTGACGTAATTATGTATGTGAACAAACTGCACGTATGCATACGTACGCAACGTTCTCACGCATCTGACATCTCCCCGTTTGGTAGCCGAGTAAAGATTACGTATTTGTTTCTGTTGTACGGACAAGAATTTAAATTTTTGTAAGTAACTGGCTGACATATTCAGCTAGAGTGTATAGGTATCTGCTCGCATAAGGATTATTTTCTTTTGAGTGAGTGTAGATGTTTATTCAAATGTTTGCAAACTCACATTTAAACCATATTTAACTAGTTTTTCAAGGCGAAGACTCGTCTTCTCTACGATTTGTGTTCAGATCGAGTTCACTCTCTATTCAGCAATAACAATAAAAATAACATGACCAAAAAAAACGACAAAAATAATAGTAACATGTTTTTGAAATGCTTTCACACGGCGCGCAACACATAGGAAAGGGACAGACAAGCAAACATAGGCAGAGAGAGAGAGAGAGAGAAAGAGAGAGATAGAGAAAGAAATGAATTGTGATGGAGATCAAGCGTGATGAAGTAAATTTGTAATCAAAGCGTAGTTAAAACAGACACATATACACATTTAAAAATTCCATGTATTTTGGGAATGTACAGCAACAACGACAGCAACAAAAATATCATTGATAACACCATACCGAAATCTGTGCGTAAACTTACGACTAACAGCAAGATAAAAATGCAAATGAATTCGAGATAGTATGCGAGCACATACTGCATTACAGCGTGTGTGCGGGCATTGAAACTATAACAATACACACAGATCAATGCCTACATATATCACCATTATCGCCGTTGTCAGCGCTGCCAGGGTAAGGCATACGAATACATGAGTAAGACAAAGCTTGAACTTCATTTAAAATTACAAAAATTGAATACTTTTCTATGGCACATTGGTTTTGCTTAGATTTTATGTTAGTCATGTTTTTTTAATTCAAATGCATACAGAAGGACGCCCACATATGTGTGTTTATATACCTGTAAGACTGACCCAACAGGCTGCCTGCTTGAATCAATGTTTGGTATTTTGTTGGTTGCCAGCTCTCTTCCCGCTTCTGCATTTTTCATCCGAATGCCAGTCATATCTTATATCATTTTTGTGTGATTGTTGTTACTGTTGCATGCCCACGTGTGCTTGCATGCAGAGCGGAGACCCTGTGTGCACGAGGGCATTCATACTTTCTATGTTATGCATTCCTAACAAAAACACTAACAATAACAAGAACAACATCAATAATAAACGCATACAGTTTACCCTTCTTCTTCGTATGAAAACTGCAGCCCCGTTTTGAAGCATGGTATGGCGATCTGTAAAAGTGTGTATTAAGGCTTTTCTTTCATTTGGCGACAGCGTTGCACAAAAAGAGAAACTATTATATAGATAAAAAAATTAGTAAATAAAAACAACAAGAGGGATATAAAAGCAATTTATGTGCCATCACCACCTATTTAAAATTGTGTGAAAATTTTAGCATTAAACGATAGACTGCTCTACGCTGTCGTGTGTCTACCTATGCTCTTGTGCGTACGCAGTTGTCTAGAGTTGCATGCATGTTAAATGTTCACAGAACAGCTGCAAGCACCAAATTGTGTGCTATTATAAGATTCCATTATCGATTGTCCCGGGCTTTTTGAGAAACTTAAATATCGTACAAAGAATTAAAAACCAAGGAACGGTTTTTTTGCTTCTCAAAAATTTGCAAAGCAGTTCACAGCATTAAGCTCAGTTTAAATTTGTAAAAGAAATTCTCCGTCGTAGGTGGCACAGTCTACAGAGCATTATAAGTAAACGCATAGTTAATTCTTCATGTGCATGGTGAGTACGACATATATGTTTTACATCTAGTCTCTCCGTTCATTCATTTTACTAAAGTATTCCGTGCATTCATAAGACTAAACTTCCATACGGTTGTTGTTAAGCTTGTGAAATGTTTTTTAACCAGTCATAACGTTAGGAGAAGAACGATGACGGTGAAATGCTTAAGTCTTTATGTGTACTTGACTTTGACGAGTTGATTACTAAAAGAATGGCCATTTATTAAGCGAACATATAAAAAATTTTTTGAGATCATCGAGGGAACTATGATGTGCGTCGTCTGAGCGTCATTTTCAAAAGACTATCACAAGAAAGAAACTTGTAAAAATTTGTCTATAATTTTAAATTCTTATGAATAAAAAATTTAATTAACTGACTCGACTTTTCTCGACAGCTACTAATTACACAAGCATTTCATAACATAATCAAATCCATTGACGTAATGTAACTGTGAAAATTACAAATAAATTTATATTTATATTTAACTTTTCAACTATATCTTAATATTGCATTGCCTTATGCTTTAAGCATCGAAAAGAGTGGCAAGGGAATATTATTCATATCAAGAGGTAAAGCGAGAAACCATAGCAAATAGCAAATAGTACTTTTACTTCTAATGCTGTTACTGTTGTTGTTCACCTATAATTTAGACTTCTCTTAACCTTTTTTTTTATCTTCGTCACTTTGAACCAATCACGTGCGTATGTGTGCGTGCGTTTATGTGCGTGTGTCAATACGACGTATGTATGGTTAGAGCTTCACAAACTCATTTTGCCTGGTATCCAAGTTTATGCAGAAACAAGAAAAAATGAAAAACAAAATGTTCTAAGTAAAACTGTGAATGACACTCTGGCTGACTGACTAACTGACTGCTGCAGTGAATGAGTGATCCTCTGTCTTTTGTTGTTAGCTTCAACAGTTTATATGCAGTGTGTTGCCAGTTATTTCCTATTTTATACTGCTGTTGGCAATTTTCTTTCTTTTTATTGGAAATATATACCCGTGTACGTGTGTGTGTGCATGCCCTTTCCATCACGTTCTCATTTAGCTTCAATAACATGTGTAAAGACCTCGTCGTCTTTGCTCGCTTTTTTTCGTTTTTCTTTCGTTTTGCTTTTTCGCGTGTTGTCCTCCCAGTGATAGATATTTAGTTACACAGGTAGCAAAAACTACCAAACAAGACCTACTAAATGCCTTTATGCTTTCTATTATTCTTCTTTTTTCTGTCTTTCATTTCTTTCAGTCTTCTAATAATTTTGGCAAAAGTTTCAAGATTAGTGTTTTTCTTTTTCTGTTCTATCTTCCGGTGACGACATGTTGATTAGAAGAGGTGCCTAAGTGAGTACTAAGCGTAGCAAACAGTAAGGAACAGCAGCTGAACTTGCTACGTTCATAAAGGTGAAAAGCTGCTTATTACATAATTATGAAAGATAAAGCGGGAAACAAAAAAATGTTTACATAAGCCTGAGGGCTTAATGTACATAATTTCTGGACATTTTGAAGCCAAAAAAGTTGAAAAAAACTTTTCTTTTGCTTTTAATTTTTTTATATTTTTTTTTATTTAATGTTAAGCTTTCCCAAATTGGGAGCGCAATCGAGGCAGAAGACACGTAAAGGACAAGCCGCACGGCTCGAATTTTCTTAAAGTGCTCCTAGAGCATAGAGCGCGCTCTAGTGTCATAGCGTTCAGAGTAAACTAACAGTCCACAAAGACTACAAGATCTAATGCCATGAGTTCGTTGCGAAAAATTCACTGAAATTGTATTGATTGAACCCATGGCGACATATCCACGTGCGAATGAATTCTCATGCTTGTTTGATTATATTCTCCTAAAATTCGTATTCGTTAGGCATTTTAAAGACTTCCTTCTCATTTTGCTTAACATTTCAATTACGGGCTTATACTACTAGAGATTTTCTACAAAATCAATTATTTTTTTGCTACTTAATAGGGGGAAAAGTTTCTTACCTGGAATTAAATATGACTCCCGGCATTGTCAGTACTTTTTCGCAATATTCAACACCATATATGTTCTTTTTACTCCTTATGTCATTATTATTAGTATTCCGTTAGCTCTTCTTTTATTCCAAAAAAACTGTCAAAAAGAACATTTTCTTTAGACTGTTTCATCGGTAAAACCCCTTAAGCTGGAACTAGTAGTAGGAAACAAATTATTTTAGCATACTACCTTGCATGGATCTTGCAACTTATCGAAAATTAGTGCTTTGCGACGTCTATATTAGATGAATATATAGGAAGGCTCATATTAAAGACAAAACAATGACTTAATTAGTAGTGTTTACAACGAAGAAGAAGAAGACACGTTACATTATAACCAACACTTTTATCTACTTTTAAGGTAGACTTTTCCGTATTTTCAATAACAAGACACATCCACATTCCTCTTCTCTTCAAGTATTTGTCGATAATTTAATTAATTTACCATCGGAAATGTTGCACGTCAACATCCAGAAAATGTTTCAAATGCTTGAACCTAATTAGCTAAGAATAGATGTTGCTTATGTTAGTTACGTACCTCAATTTCGGCGGACTTGGGAATTCCAGCAGCTGGCAAACTACAAACGACAGGTGCGTACTCGTTATTCAGTCTCTCTAGTAGGTATTTTGGAATATACCCATTCTTCGAAGTTAGACGCAATAAACACAAAAAAAAGTTTATTTTCGGTTAACTTTATTAACACGAATTTTATTTTAAGTCTTTTAGCAAACATTTTTTTTCTTTGGTGTTAGTGTATTGCTTTACATATCTCCATAATCTACATAGCATAACATAATTTAGTTAGGAATTAAGATGTTTGGGGCGTATCAGATACCTGTTACTGTATCTAAATGAATGAATGTTGGCAGAAAACTGTTGGACGACGTTTTCTGTTCAACATTATGCAAAGCGTTAGATTTGGTTTTCTCTTAAAAAAGGCCTTTAATCCTTATAATCTCACATTAAGCAAAACTGACACGTGCGACTATCAAGCGCAGCAATACGGGTTTAGTTCATTGTAGACAAGATTACAAACAATGAGCTTATTGCACTAATATATCGCTAAAGTCTTCTACGGTGCAAGGCTACTAATAAATAGAAGCAATCGTTGAAAAGAGAAATATAATCTAATACTGTTCAAATATTGATCGGCTCAATTATAGGCTCTTGTGGAGCAACAGGAATAATCGCTCCTTTTCCAGGAAAAGGTAAAAATAAATACCGAATTTAGTGAAATTAAGTTACTACTTTTCAAGCATAATTTCTCCTGAACTGAAACCAAAATAAATCTCTAACTTTATGCATTAAAAATCAACTCACCCAGGAGAGCCGATCGTTGGTAGAACGTTTAAGTAAGCTTTATCCAACGCAAGTCCAACATTATCGAAGCGTTTCAAGATCGTCGTATTATAACTGTGCCTGAATGGACAACTTGAGAGAACAACGCAAAATATATTTTTAAACTCCGAATGTAACTCGGGATGCGAAGAGTAAATGAAAAATCTTTAGATGACGCATTTGCCATTCTTTTCAACAAAGGTTATATACGTTAGTTTTCAATAGTTGGTCAACGGAACAATTGTAAATCTTTCATTGCTAAAAAAGTCAACTATATATAATACAGTAGAAAGATAAGTTCAAATTTCTCATATCATTTGTGCTAATCTTTTTTAGCGAAAAGGAGCCAAAATTATTGAAGCATACGCCGTATTCATGAACACGTTCGGGGACACCAAAAATTTCAGAGAGCTGGAAAAATAGACAGGCAAGTATTTTTGAAACTAGTTGTAATATCCAAAATCTGATTATACATGTATTATAAGAGTAGTGTTATAGCATCCACGATAATATCGATCATATTTTTCAAGTAGGATGACCTGAATGCTACAGCATTCATTCATAGAATAACTAAGAATGAGAAAAAAAGTTTTTTTTGTAGTTTCATTACATTTTTTATCTAACAGTAGATCTTTATTCGTGTGCATATAAAAAAATTGATAAATTAAATCCAAAATTTCATGGTATGTATACATAACTAACCTAAATATTTCTGTCCATCATTATGATTGAATGTTTTTAGGATTCCATATCCGAATTGGAGCTATTGTGATCTTCAGGAGGAAAGTGCCATTGTCAGAAGCACTCTCCAGGACAAAGTGGAGTTGTATTTACACAGTTCTGACATCGATATGATGTAAATTTTATTATTTTTTGCTTGTAACAATACTTGCACTTCAGGAAATATGTTTCACGTTTGTAATTTAAAGGTGTCGGAATTTTTTCCTGATAGTGTGCATCTTGAAAATGTTTTGGCGGAGTGTATCTGCCGTGCGTTTTTTGAGTTGCCATTATCAAGAAAAAAGTCACTACCATTTGAATTCTGTGGTATTTTTAATAGCATATTTATTAGATTATCTCTAAAATCAAGGAGAGCAATATTTAAATCATTTATCTTCTTATAAATGTAATAAGAATTCCATACAGAAATATCTAATAGATGGAATATAACCTTCTTATACCAACGGACAGATTTTTTAGGTGAGGAATAATATGATATCATTTGACCACATTTGTCTATGCCATACATATTTACGTTATAATTAGCAATCTAATCTCTATTGGCTTTTTCTTCGAGATACCATACTTATTATGCACGGCAATTAATTTGGGATGGTTTTCCGAAGCACATCTCGCTTGTCTTTCCACTTACTAATATAGACGTTGCCCTGTCTTCTCCATATATGTTCTCCTTTTTTCATTTTCAATTTTTTCAAATTTTCAGAAAAAAATGTGCAATGATACAGTCATCTCTCTCGGAGAATTCTATGAAATATAGATGCTATACCATTCACGTTAAGTGTTACACTTCTAGTTTATTCAGTGTGCCGGCTTAAGGAAATTTGTAAATACACGGGGAAAAATAAAAAAAATAAGAAAGTACTTAATGAATCAATTGGTCATTACTTTGAAATGTATATTAACTATAAAAACTTAAGCTTACATGAAATTAAATGAACAAAAATTGGCTTCAAAATTTGAATGCTGTAGCATTCACGCCATTTTGCATCACTATGAAAATGAATGCTATAGCATTCGCGTCCGCGAACGTGTTAAAATTGGTTTGTGTTGACCTTTAGCTATTCATAAGCCCCAGCAAACGTTTCCTTTTCCATTGTTTTTTTGTGAAACGAGAAAATTTTATGAGTGAACTGGGTCTCTGGTTTTTCGCTTATAGAAATTTCCTTTCATAAAAATTCAAGTAGGTTTTAGCAAATTAGTGCATACACTATAACACGCTTGATCGCCAACTATAGCACACTTTTCATATTAATATTAATTAGTTTAATTGGAAAATGTTTTTTAAAAGGACGCTTATTTTGGTGTCCAAAAAATATATTAAATAATTTAACAGCTGATAATATTATTATTATTTTTTAATAAAGTCACTTTGACTAAATCAAAAGAAAATTGAAAGAAACCTAAAACTATTCAAAAAGAAATTTTACATTGAATAATAACATGATACCCTACATACGTATTTATTTTATATTTGCACGTAATGCATACGACTCAGTGGGCCGCACCTTTATGCTTCTCTACATAACAGAGATAAAAAATTAATTGAAAAGTTTCCAAAATTTTGTAATCGAAAGCATAATTTTACTCTTAACACCCTTTGTTTTAAATTCGAAACAAATTCTTTCAGTAACTCCGCAATTTATTAATTAGTCCATTCACGACGTGATTATCCAATAAACCCTCAAAATTCTATAACAGTTGGCGACTTTTATATCTGCTAGGTACTTATTCAAATTCGAAAACAAATGCAAGTCTATAAGGGAGCGAACTACTGAATAGCACGAGTACTACTACAATGCGTAATGTAAATATGATATGTCAGCTTGATTATTAAAAGGATCCCCTTTTGTGTATGACTAGAAAATAATTCATTAATTTCGTATTTATAATAATTTAAATTTTTCTTGGAAAACTCGGCATCCAGAAGCTGATTTACTAGTTTGAAGGTAAACAAAATCTTTAGGATAAGCTCCAGTTTGATTCACAACTAGACAAATTATGTTAAAAATCTATTTTATTTCCATAACAACTGCTAAGATGCTACTTCAAAGACATTGAATCAAAACTGTGTCTAACTTAGTATCTATAGCGTACACAGTTTTTACAAACCTTACTCGCTATGTAAGAACTGAAAATATTGTTCGCATGGAGATTTTCTCGACCTTACAAACAGAATAGGCGAAATACACCTTGGAGTTTATACAAACGTTTCCTCACCACATTTGGCCTAAACTTGGTGAATTCATTATGTAAAAAAAAAGTAAATAAATCGAACGTTTTCTTTAAGCCTGTAGTAAGATATAAATTTAAACCCAATATATCACGCAGTGTTGCTGGCGATAGTAAATTATCTTAAGTCCTTTTATCATAAACATTACACAATGTGTATAGGAAGCAAAGCTCGCAAAATAGAGTGAACGAAAATTAACAGTATTTCATTAGTTCTAAGGGATGCGCATACTGCGAACTTGTCAAAGAAACAAATTTAAGGAAAACATAGGACACAGCTGTACAGACAAGTTTCTTGTATAAAGGACACGAAACTTTTTAGTAAAAATAACAGTTAACTGAATTTAAATTGCAAACGTACACACATATAACCAACTAATACCCTATATCTTAACAGGAACACATTATTCTAACAGCAACGCATAAATGTAAAGGAGGGGAACCAACAACCGCTCTTTTCTTTGCAGAAGTTCGTAAATTTGACAACCGCGCTCACTAGGAAATATTACACCGGCCTCTCATATTAATGGTTTTATCTCAATGCACTTAATTAGAGCCTCAACTGCTCACTACTTTTATCTTTCCAAAGTGAAAACAATAATAAAAAAGAAGGATATAAAACTATTGTCTTCGTATTATTTATTTTGTATTACAACAACAGCCACATGAAAGCATTTACAACAACAAAAATTCAGTTAGTCTTTTCTTCTTTATTTTAATGTCCACCCCTGAAAATGAATATCTTTTCTTCTACTAGCTCTGTTCCAGCGGAGAGCCTTTAAACAATAGATGCCCGTTACCAAAAAAAAAAAAGGAAAAAAACCGAAAAAAGAGTTATAGCATTCAAAAAAAAGAAAAAAATAAAAAACCACGGATGTAAAAATAATTTCTGATACGGATAGATGCAGACATATATAAACGGAACAACCTAATAGAAACAAAGGAGAACTGAAGACTGAGTGGCCGGAATTTTTCAACTTTCTCTCTGAAAGCAATATAAAGAAATTTCATGAATTAAATACATCATATATTATATAAGCTGTGTACAAATGTGTTCGTGTTCTTTTGTTATTATTACAATAATTCAAGCCGTAAAATAGGCTACAATTTCCTTTAAACATAATAAACCTAGCATTGCGCTTAAGAGTAAGAACATGTTAAAATTACTTAAGCGAAAATAAGCTTAAATACATTGCGTAGCATAGAATGAACAAAACGTGATAAACCTGCTCAGAAGCGATTACTAATTGGAATGTGTTAAGAAAAAATAATAAAGAAAAAAAAACTTAAAATCGTATTTCGATGCGTATCTACCTGTTCATCACGTCGCTTCAATAAGCTTAATAGTCATCAAACAACAGCAATAAAATATAGAAAGTAATCAAGAAACTTAAAACATAAAAACTTTCGAAACATATAAAAGCTTTAAAAATCATTTTCAAAACACATTTTATAAGAATACCGGTACCACTAAAAAAAAAACAATTAACATATGGAAGCGCCTGAGTTCGCTTCTTCAAGAAAAGAAAAAATGCAAAGTATGTTGAAAATGTTGAAAAAAACAGCTACTATTGGTTTAATAGATGCGTGTGTGCATGTATATGTTAGTTCATGAAAATCACATTATTTCCGTTGATGTTTTGGCATGTTTCCACTGTGAAAGTATGCGCATAAATCAGACGACACCAGTAAACTCCATCTCAACCATAACCGTACCATTCGCTGCAGACGTGGTAGCCGAGTTGTAGCAAAGTCGCATTAAGCTCTGCAATGCAAACACACGCATATTAGTGCATATATCGCGCAGATAGATTTACACACACGCATACATATATACATATAAAAAGAATCACAGGCGTAAATATACATAGCTATGTTATGTAGTTATGTTATGTATATATATAGATATATATTTATATATACATATACATATAGTGATGGCTACAAGACACATGCTAACGGCTTGAATGCTGTTGAGTATGTTTGTCTATGTAGTAAATGTGTTGACTTAACATAAACTTTTTTCTCGTCGTCAATTTTTTCTCGTTCGAGTCTTTGCTATGCTCCCTCAATTCCTATTTTTATTTATTTCACTTCTATCGCCGACATTATCATCACCACCAAGTAGTGCTCCTGCTACAGTACGCGAATTGTTATTATTATTATTGCTTTCTCCCTCTTCGTTTCTTGTTATTTTCGTTTTGTTCTTTCTGCAAAAAAGTCTTGCTCAGCATTAAATATTGAAGATGAGCCCTAGTAGAGCACCACATGTAGAGCGTATGTAACACTCACTCAAAACAATTGTCGTGTTTGTCAGGCAACATGTTGTGTTTCAAAACTTTTTGATAGTCGCTGTTGGCTTTGCTACTGTTCTTGTTATTTTTTTACTTTTTTTTCTTATTGTTTTTTTTTTTTATTATTTATTTATTTATTTATTTACCTTTTTTTTCTTTTACTTCTTATGTAGTTAACGATAATAATTGTGCTGCTATTCAATGAACGCATTATTGTGAGCTTATAAGTGGGCGTGTAATTTTCAACATTTGTACCTTTTTTATTTTTTTTTTTTATTTTGCCTCTATACTTAGTTTAGCTGTTTGATCATTTATGCGTGAGTACAGATAAGTATGACTTAACTATACTTACTGATGCATAATGTAGCAGCACACGGCCGTACGTACGTAAGTACGTGCACACATACAGTGTTGTCAAATGTTTCAATTAATAACTCACGTGTGTATAACAAATAATTAAGCGTAGAGATGTGTGCAAAGTGTGTAAGAGTGAGCGAGCAGAGGAAGTCATATTTTCTTATAAAAGACATGGCATTAATGCATTAGTTAACCATTTCTGGATAATTATTTTAAAATATTATAAACTGTTACTCATCCCGAAATATGAAAAACAAAAAATTAAAATTAAATTTACGAAAAGCTTATTTATCCCCAATTTTTCAAAGATGTTGTGGCGAAAAGTGTAGATAAAGTTTTCTATATAAAATCTTACATATGTTCGTCTAAATATTGTGAAACAATTAATTGGCTCATCTCGTAGCTGTCCGCTGCAATACTCTTGAGTCCCGATTTGGCTGCTTTTTTATCAACTCCTATATAAAATGATGTTCCTTTAGAGGCAAATACACAATGCTTACGTTCCAAACCGAATTACATTTAATATTTTAAGATTTATTCATGTTTATTCACTCTTCGACAGTTCAACATATCCATGTTTGCCGTTCATTCGTTGAACAACCCAGATATTAACGGTAAAAAACTATCAATTGTTTTTTTACAACACTTTACGTCCTGTCATAGAAACTCGATCGATGTGCGTGCGAAATCGTCTGAATTCAAAAATTCGTCATCAAAAATGCCATAAGCACGGTGCATGAGCCGTAAACTAAAAATATAAAAACTCTCATATGTAAAGAAACTCTTACACTTATACACAGAATTATTGCATTTAAGTAATGAGATAACATACAATATACACACCCTTTGATGACATCATTTTGATCGTTTTGATGACTTGTAAAAGCCGCTCTTTTATTCCTTCAACGAGCCGTTTTGGGATATTTGCCGTCTCTAACCTATTGTTTTAAAATCGGTCAGACACCTAGCAAATGAATCGAATTTTCGGAAACGAATGACGTTGATGCACTCACTATCTTAAGAGACGTTTATAAAAATATTCATAACTGACTTTGAGTAGATTAGCAAGTTAATTGAAACTATCGCTTTGGTGGCAATATTAAATTCTTCTAGTGATTCGATTGATAGATCTATGTTTTCTGCCAAACATTGCTGACCATTTTCAAATTTTTTTTTTTTTTTTTGAGGTTATTTAAATACTTAGATACTTTGCAGATATTAACAAATCCAAAATCGAATCGGCGCAAACGGGCGTATATGACTACATTCATCTGTTATTCTAAAGTGATCAATGATCCAATTGTTCGGATTAAGTTTGTACGATTGAATTGTAATTTTTTAGGAGAGCGTACGTTTTGTTAACAATTTTTAGGAGATGTATTTACAAATTATTTATACGAAATTATTTTCAACGCTTTAATTCTCATTCTAGTCTTCGACGTTAAAATATTCCAATTCAAATCTCTTGACTCGATCTATTTTGCCTTCCGCAAATATTCTGCTCATATACCCTTTTAGAAACAAGTTACGACTTCATTGTGGTATTTTTGTGTTTATCTCGTTTTCCGCGGAATACTCAGCTTCATGAAAACTCAGGTCATTAAATGTGAGACTTTCATAAGAACATATAATCGCACTACTTTGGTTCAAGTCCAGTAATCAAGTCTAACTAACTAAAAAACAGCATAAGGAATAATTAAATAAATAAATGTAATGTAAAAATAATTTCACGAACTTTAATTTAATAGCTTACCACAACATGCTCGAGCTTTGTCTTAAACCTTAAAGACATGAAAATATTGCAATATTTCAATCGCAAAACAATCTAAAAGCACTTTTAAATTTCTTAAAACCTAAAAATGTTATATTTTATTGTAAAAAGAAGAAAAAAGTCATAACATATAATAGTAACAAGTTTCATACTTAAACACTTTTCCCAAGTAAACCTACACACAAAAAAGGGTAAAATATATTCGAATAATAACCAGCAACAATAGTACAAACATCGTTTTACTATATGAAAATATATGTTACTGTAACTCTTACCATAACGCTTATGTATTTATGGTTTGCAATTTGTTGTCATTGTTGTTGTTGTTGTTGTTGCCGTTGCTGTTTTTTTTGTTATTTATGCTGATATTGTTATTATTATTGTTGTTCTGCTATACTGTGTACTTTCCATTTCCCTCAACCATAAATACTGGAAGTTAAAAAAAGAAAAAAAAGAAATAGAGCAAAAGTTAGTGAATGGTTTGTTACAGACTTGCCATGAGTGCGTGTACGAATGTTAGGTTTATGTGCCCTCGAAACTTACTTCCGTTATTCTTCTTCTTTTTAGTGTTAAGTTGTGCCGTTATTTTGAATTTATTGTCAACACTTGAGATGCTGTTTGCCAGATAATTAGTGTGAAAATTAAAAGAAACTTTATAACACTTCATTGCCGCTGCTACTGCTACTGCTACGGCTACTGCTGCAAGGACGCATCTGCATTTCTTTGCTTTTGTATGCAACGCTGCTTGTCACTGAAGATTTATGCAATTTTATTTTTTTATTTATTTTTTTTTTTTTGCTTTAGCAATATAACGACAACTGTGCTTGGAAGTAAAGAGTATAGAAAAATATATTGTTACAGCTGCTAAAGAGAAGTTTCCTCTCTTCTTACTAGCCTCGATGCCGCATAGAATCATATGAGATTTTAAAAGTCCTCTTTCGCTCTGTTTACGTTCGTCAAGTTCAAAAATTCTGCTACGCAAACTAAAAATTTATTACATCACTGTTGGGTCGTTTGTAGAATTTTCTTGGATATTAACTGTTGGTATTTGTAGATATTCTATATAATATGTGGGAATTTTTCATTTTTCAGTTTTCATTCCTTATTCGAAAGATTTTCGGATTGCTGTAACATTATAAAACAACTACAAAAGAGGGGAAATACACGTTTGAATTAACCAAAAAGGGCTTTTGCTTTTCATTATCCTTAAAATGGCTAAAAAAGTTGTGTGAAAGAAACCGTTTGTCAGATATGTTGATCGAGTATGAAATAAAATTGCCATATTTCTTACGTATTATTGACGATTTACAATCGCTCAATCATTGCGTATAAAATATTACATAAATAATATTTTGCACTAAATCAAAGTTCACGGAAATCCCGAAAACGGCAAGGAAATGGATTGACAGTTTTCTGTAATTATGCTCATCAAATGCCTCCAAAATATTGCTAAAACACAAAAATATATACACCACCGAAAGCTACTATCGGCTGATATAAATTGTATGGTCTCGTTATGTAAAGTCACGTATATTTATTTTAGTTAAGTAAATGAAAAAAATTGTAATTCTGTAGAAGATTTTCTCTTCCCACAATTCACAATAGTAATAATGTTAAATTGGGACAAAGGTCTTAATTTCCTGATGTAGTTTGCCTCTTTAATATTAAGATTGACTTCAATCTACATACACTGTGTAACACTATATAATTTGTAAATTTGTAAGTTTGAAAAATCGTCGATATTTTCCGAGGTTCTTTTAGCTTTTGCTACATTCTGAGCGCTTATGTAAGCATATCATATCCATTGTTTAATTTCATATTTCTAATCGATCAAGCAATCTTTGTGGCGAATTCCAGTTTGTAATTTTCATTTGTACGACGGTGAGCATGCCCAAAATTCACCTCCAAATTAACGGGTTTTCGTAAAAATTGACTTTACCACATCTAGAAATAGCAAATTGGACGTGTTCCAGAAAATAAAGAGTAGACAGATATATATGTTGCATTGAATCATTAAACAGCTATATATAAAATCTAAAGATATCTACTTCCTTACGCAGAATTTTGAAGCTTGAAGTCACAAATCTGTCAATAATCTAATAACATCTGCCGTAAATCTATAGGAGGGCATTGAAAACAATGGCCGAACGAATTCGATGTCTCTTACATAACGAAGAAATTATTCATGAGTCTGGCCCGATCAATTTGTTAATTAAGCTTTAATGATTTCGCCGGTCCAAAGGCAATTCCTTTCCCTACGTAATCTGGGTTGGGATCCCTCACGTTCTCTGTCGTCCTATGGACATAGACTTAGACCAGTTAACATGCTCTTACTAGTCGAGTGCGACTTTGTTCAAGTTATTATTTTTGTGGGTGACTGCTGAGTCGGAGAATGGATGCATCGGTCTTGTGAAACGGCTTTGACATAAATGTGCCTCGTCGCCTAACTCGCCAATTTCATTTACTTAAACTTAATCGATAGGGACTCAATTGTAACCTGTTTAATCTTTTTCGAACAGTGAAGCAAAATAAAGTCTATTCTGCAATCCTACATTTTTGACATGTGCGTTTTTAACTGTAGATCAAATGATTGAACACTTTTCCCCTACATGCTCCTTATTTATATTAGTCGCTTTTCTTGTTTATTTGTTTGTTTTTTATAAGAGGTTCCTTTTGTAGCTCTTTCCAAATGAATCCAAACTTTCATGTGGTTGATGTTTAGTGTCTCCGCTATTTCCTGACAGCTTGCGTGGCGGTTTTCTGCCACCCGTTGCAAAATTTCATCGACTTTTTCAGTAACCGGCCGACCAAAGCGAGGTGCATCGTTGATATCGAATTTTCCGGAACGGAATCGAAATATTAAGAAATTTTTTTCTTTTTCCGGCGTTTTTACCATTTTATAGTCAAAAAGCGTGAAAGCATATTCAGCCATTTCGCTCATTTCTCATAAATACATACATTCATTCAATCATTCCACACGCATCCATAACATACCCATAGTTTATTTTAATATTAGTTGAATTTGCAAATGTATTTAATTTTTTTATTTTTGTATTAAATTTTAAATAAACTGCAAAAAAAAATAAAAAGAAGTCGCATGAAGTATTCATCAGTACAACTAATGAAATATATTTAGCTATAATTGTGTGACTGTCTTCACATTTATTTTTTTGTTGGACTCACATACTCATCCGGAAATATTCATTTATTCAAGTTTTCAACGTCAATTAAACTAAATCATGTATTCGCAAGTGAATGCTAAAATCATAAGAAAATGAGGCTAATTATGCGAGTGTCGATTGTGGCACATTTAGCAATTAATATTTTAAGTAAAATAGAGTCCAAATAACATAACTACAAACTTATTTTTTAAAGATTATTATCTTCTATTGACCGATACAAATAACTGCAAGATTACGTTGCGCATAAATCGAAAACGGTTGCCGGACCCTGAAATGAAAATCCACTCAGCTGATGCGAACTGTTCTTTATTTCTCTTAGCGAAAGATCGCTAAGTGCACATTTTGGAGACACAATAAATGAATGCGAGTAGCGAGAAAGCGAAAGAACAAATATTCCTACCACTGTTAATACCCATAGTATTAATATAATAAAAACGGTGAAGAGAGCACCATATCTGACAACGAGGCACTCTTTTTACTTATTATTCTTTTATACACTCATTTTTATTTTTTATGTTATTCTTCTTTATGCTTTCACTTTTTTGTTTTTTTAATGTGTACCTTATACATGCGTTTTATGGTGACTTTGAGCATTTCCATAATTTTAGCTGAAGTCGAGCAGAGCCCACAATTTAATCATTTTAAAATTTGTCTTTATTTTTTCATTATCGTCATGTTTACATGTAAACAAGAAGGATTTATACGTCGAAATGAAACGCTGAATGAGTTGAATGCAGCAGTGTACACGCTAATGACTAGATGAAGTCAACGAAACCATTTACAAGGTGTCTCAACATTCGCGCAAGATTTAAATCCTACGTGATTTATGCGCTAAAGTTTCACCGAAGAGAAAACAAAGACAGGGTGAGAGCTAACAATTTAAGTTGATTAAAACGGAACGCTTTACAAATACATAGTGGAACAGCGACAAGTGGATGCTGATCTCTCGAGTAAAATCGTCTTTAGCTATAAGACTACTTTCCATCTTGACAACTTTACCAATCGACAAAATTGCTGAATTGGAAAATCAGAATCTCCAAAAGTGATTTATGTATAGGTGATATGTATGGGCGGTATGTGATTTCTACAAAGCGATGCCACATGCGTTGCGAGCTGAAAGCAATTCAGTTACTGAATGAACTATTCAATTGCTGCGTAAATTTTGCTACACCCTACACCAATCGAAACTAAAAGAAGACATTAAAATATCTTCTTATAATGCTTTAATAAAAAACGTAAATACGAAAGTTTAATCTTTCGCGAACATTCGGTCAACAATATATACCACGCATGTAGAAGCCAAGCTATAGTGTTGTAAGTGGCTATTACAAGGCCCATCAAGAAAGCCTCTCGTTCGACATTATCGTTAGCGTAATGGTTTCTGGTATTAAATTAGTGATTGTTGGTTAAGACTGGCGAAATTTACTTTTGCAAATTTAGTTAGGAAAGTGAATTTCTGATGCAATCTTTAGTCATCAGCCAATTTGCGGCGAAAGATAGTGAATAGACCTTTCGGAAGGTTAAGTGTTCCATTTAAGTGCAATTAATACTTATATTAGATGCATATAATTCCATTTTTCCAATTATCACACATTGCGCCAGCCCAATATATTAGTGTTTATTAATATCTCCACGACCGTCTTTTAAATGCGTATACCTCCCATCAACTTGGCTGCGGTATAAACACTTAGGACCGTACTATATTTTACAATTTGAAGAGTTTCAATGGCTGTCACTTACAACGTCATAACTTGGCTACTACCCATCCTATTTCCACGCATGTTTGAAAGAATGTTAGACGAGGATGCTAAAAAGTGCTATTTTAGAAAAGTCCCGTTTAAAAGTGCACACTGGCTGTTTTATTTTCAAACTTCCCCTTTTATGCGATTCTGTATCTTGTTTAGATGTTTCTAGCTTGACATTTTTTTATGCTGATCTCAGATACGAAAATTTGTGCCAAACTCAATTTTTTATCTCAACATCAAGAGGTCCAGTCACAAATAAACAAAAGGATCGTCACAATTTAATGAGACCGTAACCCACGTCAGCCAGAATTATATACAAATACTTTATGATACACGATTATACAAATATACATTGTGATACGAGATAGAGCAAAAGTCTATAAATTTTGTGGAACTCTGCAATTAAAAATTAACAAATTTTTTCAGGAAAGAAAGATACTTTGAAAATCTTATTTTTAGTTTTTGCAAATTAATGCAAATTGTTGCTATAGTCTAAAAGGAAAAACACTCCCTCAGCTGCAACGAAGTAAAGATTACGATGAAATATCGGTATTTTAAAAAAATAAATAAAACAAAATACTTATTTAAAGCTACGAAGCATGCCTTTATGTTTTATTACGTCTCTTAATATTTTTTGCGGATTAAACGTTTATTGACTTGATTTTCGTTTTGCAGCATTGTATGCGTTACATTTTTGGATAGAGATTTCCACAAAAATACTAACATTTGTATGCATCAAACCATCTATTCGTTTACTATTTCTGCCGACCACCCACCAAAAAAATAAAAACTTGGTTACAATACACTGCAACATTACAGCCATGCAAGACAATATGCTAAACCGTAGTTGAATTGCGTATAATATATAAGCATATATTGTCTATATATGTCTGTACATTCTTACTTTGTGTGCGCGTGTTCGAGCAAGTATGGCTATAACCTTTATTCTTGGCATTTTATTGAACAACATTTACAAGCTTCAAGGGAATGCTGTAAATCAATGTTGAACTTTTATTACAATCGTCAACGGCACACTAACACTTACACGAGAGCGAATCAAACAAAAGTAACCTAGTATACCACCAGTAACGTTAGTAGCGATAGTAGTAAACTACATTCTAATACCGCGAGTAATGCCAAAAGCAGCAATACAAAAAGTACACTTTATATTTTTTGAACCGTCTTTTTCCCCTCTTTCCCGCTCTATATATAACTTCATCTCTATCTGTCTATGTATCCCTCTCTTTCTTTCTCACTCTTTCTCTTTAAAAAACAGGAAAAATCTTAAATTACAGTAAAGAAAAAATTTTTAGTAACGTCATCGTCGTCGTCATCAGCGCAGTCATTGTCATCGTCCCAAAATAACGCAGCATTGAATACAAGTTTGCTGCAGTGCTCTGCGATAACTGACTGTAGTGGTAGTAATAATAGTAATTCTAGACTCTGTTGATGATATTATTGTCAAAAAAAAAAAAAAAACACTGAATTCTCTAACAGTGAACACCAACAATTGCTGCACAATATATTTAACATCAAATCTAACCAATACACTCAAGATTGCACTCATATGTTCATGCATATTAATATACACATATTCATACATTGAGAGCTAATATAACCGCAACGGCACACAAAAGCCACAGGTTAGTATTGTTTAACTGGTTTTTTAAATAAGCAAAGTATTCATGTTTTTCTCACAGATTCTTTCTTTCCACATAAAAATATTTCAATAGCATTAACAAAGATTTATTTCTATTATTAAGAAGAGTTAAGAACGTAGCAAAAGAATATCTACTTCTTGCAAATTTCCACCTTTTTAAAAGGGACTACATATAGAATCTGACATTAAGGCAAGTCAACAACATTAACAGATTGATTCTGCGCTAACTTTCTTTTCCCCAATTTATTGAACGTTTCACTAAGCACTCAAGTTATTATTTTTCTCTATTTTATGCTTCTTTGTGGTTGCAACCGAAAAAAATCCACAGAACTCATTTTATAAAATCGTGAAAGCATTCGTTAAAGCAGATCTTATTTATGAGTTGTTAACCGGACAAAAAAACTTAATTTCATTAAAAATATTTTGCACTTCTTTAAATGATGGGTGTAAATGTGGCTTTAAATAGTGGAAAGAAAAATAGAGATAATAAGCTAACTAAATAAAATGCAAGACATTGCGTACTTTCGAGTGCTAATAAATTTAAACAAAGTTTAACTATATCGAGAAACAAATAATTAAAAAAATAAAATAAAAAATATATTACATCTGTTTCGACTCTTTACAGTGAATAACAATTTACAATATCTTTTTGCCGTATTAAAATTATTTTACATTTTCTTGGAGAATAGTACAAATTACCTACACAGTTACTTTTCACTCTCATTACATTTTCATAAAACCAATGACGAACATTATTTTTTAAAATCAGAAACTGCGAAGTCGTTTTTTTTACAACCGCATCGTAGTGAGGCCTGGGAAACCTTTCACCTCTCTTTAAATGGAGACAGACGGAATTTTCCCGTAGGACCGGGTGAATAAAGGCGAATTCATCTGCCTTAAGACCTTGCACGAGCATAACATCCATCATTCATTGTCCGTCGTGCGCAGCACGTGTGCTGTACCCATCTTGAAGTGCCACTGTTCTTTTAACAGAACACCACGGATCTAGAGGGGCACACTCAATAAAAGCCGTATTCCCGAGTATTACGTGAGCGTGTCTTGGAACGATGTGCCTCAGATACCCCGTGACCTCGGGGGAAGAAAACTCGCCGCGTCGAGACACAAGGGCTCTGTCTTCACTGACTATTTTCCCTAATCTTCCCAGAGATTGACGTAGAAAGAAAACGATACAAAAACAACAAATCAAATGTTGTCATATCTAAGGATAGCTCAGGTACTGGAAAATTACACACCGAGAACGAACACGTCCTCCCTCGCTCGCAGTCCGAGTTACTTAGGGAACACAGAAAGGACCGAAAGAGGGAGCTGAAACTCCTGAGGGAACCTCTGTAGAAACTCCTGAAAGATAAAGGAGAGGGGACAAGGACGGCGGCGGCAGGAAGAAGAGGCTCTGATTAAATGTGGCATAAACTTTAAAAAGGCACGCAGGTGCGTAATGGCGACCCGTGCAGCCTGTGAAATGGCGAAGCTTGGTTGCAAACGGGATAAACTGGACGACTCTTCGACCTCTAGCCTCGGCAATCCGCCAAAACGCCCAGCGGCTGGAACTGCAGGGACCCCTAGTGACACCGTGAACGGTACCGTAGCTCCGGCGCCCGTAACTGAGCCTCGTATAAGGAAGTGACCGCATTGACTAGGTTAGGAATTGTTCCAGTCGACTACACCAATACGTGATGGAAGGACGACCAACTGAGGGCGATGCAAAGTGCACTCCTGGATAGAAGCCATAGCAAGCACAAGTCAAGTGTGAAACCGCAGTTTCCTGCCTGCATTTTTCGCCCTGGTTGGCTCGCAGTTACCTGTAAGGGTAAAGAGACGGCGGTGCCAGCAATAAAATAATGAGAGGGCCTCATATAATTATCGGTTATTCGCCGAAAGTGAAAACGTCGCCCTGGCAGACATTTTAAAGCTTATGGGGGACCAGCACGGAGAGATGAAACACCGAACTCTGGACGGTACACCAGAGGAACACAAAAGTGAACAAAACGGTCCTAACTCTGGCAGTGGACGAATCATCGGCGGCAGTGGTGAATGAAAACAGACATGCTACCAGCTATGGTCGGGCTATGTCTGTTCGGCGGTAACGGCCTCATCGACAAAATGGAGCACAGGGCTGGGAAAAAGCCCGTGTGGCATCTCCAACAAAGGTTTTGGCTGGAAACCTGCGAGGAAGTAGGCCATCGGCGGGAAGAGTCGAACACTCAAGGAACGCCGGTGACGTCGACGACTAAGGGACCATCGGCACCGAAGTACAGGCTAACAAAGAGCAAACCTATTGCGGAGCAAGCTGCACTCCACAGTACCCAGAGGGGCACAAAAATCAAGGGACGCGTCACGGTTGAATTTGAGCGCCCTAAGCAGACAAACTAAGCACGTCAGGTGCATCCGAGCGAACCTCCACCATTGTGCAGGCGTCTCTTCGGTTCCTAACAAGAGCGTCCTGGCGAAGCTTTGGATAAATGCGAACGCTATTCAAGGCCTTCGAGATAATATAACCTTCTTTCTCTCCAATTTCAGAATTCATACTGATGGATTTAGTGGCGGTTTCGGCAATTATGCTTTTCCCCCACGGAAATCGTTCACCGGTGATAGCCTCCGCTTACCTACCAGGCGTAGCAGAGCCACAGAAGAAAGCTGTCATCTAAAGACCAAAAATTCAACGAAAGACCTGCTTTGTTGGAATCAGAGACTTCAAAAGCTCCGGTGATTGGGCTAAGTACAAGGAAGCTTTTACCACATATATAATACCGAGCTAAGGCAATCGAATCTCGCTACCTTGAGGCAGCACTATGAAGACATAAATTGCCTCCCAGAAGCAGTGTGTCTCCAAAAAGCCCTAGCTAAAGACAACAGCAGTGGAATATGCACCCTAATAAAACCTAGGCGAGATTACATAGAAAGTCCCAAAGAAACTGGTCGGCCCCTGACGGAGATCCACTTTCCGGGACGCCTGTGGGATGCGAGACTAGAGGACCAGAATTGTCCGAGAGAAAGACACTTCGCCGGGACCAGATGAATTAATGCAGTCTCTACTCCAACAGGACACAGAAAGATTCTAATCTTAAAGCACAATAATCCTTCCCATGCTAGCCTACCCAGCTTTGGCCTCGTGGCCTAAGGTAAAGCAAAAAACGACGGCGATGGCACTGAAGAAAACCCAATGTTTCGCTTGCATTGGCATAACCGGTGCCTTGAAATCCTACACCTTGATTGCTCTAGAAGCGCTGCTAATCATAACACCTCTTTCTATTGCTAAAGAAAAACTGGCCTGCCTGAGCGCGCTTACATTGTCGAATGTCGACAAATTAAAACCGGGTAATCTCAAGATACCGGATCATTAGATCGCAAAGCTAGTATTGTCTCGACGGTTCAGAATGATAAAAACTGGTGAGATCGCGCTGGGACGGGAAAACGTTTGAACCCGAGATGAAAACAAGAAAATGATACACCGACGGTTCAAAATTGGAAAATGGCAAAACTATGGCGGGTGTTTGTGACCCGAGTTTTCAGAGGACCATACCAATGGGATAGAGTCTCTCCATATTTCAAATAAAAGTCTATGTATTAGCTGCATGTGCCTCTGAACACTTAAGAACGCAGTATAGTGGTTTAGTGATTTCCTTGACCAATACAGGGCAAGACAGGGCATTAAGGATTTAATCACTCAAGCCATCCTAAAACAAACGGAAAAGCACTTTCCCTGGTTTGTGATGGACGATGACTGTAAAAAGCATCGCCTTTGTTATTTAGATACTTTAATTAAGGTGTTGCTTTTTAAGCATGTAAAATTTTTATCCGACAGGTTGTTGGCCGATGATAGAATCAGGAAAGGACAAAAAATTAAAAAAATTAATTTGACATAATAATATATTTGTAATACTTTTTCTTTTATACTTTTTTTGATCATGATTATACTAATGGGTTGTTCCTTATCTATTTGATTATGTTCTTTGTTATGTATTTTATTGTATTAGTCATTGTATTAGTTTTTTATAGTAGTTATCTTTTAGAGGTAGTTGTGCTATATGAATATTCTAATGTTAATTTCATATTAATTTTAGTACTAAGTTAGTGTAGCACTAACGTAGCAATGGTATATAGGCCTGAAATATCCTCGGGGAAGCACCCATTTAAAAGAATTGCTAACGCATCTAGTGCAGTACCTCAGGAGTGGTGTGCAAAATTACACACGATTACCCAATAAATTGAAAAAGTACATGTAGCAAAGACGAGGCAAAGTAATTATAATAATATTTTGATTTTAATAAATATTGTTTTCTTTACAACAAAATATTTTTGAAATGTCTTATAGAAATTAAAAACACGATAAATTTCGAGGAATAAAATAATTAGGAAATATATTTACAGCAGAAACTAGGAAAATTAATTATAATATTAATTTTTTGCTAGTAAATAGATAGAAATGGTACAAATTAGAGAGATTAACTATAATAAAAATATTTTAGGAATGGTGCGAGTAGAGATGTACTTTTGTCAAAACGAAAAAAATTCCACATTAGGTTTACCAAATACACAGTAAAGCATGCCGGAAGCAATCTTATGATGTGGGGCTATTATGAGGGTGTCGGTCTGATACATCTCATACAAAAACTTGTTGGAAACTGTAATGCTATCGTATTCCGTAGAAAATGTGACGCCATATGGAGAATTGTGAACAAATATTCGAAACGTATAGCGTAATATTCCAGTTGAGAGAACCGCGATAATTAATTTAATCCATACCTACAAAAATCGAAATTGTCCTTAAAAACGATAACGGTTATTTATCTCAGCTGCTTGACTGCCTGAATTGATTTCTATAAAACTGATTACTTTTTTAGAATATGCGTTATTTTCGAGTTTCTGTATTGTAAGGAAGTAGACTTCGTTACCCGCTCCGAACGTTAAAATAGTTGTTATGTAAATAGAAATAAAAACTAACTAACCGATATATATAACTCTAGTCTAAGTTCTTACATTAAAAACTCTAGGCCTGTTCTTTTCCCGCAAAATTGTAATGCAATGCTGTATGTCTTCGTTTTACAGCTTTATATATAAGTACGAATATAGCTTTCCGTAAGTTACTCTCCTAAGTAAACACACCTCATGGTGAAAGCTCTAGATATCAACGCATTGGTGTGGCAGTCAACAGCTATAAAATCAGCGCGCAAACAGCAATCTTTCTTTTAGTCGTTCAGCAGCAGTTAAACCAACAGGTCATACAGGGTTTCATTTTCGCAAACAAAGACGCACGCGGATCATATCTCCGCGGTAAAGAGAAAACATGCCTGTCCACTAAATATGTGTTGGTTTTTTTCTTTCACCACGAAGTAACATCGCAAATATGGCCAATTTGTATTCTTCCTGAATTCCACAAATATATATGTGATCTAACACCAAAATACGAAGGTTCCGTTAATTCAACGAACAAATCGCTTGGCACGGAGCACTAGACAGCCCTGAGTGAAACCCCAGCTATAAATAACCACCGTTACAGTATATAAATCCAGCTTTTAGCGCCCTTCTCGAAACATGCGATATATTTGAACTGAACCACCTTTTTTCAAGGTTTTGTAATTATTATCATTATTTATTATTATTATTATTATTATTATTACAAAATTTCGCTATAGAAATAAAATCTAAGACTAAGATCTTTCCTTTAAAGCACTGGTATACGTCTGAAAGCCCATCGACTTTATTGAAAAACCTCTACCGCACTTGAGATTGGATCCCACGGCCTGTGACTCTTTGCCGAATCGCTACAAATAAGGGGAAAATAGAAAAGAATACCCCTAGCCAACATAAACAGCATGCACCTACTCTTTCCACCTCTGTACTTGCGCTCTAATGAAATTCGCTTTCCAATGACTGGTGAAGAATGCGTAATTCAAAAAGACAGGATAACGTTTTTTTGGGTAAAAATATATATATTTATTTATGCACTTATATTATGCTCTCACACATTTCTCCAAAAGTTTGCAGCCAATTTCTGTTTCAGCTGCTATGGATTTTTTGGGCTTAACTTATCTTTTAAAATGTCGGCCAGTTTTCTGACAAACCCAATAAATTATTTCAATGCTTCTGAAGTTGGTAGTTGATTTTAGAACTTACCCACGCTTAAAATAATACTTTAATTATAATACTGATATAATATATTGAAAACCTGCCTTCAGTTTTCTCGATTTTTTAACGCCGCACCGTTCGGTTGACTGTACTATTCATTAAGATACATAATAATTCTCGGTGTTTCTTCTCTCACCATAAATTCAGAACAACTTTCTCGAATCTTTTTAAGTATGTCTGTCCTTCTGTGTGCTGCTTTCTCCATGCCGCAATTTTTGAGTTATTTTGATGATATTTGGTAAGTCGGTGTGTGTTGGTCCTAGAATGAGCGCCATTCAAGCAGTTCACACCCGTTCCATTCCTTCCATCATAATGCTTTATCTTGAAAAATCGTTGTATGAATAACTACGAAGTGGTATACTTGGGCTGTGGTCGATTAAAATGTTTTTACTTATTTCATTATGCAACTGAACGAAAATTCTGAAAAAAATCGCTATATTTTACAATATCGCTTCGAGTGAAATGATAAAGCTTCAGCGGCTTGTAAAAAAATTAATAGATCATAAAATTTCCAAATTTGGCCAGACGAGTGATTTCACTCTCTCCTATCAACAATTTATGAGAAAAGCTGAATTAAAACTGAATTAAACCGACCAAAATTTATTAATAGGCAAGTTGTCATCTTACACCACTAGAATGAGCATCTTATTCTCGCAATTCCTATTGCGATTAATTCATAATCTAAGGCGTTAGTCAATACCAAAACATTATTGCTGTTAAAAAGTTTAAATGTACGTTAAGTATTGGAAAATAGACGTGTTTTTTCAAAATAATGATCGCATCTTTTATTGACAAACTTGCAACATTAAATAATTAGAAAAGAAGAGATTGCTTGATCCAATCATTTTCGAACAATTTACCCTGTTATTCGTTATTTTCGGATATACTTTCGTACTCCAATCTTTTTAGGCAAGTATACCTGGAAATATTTCAATAATTCGCCCTACGTTGGCTCGCCACAAGGTTTACCACAAAATAAAACATTTTTATTACATTGATGACATTTTATTCAATTTTTAGTTAACCAAGAAGCGAAGTAAAGCATTGATACGCATAAGCCGTGGCAAATGTTGATGCTGTGCTTAATGTCTTGCTGGTAAAAGAGTTTAAGACAGTATCAAAAAAAGGATACGTTGTGGTTGCTCTTGTTATTATTGCTGATGTTGTGGTGGTAGCAGTGATGACGATGGTAAATGACGTTAGTCATAATTTAATGATGGTTATTTTGCTACAATGTTATGGTGTACAAGCAAAAACACACTTCAGCACATTGTCAATAGCTAAACAACAACTCAACCACGAAAATCGTTAAGCAACAAAGTAATCCTTATACACATATACCACTTAGTTCGTTTTTATGATTGATGGTAAATGGCGAGGAACGACAAGTTTGTTATAAATTGACAATAACACAAAATGAATATAGAAACGGTTACATATGCTTGAAAAACTATTACTGCATAGAATTTATGCATAATAAGTGTACATTTGCTTAGCCAAACAATTCGACGCTGAAGTGCTATAAAAAGTTTGTGTGACGTAACCATATAAAATTCTTTTTATTGCAAACTTACGACTGGAGAGATAAAAATTAATGTGTGCAAGTTTCAACTTAAAGAAAACTTTATATCACTATTTTGATAAAATATTAAAGCATAGCATAAGTTTGTGATTTACTTTTAAATAAACAATTAAAGCGTACTTACGCAAATTACAATTTCAATAGAAAATATCAAGGTTTTTTATGGTTTGTAGTTTTCATCGAATTTATATTAAAATAATAATTGTTCAACTCAATTAGAAAATGTTGTTTATACAGCCAAATAATTTTGTTTAAGCAGAATTATGTTTCTTTATTATTTCTTTGTTTCTTCTGTTTCAGCTCTTAAGAAAATCTCTCAATAGAATATTTACAGAAAACTTTTAGATTTTAATTAAATGTAAAGCCTCATGCAAATGTTGCAAATTAATATTTACTACGAAAAATATGCAAATGTACACATACAAATGGACACTGAATGCAAACCTATGGAAAATATGAGTGAAAGCAAAAGAAGAAACAACCAAAATCCCGGAAAGTAAGCCGAAATAAGCATATCATTACGAATCTTAGCCAACCTACCACTTAGACCCTAAAAACAAAGCTAACTCAACCTATTTCGTGATTCGAAAAAATTTTATATATGCATGTGCTCGCGTCAAATACACCAATAACATCGGTAGCCATAACAATCAGCCATACGCACCGCAATTATTACTGCTGTGTTCATATCATCAACAAGCGACATATAAATTTTCGAAGATTTTTAATGCGAAGTTTCGTAAATACTAACGTAATGAAAAATTTAGTATACCATCGTGCAGTCATAGTGGGTGTAATGCTGTTGTGTACGCAAAATTAAGGCAGGATTGGAAGACATAAAATGAGGATGGTAAAGCACAGCAACAATATTTTTCCTTAATACATAACGAACTTATATACACATGCACACACTAATGCCTACGTAAAGTAAAGAAATGTTTTTGCATAAATGAACTGAAAGGGAATACATTAAAAAGCAGGCAGGCTGTCAGTTTTAGTTGTTTTGTTTGCTCATTCAAGCCTTTACCATATTCCGGCATATATGTACGTACACACGTGTTTTCCCCTCTCCTTCTCTTTCCTTATTTTTTCGTTTCATCTTCCCGTGCTCGGTATGCGCGTGTGTGCGTTTGGAAATGTATCTTAATGTGTGTAATGCTATAGCAGTATAAATCTACCTACATACTTTTCACGCACACACACAAACAAATAGACAGACAAGTATATATCTATTACTCACCGTACAAAGCGCTTTATACTCCTTTTTCTTAATAACCAAAACAAGCTTAAAAAAATTTTAGGAAAAACGAAAACCTCACTCCCCTCTGTCGTACCTGTTATAGTAGAGAAAACTTTGATGAAGTTTGCATGGTGATGCAAGGCTATAATAAAAGTTGTAATATACCATACAATATTTATAATAACAATAAATCAAGTTGGCAAACAGTTATTTAGTCTTTCAATATATGTAGGATAGTATTTCGTTAGTTAAATATGAAGTACGTTTCCAGAAAACTTGTCTATGACTGCGTGCTTAACTTCAAACTGTAGATAAAATTTTTGTCAAATTTCTCAGTAAGAAAAATAATTTACTGCGATGTTTCTTCCAAGTAAACGCAAACGTAAACTAACGAAATTTGCTGATGAGAAGTTTTGCATTGATCCCAAAAATATGCACAATCTCGACAAAGTTAACAAAAAAATACTTAAATGTATTCGTTACATTAGTTACAAAGTAAAGAAAAAAAATTTCGTTATATGAAAATATCAGCAAACAAAGCGAGTTAAATTACATACATATATGTATGTATTTCTTTACAATAGCTTTCCATCTTGGCATCCTTCGCCTAGATCCATCTCGTTTTGTTAAGAAAGTCAATTTCATCTTATGGCTGCGCAATATCATACACAAAGGGCAAAATGATTGTTTATCTTTACTTGGAGAACGTAATAACCTGCTTTACTTAACTTTATAGAGTTTAAGAAGAAATTTCAATAATAAAAGCACGGCAGCTCTAAAGTAAACACCTTAGCATATGCAATTCTATATTAATTTCATATTTTTTATACAGCATCGTAAAATATGCAATGAAAACATTTCTAATTCCATTATTCAAGTAGCAAAATGCTTGTTATATTTTCATAATAGAAATTTATTTATTTTTTTTTTGCTAACATCGAATGTTGACTGTGAAGCCTGACTGTGATTGGTATTACATATATTCTTAAGAAGCTACATGCTTGACACAAACACTTCATATCATCCGATGTAGTTTAAGAACTGCAGCGAACTACAATTTTCGTCTATGCTCATTCACTTTAGTCTCGCTCACGACTGGCTATTGTTAATGGTTAGTCTTAAAAATCCAAAGTTTTTCATATAGTTCATCGCTCTTAATTAAGGAACAAGGAATGAAAATAATATACAATTTTGACTTCATATTAACTAAAAACTTAAAAATAACAAATAGAAAGTGCAACCAAGTGTTTTTCTGCTTTAATACAATTTAGCATTGAAAGAGTACAAAAGTGGCCCATAAGTAGGCGAACATAACTAGCGAAAAATTGGGATTCGTAATATCGTTGAAAGTCAAAACGCAAGATAATTTAATAATCATTTCTCATTTTATTTAAATTTTCTTTTTGTCTTTTCATTTAAAACGAATGAAAACTCTGCTGTAGTAGCATCTCACGAAAGCAGATTATTGTCTATCAGTTAAGCTAAACATAACACAGATACCAATAATGCCTATACTTGTGTGATTTCTTTCATATTGACTTGACAATGACATACACACATGAAACAAAATAACGAAATCATCAAAAAGACGCATATTTCTAGTTTTTAGATTCTCGTTATTAGATAACAGAAAGAAATCTTTTTCGCTTTTTGAAACACAAATAAACTTATTTTCCATAAGCACCTTAAACCGGTGAAATGCTTTTATGAAAGGCGTTTTCTTTGCTTCTAATTCAGTTATGCCATAACGATTATTCTCACCTTGATGGCGTTTTGACTTTTCCTTTTTGCCATAACATTTACAAATTTTTCCCCTATGTAATAAAAATATATATAAATACATAAATTACAATTTTAGTCAATTTTGCATCGGTGAAGATAAATTTGTTTGCATCCATCGAGGAAACTGGATTATTCTCCGGAAGTAGAGATTCCTTCGAAGAATTTGAAACACATTTTTTTCATTTAGTTACTCGTTTAAAGTGCAGATAACTGTATTATTATAACTAAACTATTATCGAATGCGGCTTAACTTACGTGCGTACATTCTAAACTATACCAAGGAAGAAAGGTGAAGTCATTTCGGAGAAAGTAAGATGACTGCTTTAACCATTTCTATGTTAGTCGACTGAGTGGGGCCAGATGGTAGTGTTTGCTGCTAGTAACTTCGCAAATTTGTAAATGCTTTACAAAAGTCTGCAAGAGTTGGGCATGACAATACAACACAACATCCGTTGCACAAGATATGTCCTCGAAGTTTCAAAGGAAGCATCCAATGGCTTAGGCTTTTTAAAGAGTTGTAGAAAATTCTTCACTCCACGCCAAGCACGCAGCATTTACACTGCTTGTAATTAACCAAAGCTAACGTACAATTCGCATGTGTGTATGCGTACGGGAACTTTTACAACGCCGTCGACCGCATTTAGTAAAGAAAACAGATTTCTTTGGGTGGCAAAACTGTTGGACACACCTTTTTTACTCCTGAATATATGGGCTGTGCTGTTCGCAAGCATAGTTATTCCCACGGCAAGTACCCACAAAAATAGAAAAGTATTTGACCACGATCCAAACCGAAAAAGGACTAACAATTCCCAACAAGTAGACCGACTTTGCCCCTAACCATTATGTTAAAAAGCCAGAACAAAAAATTTTGCTGAGCAAACAATCCCAGTTCTTATCTAAAATGTAATTATATCTATTGTCATATCATTGACAGCACTTTTGAAAACCAACCCAGCCGTTATTGTACTACATTGGTTGGCTGTTTCTCAAACGCACTGGTAGGGTTGTATATCAACGATATCGGTTATTGAAAAGCCGGTGTAGTACGCGCTTTCGTTGATAAGTTATAAACGCACAACTCTCTTGAAAATGAACACTGAAGCTGACAAATGCTGACTCATTGGACCTTTCGAGTTTAAAAAAAGCTTTTAAAAAGCATGTAGAAGCGTGTAAGGTTTCAACAAGCGTTTCTGACTTTAACTTATATGAGGTGGCGTTTAAATGTCTCCACTATATATATATATTCCTTTACCGCCTGGTCTTGTTTGCGAGATCCATTGACTAATCTTAATAAGAATTCGTACGTACAAGAGGTCGATAATTTTAAGGCTATCTGCGCTTAGTTGAGAAATATTATTTATAAAAAAGGCTGACAGTTAAGATTTTCCTATTGCTTAAAGAACTAATTCTGTGAAATGTGTTTTTTTAAGGATAAGTAAATAGAACTTTCTTCTTTTGAATTTCCCAATTATTGCAAAAAAAAATTAAATTTTTAAATTTTAGCATGCATAAAAGCAGCGATAAATCGTACAATTCAAGTTTAATATGCGTCTGCATTACGCGTCCATCTTTTGCCTCGTTGTTAATTTAGAAATACATATGAAACTTCGACAAACGAATACATACATCATTTTGGTTGAACTCAACCAGTAACAGTATATTATTGGAATATTTAATTGTAATTTTTATTAGAGGCATTTTTCAGAACCATCGTCATTCATGTTTATGCATTCAATGCATCATTCATTGGCATTTAATCTGTTTTTATTGTCAAATCATGTCACCAATGCATTAGCACCCATGTGAAATGTACAGAATATCTAATTGCATATGCCATTAAAAACAATTACACTGTGTACGATTTCCATATATCCACTTTTGTAATTCCTTTTTTGTTTCTTTTTTTTTTTTTCATTTACATTTTCCTTTTGTCTTTCCTCCCATCGTCTCTCTCTTTCTTTTCGCTGGTAGTATACGTTAGTGTACGGTAAACATGTCATGGATAAACGCCCACCTATATTTTATATTTCGTTTTTCTTGCAGAATAATGGTGCCTAATAGTAGGCAATGAATGTTCTTGGACATGTTGCATGATAAATATTGCTAAATGAATTGATACACTAGCAAAATTTACACATGCACACATACCTCTATACACACAATCGCATATCAACGAGCAACATAGAGAACTGAAAAAACGGACCGAAATAAAACAAAACAAAATAAGAAAAAACAACAAAGTACGTATGTAAATGAATGTTCAGGTACTTGTAATGGCATAGCATTTGTTATTGTTGCTATTGTTATTTACGCCATGTTCAATTGTAATGTTTTCGAGGTATTGGTCGGAAATTGGGTCGGGCTTTAGCTTGAATGTTGTTTTATACGCAAATGTATTGACCACATTTAAAATTAGAATGTGTATCATTTGTCTAAAACATAACCATACACATCCACATATACAGATACAGACAAAAAGGCTCACGTATATGAGAACCCACAACAACGCTATGACATTTATATGTATGCACATTATTGTATGCCATTGTAATTGCACAAATGAATCAATGGCAGTGGCTTGTGTTAAGGTTTGGTTTCTCAACCATTTGATTGTTATATGTCATTTTATATAAAGAGGTCGAAAGCAGATCGAAGAAAAACATGCAGAAACAAGGAAAAAAATTTACCGAAATCTCGCAAACGTAAAACCGTTAGATAAGGCGTGAGTGGAAGTTATGTAACATTATCAACACTACACTACAACACAGTTAATACTCTTGTGGCAATAACAGCTGCTACCTATCTATCAAAATTTACGTCTACAATGAGTAATACATTGTTTATTGTGTCTAACTAGCTAGCAACTCGTGTGAAGACCGGTTTTTACTATAGTTCAAGTTTTAGAAAAGATATAAAGTCTACTGCTTTACCTACTTCATAGAGGAAATGAAATATCGCAATTTAATTAAAATACTTTACATAAGTCTGTTGAATTCTCCAAAAGGTTTAGTATTACAACATTTAGTCTGTTTTACTCTGCGTTTTCATCTCTTCCTTCTTTATGTTTTTTTTTTTTTTGATGTTTTAAATTTTTTGCATCATTTGTTAGGCTTGATTTAATTACAACGAACTTGTTCTTCAATGCACATAAAAAAAATGGATAAAATAACAACAACAACAGCAATAATAAGTGCACAAGTTATTATCGCAGGGTTTGTTGTTGCTCCAGTTCACATGAATAATGCCACAAAAATTTTGACATGGCGTCCGCAAACTTCTCGTGCTCATAAATGTCGCATACATTGCAACTCTAGCAAACAAACAAATTCGCTCATGCATATAAACAAAAAGGCACACATACATACATAAATACATACATACATCCATACATACATACATACAAACATACATACATACATACATACATACATACATACATACACATATATACACACACACACACGCAGACACAGCCAAACAAAAAAGATGTTATAACAAGCATGTTACTATAAATTATTACAACGCTGAGGAGTTTTATTTTTTCCAGTATTTTATGTGACATTCATTCTTAATTAAGCTTAAACTATGGTCGTGACATGTCAACCTAATTTAGTTAAATTAGTAATACAAATCAGCAAATCATAAAAAGGCCATTTAGATGATTTTTCCTTTTTTTCTGTTTGCGAAAACAAAGTCAAAACAAAAAAGACAAATTTTCAACATTCATGATTTCGACCGCAAATTACAGTAAAGATCTATGCATTTTCTATTCATTCCTCTGTAAGTAATCAAAACTAAATTCACGTTTACATATTCTGCGCATAATTGTGATTTTCAAACTTGATTTCAAAGTTTTGTTGAAGAAACAAGTCATAAAAGAGTTTATTATTATTATTATTATTATTATTATTTATAAACTTAGCCAGAGAATAATTGAAGCACTAGCATTTAAGGCTTTCGGCTTTTATTAAAAACTCTACTGTAAAACTGCATTTTGTGAGATTATAATATAAATAAGAAATGATGATCAAGTCATACCACTGATTATTGCACATAATTCGGTGATCAATTTGAGCGATGTTTGTTCTTTTAGGAAGGGTCTTGCGTTCATAGTCGTGATTCTTTTCAACAAATTAAAATCACTTCAATTATTTTATCTTTATGCAGATAGATGCAAAAATGTCACCTGTAACTGTAACGAAAAAAAGCACGAAAATTTTATTCGGTTGCAAATCTTTTATACCCTTTGTCGCGCTCCTAAAAATTAAAAAAATGTATAAATAAATTTTCATACATATAATATTTGGTAGGCGCGGATGATTTTTCATATTTTCAAAACGAAAATGATTCATTCAAAAATTCATATTGTGTGTGTGTGTTATACTTTAGGAGCAACAAGCGAAAAACCCGGAAAACAAAGATGTTAATAGTTATTGTTATATAGGCGTGTTGTTGGCATGTTCTTTGAAAAGTTTCGGTCCTTTTCAAATTCTCTTGCGAGTTTGTAGGCGATATCTTCATTTTTGGGAATGGAAGAATGTTTACCACAGATAGTACATGGTCGCCCAGGCAGACAGATGAACCGACGAATATGTTTAGGTGCATTCCAAATTTGAAACTGTCCACGGATTTATGTTCTTTATGAATTTTTTGAAGGTTTCTTTCGTACATTTCTTATCTGCTGTAGTTTATGAGTAAAGGGAAAAAAATCAATTTTTCATTGCTTTTGAAAAACAAAGGTATTCTCAGCTAACGTGGTGCTGCAGGCGTGTCCTTCGATCGATTTCGCGCGTTCTCAATACCAATCTGCGTGCAAGAAGCTCCAACGTTTTCACCACATATAAGCTCATGAGCTTAGTTTTTGCGGCCAGAACAATGTTTACATCAGACATTACACAGATGGACAGATGGACATGTTTAAATCGGCTCAGAATTTGATGCTGAGCAAGAATATATGCACTGTGTGGAGTATCTGAAGCTTTTCTTCTGGACATTGCAAACGCTTTGATAAAATGAATCACATGTGATTTCCGAGAGCTTCTGTCCCTCCACCTGCCATTTGTTAATGAGGTACTGTATTTTCTAGACCTGCAGTTTCATACTTTCATAATTACCGGGATACTAATGAAAACTGAACAACCAACACATTTTTAACGAACACAAAAGCGATAAAGAAAATCTTTGTATTTTTTTGTTAAAGGACTTAAACTTTATTTCAGATAATGCTCATTCTTTTCAGCGACGAAACCCAAACACGCTAACACAAATAAACGAAAAAATGTCTACTCTTATTGATCAGGCATACACTTAATAGATATTTGTGTAGGCAATGTGTAGCAAAGTTGCTTATCAAATTTTATTAACCTAGGCGTAGATTTTTTACAAATATATATATTTTTTTAACAAATGAATAAATTAAATTCAGTTTTTATGAAGAGACCTTCTTGATAATCTTTAGAAAGTTTCAACATCTGTGAACAGAGCTTATTATATTTAATTATTCAAAATTTTTATCGTTTGCTATTCTCTTTTTTTTCGCCTTTCCTCAGGGGTGGAGGGAATTTTTATAGGATTTGATGATACTATATAAGTAACACGTGTTTGCTTATGATTTCCCAGTCTGTGTTGTAAGTAAAGGCTTTATTCTTTTCTTTTACATATTTTTTTTAGTACTTTCCTCTCTTCTTCTTTATTTGTCCCTATTTCTCTATTTCTTTGGTTTGTGTCGAATATCCACAAAAATCAATTGTATTTTTCTATTCGTAATCGCTTTTAGTTTTATTTTTGATTCTTTTTCACAAAAATAAAAAATAAAACTGGTGCAATAACTATTGCTGATGCTGTTGCTACTATTGCTGCTGCTGCTTCCGATTGTGTTGTTTTTGGGGCTTAAAATGTATGCATTCATTGATTGCCCTTCCTTTGTGTTGACTACTGCATGTTTTTGGTTTTTCTAGCAAATTGTTAAAAGGAAATCAAATGGAAACTGAGCAAAGAACATAATACACACGAATATGTAAGTAAAAAGAAAAAAAGAGACGGCAAAAAAAAAGAAAAAGGAAAACGAAAACGAAAAACAAGCAAAAAGGAGAGGGGTACGTGTATTTAAAAACTAACAACTCTTTGTTTGGCAATGAATTTAATTGATATTGGCATATGGAGCTATGTTTGATCTACGTATACATGTATGTATGTATGTAACATATGTACGCGTAGATTATTGAATATTTGTGCAATATTATTCTCCTCACTTGGAGTTTGGCATAAGAGACTGTTTTTTTTTTTTTCTTTTTTATTTATTTTTAAATTGTTTCGACTAGAATTAATACAACGCGTGTAGTGGTTATATAAAGAGTCATCAGTAATGAAAGTGTGTTATCTATATATATCGTACACATATATATATTTAAAATAAGTTTCACGCTAAGCCGAAATTTAAAAATGTTTAAAAAAGAATGAAAAATAATTTAAATTGAAAAAAGAAAAGCAAAAATTAACTGCAGGAGACTTAATTATTTTTGTTATTTTATTCAAATTTTTTAATAGTAAGCATAGAATACATAGATGACAACTACGGAGTGGATGTTAACGATTAAAGGGTAAGTACATGGAATGCCGTTAAAGTTATTTTTCGCTTGAAGAGATATAAGAAGAACTTAAAAATGTATCGTCTCGCAACAAGGCTTATGTTCGCCAAACTTTGTGCTAAATTAAATTCAAAATCCACGAAAGTTTTATTGCACCACCTTCGGGCTTACTTAGTAAAAATTATTCGAAACGTATATCAAACAAATAACTAGGGCGTGTTTAGTAATAAGACTCATTATACTTATACTACAACTCTGACGAAATGAGTGTTATTTAACAACTAAGCGAGTTTAACTGAATTTTTTTTTTTGTTTTTGAAATAATTTTTTAAGTTGAAATATTTGCTGTAAACTTTTCGAGCACAGAAAAAACCTTATTCTAACAATGTAGCAAAGAATAGACGGCTTTGCAGGAAATCGATGCTTTGATTCGTCGCCATATACACCGCTAAACAAACTAACGAAACAATGGCCCGTCGATTCTTCCTTGTCTAAATTCGGCCGATATTTAATCGACAAGCACGCTAAGCACCGGGAAATAATTTCTTTTATATCACATATTTCCGTAAAAGTTGTTAAACTTAATTATTACTAGTGGAAGATTAACGAAACAACGTTGTTCACCCTACCCATAATTGCTTTTGCATTGAACGTGAACTTATTAAAGGTGGTTATATGTTTTTATCCTCCAACCTCAGCATCAAGTATATTTTTTTTGATCCCTAGATAGGCTTTTGCAGTTTTTCCAATTCTTAGTGGCAGCGTAATATTTAGATTAAAAGGAAGCGACTACTTCCATACTACCATTTTAATATTTTAATAGTATACCTGCAGCGCATCATGCCGTAAATGCTAACCCTTAGACAAAGCAAAAAATTTCATTAACATCCAGCCTTGTTCAAAGTTGTTACTCTAATTGGAAGCTTTACTCCACGCACACAGCTAATTTATTCTCTGTGTTGGAATAGAACTAAGTTACTCTCTAAGCTACAATGGAACTGAAGTGCTCTAACCTATAAAACTTACCACACACACATAGACTGCTCTTTAAGCTATACTTGCAACTACTCCTAAAGCTGTAATATTTACCGTACTACTGGGTTATTCCCTGAGCTAGCACCAAACAATTAAGCACACTATGCTGCTAATGCTATGCTGCCTAAAGTATTTAAACTTATTACCCTGAGTTACTCATTTGACCTTTACCTGTAATCTTAACTCCCTAAAACGTGTCACGAACATAGTGATGGAAGCTGCTTGACAACGTAATAATAAAAAAAACAGCCAACAGCTATTAAAGCAGCGAACAAGCGGGGATCTAGCTTTAGTTGTGCAGCAGTTGCCGCAACAGCCAAGCCCACAGATGGAACCGGAATAGCGGAGTCGGCAAGCAGAAAGTAGTCCAATCTCGGTACTTGCGAATCACGCAACCACCTCCATCTATCAACTATCATTGCTGCCCGCTAGCACTTGTTTTATTTCCTTCGCCCGTAAAAAAGTAAACTTTTTTTATAAATTCCCAACCGACCATAACAAACCTGCAATTCTGTAAACTCCCAAACGAGTTCCTAAGAGCAATAGCACCATAAAAAAATAATAAATGTAGTGCTACTAAATTTTGCCGACATATTGTAACTAAAAGCACGAGGATCCTTTTAATTTGTAAAAAAATTTCTTGAATCGACCGGCGGAAAAGCCCTGAGTCATATCCTAGCTATAAATATTCCATCACAAGAATGCTATTGCCCTGTTGGCATTCATTTAAATAAAACTTCTACTTATGTTATTATTATTATTATTATTATTATCTAAATTTAGCCAGAGAATAAATTCTAGGACTAAAGTCTTAAAAGCACTAGCATCTAAGGCTTTCGGCTTTTTATTTATTTATTTATTTTTTTTATTAATATTATTATTATTTTTATTATTAAAAACTCTACCGCACTTNCATTGAATTGCTAGTCGAGACTCTTGCCTACTCGGCCACTCAGGCGGATGTACTTATGTTATTTTCCCCCCTTATTTTATTTTATAACTAAGTTTGTATATCGACTTATAGATACAAGATGTCTTTTGAAACGCATAATATGTACCACTTTTATTATATGATTCATATATTAGCATGTTAGTATGTACCTATGTGCGAGTTTTTTTGAGCGAAGATCAAAGACATGAGACAGTTCGTTGCTGGACTGCGCTTTTCTCAGTTGAACTCAAAGGCAAAGAGCATCACTAAAGTTCAAAAGTTTGCAATTGAGGACCAGAACACAAGAATTCATTAGAGCTGTAAACACAACGTGCTTCAAACAGGTGTTACAGTGCTCTATAACCATATATTTTAGCAGATCTTCAGTTAATTTTTCTGTATCTGGAAAATGTTTGTCTATTAGGTCCAATGGATATATATTTGATGCTTCTATACTTGATTTGAAACGAGCTTCTATTTTTGACTAAATAGTTTCGGCTAAACTTTTTGTTGGGTTATGTGAACCAACAACTTTTCAACCAAGGAGTCCAGCCCAGGAACCCAGGATAGCGTTTTGCTGACCTATGCAATTCTAGAGAGTAAGTCGAAATACAAAAACAAATATGAAACGTTACCCAAAATAACCTTTAATGTGTCTACGTTTTTATTTATAAATTATGTCAATATATGTTTTTTATTAACTTCACCACTGTAAGAATATCGTTTCTTACAACTAAATAGATATAAAATATATAAAACTATATAATACTTATAAAACCAACTTGAGGGAAATTGGGCAAAGTGTGAACACATTACGGTTTCATACACACACCATTGACTCGAGGGTAGCGGGAGCCACACATCCGTGCACGGTTAGTACAAAGGACTGATAGAAGCTGAAGGAAAAATTTTATTGGCGCTCGGCGAATGAAACATCTTTTTCACTTGCTTATCATGACTGGTTTCGACCAAATCGGATGGATTTCAAAAATCGTTCTTTAGACATGAGTTGGCCTTGAGTTTGCGTGACTCATCAGAAAATATCTAACTCAGCGGCAAAAAATGCTTAACTATGCTGCGATCTAAAGAACTTTCTAAAGCGCGAAATAAAATAGAACATGTACATATATGTATACATGTGGAGAGAGAAATAGGTGCATACATCGGCGGAGAATATTTTTGCTTTTCTCCTCTTATTATATATTATACTTTTCATTTGTTTATAAAATAGCAACATTTCCATACTTAAAAATGGTTTTAAAGATACGCTAAGTACAAACAAAATCATAAAAAAATTTTATTTCAAAAATATCGCGTGTTTCCTGCTGGATAGTAAAATAGGTATAAATACACTGTAAAGACTAAAAATTTCTCCGTTGTAAAGAATTTTGTTATCTCGTTGCTATGTGGTGGGGTTAGGTCGCCGGGCTATGCAGGTATTCAACAATATCTTTGAAACAAATACGACATACCCTTCTGCCTTGGTCCAACTGTGGTAAATTAGCGAACGGGTGCATTTTCTTATGATAATTATATAAAAGCCATAAACTTTATTAGGATGCTAAACACTAAAGTTAACCTATAGTAAATTCCTTAAGTATATTAATATTGCATATGAACCTAACGTAAAGCCTTTGGAGAGTAATGAGTTGATTCCTTAAACTCAACCCTGTCCCTGGCTAGATCGTTCGTCTAACGTCTCAGACCCATAGTTTAGTGGAATCCCTGCCCTAAACAGTTCAACACGTTAGTTCCCTATGCGGATGTTTTCGGATTTTCAACTTGCGTGTAGCAACGCCACGCCTACAATCAGGGAGCAACCAGAAAATGCTCTTAACATTTCCTCGAAACTTATATGTCGAGATCGGCTTTGTCCATAGACTGACAATCATATTCGAAATCAGCTGAGATGCTTTTGGGACATGATAACCACATTGGCGTTCGGTCGATTTCTAAAAAGTAATTTTTACAATATGGCAATTTACTAAGAGTATACGTATATATATACATATGTAAGATAACGTATGTAAGATAACGTTTTATATATATATTCATATATATAATAATAACAATAATAATAATAATAATAATGAGACATTATATATATAAAGATGGACGAAAACGAAGTGTGTGATCAAAACGACCCTTGGACTTTGGTTATCACAATACAAAAAGTTAAAAGTAAAGCCATATATTGTCCTCAAAAATAATCGTTTTTATAGAAATCAATTCAAACAGACAGTAACTGGTATGACCCCAATCGTTTTTAAGTCGTATAGAGACTTCGCAAGTCTCTATACTGGAATATATTGAATATTTTTCCGCAGTTCACGAAACAGTACACTTCTTGTATCATTCCCAAACATTTGTTTTTCGTCGATCCAAAGTATATTTCTCCATTTTTCATCGTTTTGTGGTCTGTATCAATATTTAGGAAGTAAATCTCAATCTTTCCTATTTTCCAAATTAATTATTCCGAGCAAAGGCCTTTTGCGAGCTATTCTTCCTGGTGGATTAACGCTTAATAAACGTGGAAGAACCGTTCGAGGTGATATAACATATCCAATGTCATTGGAAAATGCTCTAGACGATTTGAAAGGATCTCGCTTTGCCTAAAATATATTATATATAAAAATAGAGTATCGGAATAAGAAGAAGAACAAGTTTAACTGCTCCGCGACTCTCGACACTTTTTTGGGGAGCTTGAGGCACTTGTGACAAGGTTGTGTGACCGTCCTAGAGGTACGCCAACAAATCTATTCGCTTTTCCCTGATTTCAAAGATGATGATCTGGTCATTCTCTTTCTTGGCTACATTGGTGGGCTCATCCCAATACTATTAAAAACCTTACTTCATATTTCATTTGCTTCTCAAGAAATGTATTCATAGTTATGAAAGCGGTCCAAGTCATATATTACTTTTTCCGAGATATTTAATGAATTAATTGCGTTTGAATAAATTAAAAAATAATTTTACATTAGGATTTCATTTAATTTAGAATTTTATTAGTCTTGATTAGTGTTAATTTATTATGCATATGACACTCGCACCTATTTCTCTGTCCGTATATATATAGATTTTTTATATATAAGTTTCAGAAAATTCTGTCCAATTGAAATTTATTTTGTTTGTTGTTTTCTCTTCCAACAATTTTTTTTTAATTGTTCTCGCTTTCGGTAATATAGTAATTGATAGTTCGTTTAGATTTATAGTAACAACGATGATGATAATAACACGAGAAGTAAAACATTTTTATGTCTAGTCTCACATATTTCATGATGATCGCATTTAATTGGATACTATGTTCAAATTAATACCAGCCTTTGAAAAAAGGCTAAAGGTTCAAACAAAAACAAAAAAACAACAAAATGAATAAAATACCAGCTTAGTTTCAGCAATAATGCCATATATGTACCGTGCTCCCGCACCTTGCCCTGAAACCAATTGCAACGAAAGTTAACAACATAGACGACGAGAGAAGCTTTGATGAAAGGCTTATGTTATCGAAATAAATTCAATTGTATGTGCAGGCAGTAGCTAAAAAACAAAACCGCTCTAGTCTGTTGTGCCTTCAACAAAGCAAAAATGCCAAAATGAAACTAACAAAGTACACTTGTACACATGTATACATACCAGACAACTACCAAGATAATAGATTTCAATTCACAAAAAATGTAAAAAAAATCGTATGATACACATACGCTTTAGTAAAACTCCACGTAAGAGTGATGCTTAAAAAATAAGAAATTGAAGCCCATGCCGACAGATCATAATTCTGCTTAGCCTTAAGGATAATTTAATGGGTTAAGTGGTAAAGTATCAACAGCCGGCACGGGAGATTTTAACAAGTTAATAATCTTCTTTACGATCGAGCCACCGTCCCTATGGCACGCATGAATAGGTATAGATTCAAATGGGGGATAGTAGCTTAGATATTAATTAACGAGCTCCATTGGCTCTCCTCACTTCTTTATTACATTAGAGGCAAAGGCTGCAACTACTTTTTATTTTTGTTGGTCATGCAACAGGCATCTTAAAAGATTGTTGGTAGGGAACACTCTATAATTTCACTTTGCAGTCCGTATCGTTCGTCTTGATGCTTCAGGTAAACGAATAACGCGTGCTTAGCCTATTCTGCCCCATAAAAGAGACTACATCAAGTGCTAAATTCGATTCTAAGCCGATATTAGGACGGTCGTAAGCACCCCGCAGAGCAGCTAAGATATGCAGAAATTTTCCTCAATATATTGCTTAAAAGCCCATAGTCTAGTGTAAGAAATGAGTGTATATATCCATTTGCCTGTCGCGAATCCATTTCAAAATCTCTTTCGTGTTTCTATTTGACAATCCTTCATCAGCGTTACCAGGGCATCTTACCATTGCCAAGAGGTCAATCGGTATCACGCAGAAGCCGGTATCATGCGTAATGCTATCATTATTATCTTATTCCACTGCAGATTTGGCTGTTGATGTCACCACTTGAATAGCGTTTAAATTTCCTCTTATTTTCTAAGTGCATATTAATGTTCAAGGACTACTTTAAAGCAGATGTTATACGTCAATGATTGAAAGTATTTTTACATTATTAATATCTTCCTTAGTATTATTAGCTTATCCGAAGCGTCCTGAGTTGTTGCATACTTAGTTGAATTATGACATACCAAGGAGCATAGAACAAGACTAAGACAACCTGTCATAAATTGACTGTAGTGGCCAACCTTAACTAATCTAAAGCAACTATTGGCAGGCTAACAATAAGCGTAGAACTATGGCCCTACTAACATTTGCAAAGTTATACCCTTTTTGGAAATTGATAGTAGATTTAACTATGTTGGTTTGTCCGTATATCCGTCTTCCGTCGGTGCAATACACTTTGGTGCTATTTAACTTTGCCGACAAAGTTTCAAACTCGACTTGATTCCCTCACAATAAAGTATACAAAACCAAATGAAAATATTAAATAACCTACAGCGGGGGAACATTTGCCATAAACTTCCCTTGGAACCTCAAAGTACTATTTAAAAGAAATTATCCCAGCCGATCTGTTGATGAACTGTTTCGAGTATTCATGTTCACAGAAAGACATGTAATCGATTTGCACAATAAGTGTAAGTCGTAAAAATATATTTCGAACACTTCATAAAGCCCACCAAGTCAAATTGTTCAAGCACTTCCACCTCTCTACGAATCTCCGTTTTAAATCTTGTCGTAATCTTTGAGCTGGCAAAGCGAAAGTTGCTTTCCAATTTCTTGCTATCACTTGCATCACGTTAAGTTCAAAACTCTGTTAACTCGGCTTGATTTGTCGGCATGTGGCAAGAAAGCAATGATTGAAAGCAGTGATGGACCCTGGACATAATAATGAAATTGGGTTTTTCTAATAAGTTTTAGCATTTTTCACGACATATCAAAAATCGATGGCCGCGTAATATCTCTGAAAATTGTTATAACACGATTTGAACATTCCATTCGTTTACCTGTATTTCGTATTTCGACTGTAATATCGTATGAGATCTAGTAGCAATAATTTGGCTTTTCTGGTTTTGTGTTCGTAACTAAAGGCTTAGTTTGTTTTATATGTGCACATTTTGCACATATTGTTAAATTTTAATACTTATTTTACATGTTTGGTGTGTATTTCGTAATGAATCGTAACTCAGCAAAGACATTTTTAGCGAAGCCACGACCCTTATAAACGTAAGTTCTTTTGGTGGGCTATCTTCACGTCAGTAAAATTTTTTTTATTTTCAATTTTTTCGGCTTTTTATCCCCAGAACACACTAATAGTGTAGATGCGATTGACACTTCGGCGAACAATCTTATCTTATCGATCAAGGACAACTTCAAAGCTATGTTGCCATTCATGTTATTAACAAATTTTGTTTTTATATAGGAGAGCTTAAAAATGTCAGTGCGAACATATGAACAGATTTTGTTTAAAATTTAATACAACCCGGGATCCAAGTTTCAGGCTTTTGTTTCAATTGAAAATTTCGAACATTCTAACAGGAGAAGAGTTAATGAAGCGAAATAGAGGATATCAGCCTTGCACGCATAGTCTGAGTGAGACCAAGTATAACAAAAACATTACTATACCAACATTCCAAAGTAAGGCTTATAATTAATCACATGAGTAAAAAAGACACAAAAAATTGTAAGCTAAGAATAAACCGAAAGAGATGGATGTAAATTTTAATAATGAATACACAAGAAACAGTATATCACACATATTTCCAACAAAATATAGATATGGAAATTGAATATGTTCCTATGTTTGTGGATGGAAAATGCATCAAATCATTATTGACTTTAGGCTAAATGTGAGATTTTCTCAGTGATATGTTTTGCGTTTACTTGCAAACATATGTTGCATATACTGTGCATCATTATATTTGTCCATATACGTGCGGATAAAATATGTACGCAAGTATATATTTGTGATCCAAACAGAGAATTAATGAACTTCCGTTAAATATGGCGAAGAACCCTATCTGCTTAGTTGAGGGGTGAGCCCCGAGCGGCACCATATAAGTATAATTTTGCTACAAATATGCTGATGAATTTCATAGAGCTGTGTTTCCGTTTGTATATTGAGAAAATGCACGCACACACACACATACACACAAATATTTCCATTCACCCACCTGCACATGAACATAAAGCCAAGCCAAATATATGGCATTATGTAGATATTTCTGTGCTCATATATTTACATGCTGAAACACATTTGCTCTTTCAGTTGCAGGTGGGCTTTGAAAATCTCGCTTTAAAAGTAAAATAGCTACTACATTATATATAGTAATGAAATAGACGACAGACGTTTCGTATAATTACGTTTTGTTTTGTGGCCGCTGGCTAAATTTTCTATTAACGTAAATTTTTGTACAAATATTGTACTGTCGTAGTAAATATATGATTGTCATTGTTATTATTGTTGTTGTTCAACGCTTTCTAACACATACTTGAAATTTTTGACAGGAAACACTCCTGGCGCTAAATAAAATGAGCCCTCCTAGAAAAATAAACTTCACCATTGGCGGCCGTAAAGCAACGCGGCAACGTCCCAATTACACAAATTATTTACAAATACATATATAAACATATCAATACATTTCTCCAAATACTATTTACGATTCGTCCATTTTTTTTTTCCTTTATTATTATTGCATTTTCGTGCATAATTGTATTCTATTTGTCGAAAGTTTGTTCCCGCTAATATTATCTAAACAGAAACTATTTATGCACACGTACGCGTACCAATCAATTGACTGAGCGTAGCAATATGACTAATTATGTGTGTTCATGTAGCCGCAGGATCAATTTCCGAATACAGAAGGCAAATTATTTGCCTTAATTTCAGCAAAAGGCAAAAGAAATGCATTCAAAGCGAATTTCGCAAACCAGCTTTATGGCGACATATGAAGTGCATTTTAAGGAGGATGACCTTGTTCAAAGTAAATAGCATTGATACAATGTTTGCAAAACACTTTCCGTCTAATGTACGACCAAAAATTTAAAATTTATATATTTTCCGATGATCCGTCAATTATAGCTCAAGCAATTACTTTATGCCTTTAAATACGCCTTCTCCAATAATAACGTAGCCACTGCATTAATTGAATACTTACAAAGTAAACGACTTAACTACGGGAGGCGAAATCTGAAAGCACTGAGCGATCAAAAAATATAAATCACTATTAAATTCTTTTAGTACTTTTTTTGAGAGAGAGACGGCTCTACAAATATAAGAGATAATGCTAATGCTTCTATGGTACATTTATGCCGCTATTGTAATATAGTTAGTTAGGCGAACCCAACTTTTACTCTGCTAGGAATTGCGGCTTTCCATTAAGAATGAACAGCAATGAATGAATAATTTATTTTCGAAATTTTCTAATTTCTTGTTCTGTACAAAGATGTACGTTTTTCAATTTATTTTTCGTTTTGAAATAAAAATTACATAATATAATGAATATGCGCCTTCTCTCGTACATAGTAATTATAAAAAATATATATTCCTTTTAATTTTATAATATAGGTGCCGATTCTTAGGTAATTGATTCTTAGGTTAGGACACATTAATATATCTGTACAACAAAAGGTTCATTAACGATCGGTAAGGAAAGTTTTAACGAAATTTAATTTCTCTGTACACACCTTTCCGAGCGTTTTCCGAGCAGTAATTTTACCAGGTAACAAACAAATGCGGTCAAATAAGCTCCATTATACAATCAAGAGTATATATATACTAGGAGTTCAAATACATTCTCTCTGTTAAAGTTGGTTGTTTCATTAGACAGATCTAATGCATTAATTTCCTCCGCTATTTTGACTTTACATAACCTAAACATTGATGTTATATGCAAATGGATGTCAACAAGCAGCATTAACGGCTCTGTATTTTATTTTGTTTTAAATTGGGAAAAATGCAACTCAATCTACGGAAATGATTAAATTGGTTTAAAGTGAAAATGCATTAAGCTATGGAGCCGTTAGTTATAAAATGGTTTTTAAAATTTCGTGAAAAAAATTGTAGGTTTGAACACGATGAACTTTCTGGAGCCCCGTAAAAGGTGTTCGATGAAGACATTCAAAGTTTACTAGGCGAATACAGACGAATACATACAGCATAGTTAGAAATTAGTCGACAAATGATTTGCGTTCAATTAGATTTAATGGGAGAGATACAGAAGTAAGAAAAATGAGTTCTTCTGGACGCCTGGTCACATGTGTTAAGTCGCTATAAAAGGAAGAATTATCTTCATTAAATTATTCCGGGCAATGAAAAATGGATCCCATACGATAATCTTCAACTCTATGGTAACGAAAAGCATCGGTTGATCCAAGACGGCCATCCGTATCTGTTACACAGTCGAATATGCATACTCAGAAGATGTTACCGCGCGTTTCGTGGGATTCAGACCTAGCTCTTTCTGACTACCACTTGTTCAAATCAATACAGTCGCATTTAAGACGCAGTTTACAAAACTTGAAGATGTACAAAGTTTGCTCGATGACTCTTTCGCCATGAAATTAGCAAGTTTCTAACGCGAGGACATCCGTAAGCTAGACGATACGCGGCAAAAGAACTAAAGTGGTGATCGTAAATATTTTGCTTATTAAACTTTCTTATAACCATATTTTAAATAAATTTAAATTTCATCAAAAAATGCGAAGAATTTATTCGATAGATGTGAAGAGACAGAGAGACACGGAGGGATGGAAACAGAATCAGACTGAGAGAGTAAGAACTCCAACAATAGATGATGGAGAGATGAATAGACGTGCAGTGCACAATAAATTCAGAACTTAATTAGACTGAAGTCATTTCGATTTTCATCTTTCATTTTGCCTAAAAATAAGGATAAAGGGACTTTCTGCACAATCCGACAGATAATGGTCGAGGTTAGTTGATTCATCCAATCTATCGAATCCGAGTGTCGAGTAACCATTTCAGTTCGTCTTTTCATTATCCAGAAGAGTTGATGCCTATGCGATCAGTCAACAAGTTACCCAATAAGGGAAACCTTTGGCCTCCATCCACCGATGCAATTTATTCAAAATAATTTTTTCTCTCCCATTCGAATTTTTTGTTCCCTGCATATCGCTGCTCAGATGGACACTTTTTAAGATTGCCAAAAAGGTAATAGTCGCTCAGGACTAGATCCGCAGAGTATGATGCTTGCGTATATAGCGCGATTGATGAACGTGATGGAAGATATATTTTTCCTCTTTCAAATGCGGCCATCTCTTTTTGGTTCGACTATTCAAATGATCCAATAACGCTGAACAATACGCGGTTTAATACATTTCCACTCTGCCAAACGCAGTCTTTCTATTTTTCATACGATTCATGAAGTGTGCATTCATCATTGGGATGGTCATACGAATGCGTTTTCAGTCGGTTGTGAGCGAATGTAGCATTTAGTTTCGTTTAGTAATTTCAGTATAGCGGAGATGCTTGCACTGACTGATTCTTCCAAATAAACCAATGAAGTTAATACGCTTCGCAATAAAGAACGGATTAGGTTTTTCAATTGTATTCAAAATTTATTTGAATTCATATCTACAATAAAAAGCGAAAAATACTTGCTGGATAAACCGTATTTATGTTTATTGTGTTTTCATAACTAGAAAATAACATAATAATAATATTTGCCCTTCTTTGAAACTAGTTTTATAACAGAAAGTAAAATAAAGCAGAAAATAAACTTTTACATTATTTTATTGAGCTTTGTTTTTTGCGTGAGCAAATCGGCCAGTTTTTAAATTTTTCTCTATTGTGCTCACACACACACACGCCCACAAATATTCTTCTGTTTATTGACACATCGTTTTATCTGCAATGCATTGAATATCGCTTCCTACATCAACTCAAATCTTCACCAACTAGTTTTATTTTAAAGGTACCGTTTTCTTATTCACTCTCATAGCTTTGCTCTTTCTTGCTGTCATCCGCCGTTCTTCAAATTATTTGTTTCAAAAATACGAAAATCTAAAAAGTAAAGAAAAAAAAAAGAAAAGAACAAAAATTTAATTTAAAACTTTCGGTAGATGCAACTGAGTACTGTATGTTGGATTTACTGCATACCTACGAGTATACAGTAGAGAATGCTTTGCGTATTGTGTGATTATGGCATACAATGCTGCTGCTCTTGTACTGCAGCAGTCACATCTGTAATTTGAAGTTTGACTTGGCATCCAAACCGATCCAATCGTTTTCAGGGTCTGAATGGAGTTGATGTGATTATGTTGTTTGCAGTTGCTTCTTTTTTTATATATATATATATTTTGTATTTTTTGCTATTGTAGAAACATTACGCGGCATATAGTTAAAGTTTCCGTAATTCCCTGTTTTCGACTTCCGTACTAACTGGTGCGGCAGCGCAAGTATGTGTTGATGAATAAAACATGTTCGTATCCATACATTTTAAATGGCTGCAGTTGGTGTGCACGGCAACAACAAACGCTTCACTTTGCTATTTTTAAACAAGACAATCTAGTCCTCCATCACCATCGCCGCCAAAACCATTACCACTTCGTTTACCTCCTGCAAAAATAACTTCGAAATATTCAAGCAAGCTGATGCTTAAGCAATAAAAATATTGTTTGTCTGCCAATGATAATTTTTTGGTTGTCAGTGTAGTTCGCTTTTTTTCGTTCCTTTAAATCTTTAAAATAAGGGAAAAATTTTAAAAGGAATTTAATTATGTTAACATTGTTTAATTTTAAGAGAATATGTTTTTTTCCTGCCTTCATATATTTCCACAATATATGACATAAAGTCAGTTCGGAAGAAGTACCCAACAAGTTGTGATTAATTGCATTTGTGTTGTGCTTTGGTCAAGCTAGAGCTCGTCCCCGTGCTGGTGCAATTAAAAACAGATTCGCTCATTTAAACTGGCGCCATTTATTTTTTCGTATTTCTTTTCTCATTTTTTACTTTCCGTTTTCCATCGTTTTACACTGTGCTCATATTACCACAATACTAAAAACTCATTTTGTAACACATATGCGTACATGTATATAAATATATATATATATATATATAAATATACACAGTTATATATATACACACACATATATATACATACATCCATACATACATGCATAAACACAAATCCAATTACATACATACGTGGATACATAAATATACATAGATATATATATATATATATATATATATATATATATATACATGTAAATACGTACATACTTATATGCATACTTACATACTTCTACACGTACGTACACACGCGGGCACATAAATTTATTTTCAACTTGTTTGAATCCGAATCGAAAGATGCATTACTTTAGCGATTTTGTTCTCCTTCTCGTTTCCGAAAATATGATGGCATGCCCAATGTATTACTTCATGAAGAACTATGGAGAAAGCGTAAGATTCTAACTTTATCTAACTCTACTTGCGCTTTTCCGTCAAACTGAATGAAATTTCTTCATAAGCTTCATTACTACAAAATCCAACCAAACGCTTATTGAAAACTAACACTTTAGATAAGAATTTATGAGTACTTTATTTACGGATTGACCCACAATTATTTATAAAAAGGAAAATAATATTAATCATATAATTTTTCATACACCCCCAAGCATATTATGAGTCGTAGTTCTCGCCCTAGGCGGTGTCCACACTTTTCTCCAAACCAAATAAAGCTCTCCTACATTTGTCGGTACTCGTAAAAATTAAAAGATGTCAACGCTGTGGTACTACGTATCTATAATGTGAATATTTGTATAAAATCCTCTTAAGTAACCATACAGGTTCCTGATAAGTACAAGATTCCAAGTTTGTTAAATCGTATCCGTCCGTTTCGTCTTAGAACTTTCAGACCAGCAAATGTTGGAACATTTGCACTCTTCGTCGATACTCGCATAGCGCGTTTGAAAATTCATATGAGCTATTGACAAGCATTTAGATAATAACTAGAAAATGAAAACAATTACAAAAAAATATTACAAAATTTGAATATATTTTCATCAATAACACTAAGCATCGACTTGAAATTTAATTTGAATGTTTAATAAAATCAATTATGTGATTACATTTGTCTACTTTAATCCGTCCGTAGATGGCCTAGATTCACTTTAAGCTCAATATAGCTTATTTTCTTGTAAAATTTTATATACATACTTATGGTTTTCATATTTGTTCGCCTAGGTGCATATCTCCGCATATGTGGAAACATGTAACTACACGTTGTTCGTATTTTCGAACACTTCTTTCCGTTGCATCCTCTCAATAAGAGATCCTCGTATATACGTAATGGTGAAAAGATACATAAATATACTTCAGTCAATTTATGCAATTTTTTTTTATGCTTTTTTCTTTTGCATTTTCCTTTGCCTTTGTTTCTGCCTTTTAATTTTTATGCCAACATGATTTTGATTAAATTGTACGTTTACTTGACCGTTGTAAATGTTATTTTAACACTTACCTACAGAAACAGAACAGGAGTAGCACGAAGAGCAACAGCGATAGCGATTCTATATTAAAACAATTTTTTACAAGTACAATAAGTGGAAAGGATATAGATGCCGGTTGGAACAAATAATAATAATCGTAAAATAAAAAGATTTTAATTATCGTTATACTAAAGATGCTTTTTAAACTTTAAAATATTTGCTCAGTAACTGAAAGAATGTACACCGCTGAGCATATTTTGTCAATATATCTATCATATAACCTATTTCACAGTAATACGTGAGATATAATTTTTTAATAGGAAACTAATTTTGTAATCACCACCAGCTTTGGAACCCTCAATACGTTATTGTATGCTTTTTTAACAACTCATCACATCATTCAATAAGGCTTTGACACTGGTGACAAACCCATACAATTACTGAAAAGTACCAATCCCCAAACGCTCCGTATCGAAATTTCGTGTGTCACCAATCAAAATCAATAATGCCTCACCTGTCGTCTCTGTCACGGCTAAAATCTTTCCATTCGGCATTTACAACTTAAACATTGATCTCAAACGTACTTACATCTTCCGTTTATTTTCTTCTAATTTTGATGTACTTGCGGTCTTTCGGCTTGTTGTCATTATGTCTGCAAAATTTTTTTGTTAAAAGTTTTTTTCTTTTATGTAATATTGGAGACTTCGAATCGCACCCTTCGAATGTTTTGTTTCATTAAGCTTCGGAAATCGCTCCTTTAAGTTAAGTTCAAAGTTTCTATCACACATTCTTTGTCTTTAAATTACTATATATATTGAACGTTCATTAAGTTGCTTGTTTGCTAAGTTTGTTTCACTTGTTTTCAATCTAATTTTTTAATCAACTATTTTTAAGCACTAATATGCACATAATTTTAAAGCATACATAGACATATGTGTGTGTGTGTATGTTATGATTGAGTTTGTTTGTGTTTTTTTGAAGAAATAACAAAAAAAAATTATTTCATCTCATATGAAAGAAAGTGAGTAACAAATTTATAAAATAGTTTTTCCAAATAATTTGTGAATACGGAAGATATCTACTCACATATACGCGTACGAACAAATGTGCAAAGGTGTGCATAAACGTGTGTATAAAGCCATACAATATATATCAATCACAGAACAAATATGTATTTATATGAATATAGATAGATGGCTGTACTCGGCTGCTTGATTTATATTCAAAATTTTGTTTTTTTTGTTTTCTTTTCATTGCGAGTAAGGTTAAAGTGGTGGTTGAGGAGTGGGGAGAGTTGATGAGATGATGTATCTGTATGCAAGTTGAATTATTGTATATACGTAAGCATGGATGCTAGCAATTTGTTGAAAATTTAATGCATTACACATTATTTGTGAATATGTGTGTAGGTATTTGTAAATAATATTTTACTGCAATGCTATCGCTTTAGCTTTTTTTACCTTTTCCTTGTTTTTTGTCCTTTCTACACATTTAACGAATATCAGTAAACAAATGTGTATGTACACATCGCCGTGCATAAATAGAGTATAGTGTAGTGTATGCATACATTATTAATATTGTGAGTAGTATACGAAACATTCATACATATGCATACATTGTTACCACATTGTATGACTACACTTTATGTCATTCGTTATATTGTAATGTGTCGTGTTCTGCTGCATTGATAGCAATCTTTATGAATGTGTTTATGCTCTTAGTTGCTTACTTATGCACAGTATTGCATCTGCTGCCATCCAAATGTGAGTTCACGTTGATTGTTCATTCATCAATAAGTTATGAATGTTCATTTTGGGCTATCAATAGCAGAAGAAAATAAACAATATTCAATCAAAATTTTTTCAAAAGATAATAAAAAGGGAAAGAAAACTTTTAATTTACTTTCCATATAAATTCTAAAATGATGTACATATTCTTTGTATAAATATAGTGGGTGCTTGCATGTATTTTGATCAGCAAGTCGTGTTGATAAAAATGACAAAATAATGCGAAGTATCAGTATACAAATCGGTTAAATTCCATGATTTTGACCTTTCTCTACATTATTTCAATTTCAATATTATTGTTATTCCGCGTGTACACACGGAAAAATTGCGTATTTGACATTCTGTACATACATTGGTTTTCATTGGTTGCAGGCAAAAAAAGGAGAATTTTCTCTGGCGTATTGTGAATTGCGACGAAAAATAAATCTGTTACGGCAATCCCAAATGCAAAAAGTCAAGAGTCAGTCTAGGGGAACCATCCACTTCGACATCGAAGCGGAATATAATTGTTGTTAATTAAAGAAATTTAACAAGGTATTATTGCAAAAAAGACCACCAATAGCTGTTAATAGACGCAAAGTCATCATCTCATCACGACAACGCGCGACCACACGTTACAAGAGTTGTCAAGGACACACTGTTGCAGCTCGAATGCGAACTTCTGCCACACCCAATGTACTCGCCAGACATATCGCCTTCCGATTACTACTTGTTCAGTTCGGTGCAGCATGGCTTGGCTGCCACGCGGTTTCGAAATGCTGAAGAAGTGTGAAAAGGGTCGAAGTGGGTCGGTATCGTCATGTTGCCAGAGAGATGCGAGAAATTTGTTGATGGTTAATAAGTATTGCACCAAGTTTTCTGAATAAATGCCTTTGTCAACTGAAAAAATAGCCAAAATATATGCAAGCACCTACTAATAATATATTCTTCGCTTTTTTTCTTTTTCTCTCTTGCTTTTCTTGTTCTTCAACAAAGAGAATAAGTGTATTTAGTTTTATCATCTGCTATCTAAAAACATTAGTAGCGAAGCAATATGGAATTTATATTAGCCATTTTTAGTTCCTAATTTTTCAATATATATATATGACAAAGAGATGCATAAACAAGATGATTTGTTCTGTGTCGGCACAAGTTGTTATTGATGTTTTAGTTTCATACATTTTCTTAATTATCCAGTCACTTTTAAAGCTAAAAAAAAGATGATCCCATATACTTCCACACGCCTGTTCATTTATACGTCTGTCGACGTTCATGAATTTTCTTAATTCTATGTATGAAAATCCGTTAAATTTTCCCACAAAAATGTCAATATAAACTCAATAGTTTGGTTTTATGCTCTTCGTTAACATTGTTTAAGTTTGCGTACGATTGCGATTTAAAGTAATAAATAAACAACTAAGCCAATGTCCTGTCCGTAATTATTGTTTTTGTTCATTCTGTTGTTGTTACGTTGTTCATGGTCACGAAGATCTGCTGTCAACGCAAGTTCTCCAATTGTTTGTGAGGTTCATAAATTACTTCTCGCAAGATTTGCTAAATTATGGCTCATAAGGGAATTTTCACACTATTTTGCATAAACTGTCTGCGCACAACACCAACACAAATAGACACACATGCACACCCACACATATGTATGCAAGTACACTTACTAACGATTCTTTGAATAGTTAAACTTTGGTTACATATACTCTGGTAGATTCATCCTTGCCTCGGCACTTAGTTATCCACGCCGTAGACAATAGATAATAGCTACTGTTGTTGCTGATATACATATATATATATAAGTCAATGTACATGCGTGCATGACTGCATGTCTAAGCATTGTGCGTGTGCATATGTATAAGCTCACGCATGCGATAGATACGCATACTAAGTACAACTAAGCTAATTATACACGTAACAAAAGCGCCTTAAGCAAAAACACACATTCACACACTCTCTCATATCTATTCTCGAATACTTGCTTGCCAACCGGACAATATAATGGGCGACAATGAGGTAATCGTTATGGCAACCGCATAATCCTTTTGTGGTTTGTGTAAACACTGTCTACTTTGTCTACTTCGGTAAGCGGTAATGGTACTAATAACAATAGGTGGATAGAAAAGCTAAGGGGCAGGAGATTTAAAACCAATTTACACATTAATTTTCATTTACATTTAAGTTCGGCTACTTTCTTTTTACAACGAACATTGTAATCTCCACCCATTCGTTATATATATTCCCTTTTATCAGTAGGTTTCAACGTCATCGTCGCCGATATTTATAGCTATACTTGATATGGGAATTCCTGCAATTTCTCTGATAAAAAAAAGTGCACACAAGTGCAGCCTTAACTGCAACGAGAATGCATTCCTTGATAAATATCTCACAAAGAAATTGTACGGAATTTCGAATATGTTTATCAAACACAATGAACCAGCTATAGTGTGCGTATACACAACTAGATATGAAAATAATATTCCACGTTAGCATTTAAAAAATTAGCAAAAAATAAACCTTTGGTACATCATTCACTCTTCCACAATATAATTATTAATAAATTGAACTTTAAATTAGCTGCAAAGAAGACTGACTCACCGAATACAAAATACTGCATTCGCATACAGCGATTAATTTTATTTCAAATTGTCCCACAAAAACGTTTGAACACTTTAAAAAAATAAAAAAGAAGAACAAATTACAAAGATTATAGGAAAATGTGGATGCATACATGCGCCAATGTTCTTCACGCGCTCTTTTTTTTGGCTTTTGAACCGTTTCCGAGTTAGTAAAATAATCGTGACCATATTTAAACATGTTATGCCAATACCATGATGTAGCATGAACATATGTCAAACTTCAGAGCAAATCAACGCTTACACTGTAGTCATTAAATAATTTTATATTTTAACGTACATTTATGAGTCAAAACACATTTCACTCTTTAATAACATAATTTTAAACTTAATACATTTCTTCATACTCGAAAATCCCTTAAGGCGCTTAAGCAACATTTACACCTGCTTGATATTATTTCTTCACTTGACTTCACTCGACTTCTTCACTTCAAACATAAAAAGCGTTGAGCTTTGGGCGCAGATGAAAGTTCCAACCCTACGGTATAGATAATGGGTACGAACGACGGGCTGGAGACAATCCGACATTCGTAAAGTAGTTGTTTTCCAGTCAGACCAGGCAAGCTACGTCAACCGTTGAACATCAGAAAAAAGGTTATCCTATTGGTTTTCCGAGGGTCTGTCTCGGCTTGATTCTTCCTACGCAGATAGTCAACAATGCGGGATGTATCGCGAACGGTAGATTTTGCATACAGGGAAGTGAAAATAATTTTATGAAAACAAGAGGAATTTTGCTAGAGCAAAATAAGTCGAACGGAAAATCTTTTCTGAATCAAAATAATAATTGTACAAGTAGTCAAGTAAACATTTATGAATAAAGTCTGAATATTGACAAAACGTGATCTACTACCGTCACATCTTTCTACGATGGCTGAGACTGGTATTCAATCTGTGTGTTCGTCTTCCGAAAACTGTGAATTACTTTTAAAGGAATCCATCGAAGCAGACGGATGAAGCCTCGGCGCAGTTGTAAACTGTGTAAACTCTTCCCTTTACTTAAGTAAAACAATTTAAATTTCTATTACTGCATATCGAGGATAACCATTCTTTAACTAAGTTATCATGTCATCACAAGTCTCCTGTCCATTTCATTCTTTCAATGTGCGATTGTGTTGTTTTAAATAATCAACCAAAATGCTTTACTGCTCAGTTTAGGGTTAGGCCTATCAAGACCACCTTGTACGTTTTTTATTGTAATATCTTGAAATTTTTAATGCTTTATTCAAAGTGATTTTAGTCTTCTAATAATAACGATCTAATTCTATTTAGCTTCTCAGGCTTCTGGAAGTTAGATATATATATCAAATAATTCAAGTGGACCGAAATTATCAATTATTGTAACTACAAGAATGTTAGAATTGATTGCAACGTATTTGCGTAAGACTGCGAAGTTGAAATTTGTTTATGTTTAGTTTTTTAACTTAGAAGGGATTTCTAACTAAACTTTGGCCGTTAATGCGTTACTAATATCGCCTACTTTTAGATTCATTTGTTTAATTAGGTTCTTCTGTAAATCTTCCGTCCGCCTGTTCTGCCTGTTCTGTCTGTTTCGCATGCTCAATTAAAGGCAGCTCCGTGATATCTTTTACGTACGGGTTTAGCTACAGAATCGCAGTATGGGAAATATTTTGAAACCTCTGCTAATGAAAATCTCCTCACATCATGCTGAACACGATTAAATGTCTGCACGAAGTTTTGAAAATCTGATTTTTTAAATATATCAAGTTTACAAACCCACAACAAAAAATATATAAAATCTGTTAAATCTATTTTATGTAAAATATCTAAAGTAAATAAATCACACCAAACCTTGTATTTCATTAAAACACTTTAATTTGATTTTATTTGCATGAGTTGCCAAGTAATTTAATAAGCGCAATGAAATTACAAACTAAACGAATCTAATGCAATTATTTCTGTTGACTGTTTGCGAATGAGGCACTTATTATATATGATATAAGTTTTTCAAAATCAACAAATATTACAGTCTTTTATAGCCAGCTGTTTTATAGCCAGCAGTACAGGATAGAGATGAAGTAATGTTTTCGTATCCTTTGAAAAATCGAAAAAAGAAAAAAAAAACATTAAAATCAACATATATATTTTCGATCCAAACAAACATATTCTAAAAGATATTTCGGAGTTAAAGTTTTAAAAATGAATCGCTTACATTAACAAAAAGTTGAAAGAGTCTCAAACAAATCTGAAATTCAGATATGTTTTCATTGGCAAATTACACAATTCTGGTAGATATTGATGAAAATTTCACGCAAATCCCAATAAAATTTATTTTCAAATGTTTGTTTCAGAACAACTACGATCGCTTTTCTCTTGCATTCACCGCTGGCTGTATATTATCAAATATCATTTTCGTTAATTGTATTTGTTTGTTGGTAAGTATACTTACATTTCAAGTAAGGCTTCGAGTTGCGGAATACAGAAACTGGGGAAATTTTAGATTGTAATGAAATCGCTACTGTAATTCCTCATTTTTGACAACAGCGATTGGCTTCAGTTCAGTTGTTTACACAAATATAAATCTACATGTCTACGTTGTATTGGTTCGAAAGCATTGCGCAATTCATTTGTTCCAGAACTTGACATAAAAATCAAAAGAACTCACATCACTTTTACGAAATAATATGTTTATCATTCATACTCTAATTACAACAAACAAAATAGTCTTGTTCGTATTAATTATTTATTGAAGTACAATATTCGTAAAACGTAAATAGAAAAAACTGAATTCTTTAATCAATCGAATTCGGAACTAGGTTAGATCGGTCAGAAGGTCGAGAATCCTAATATAAATCTGGTACTAGGTAGACTATTGTTACGGAAATCCGAAATCCAGTTCATTCCAATTAATTTATTTTCCCAAATAATAAATTCCCTAGAGAGGGAAAACCCAAGTGCATATTGGGTTTGGGGCGATTAGCGAAGTTAGCTTGTAAGAAGGTATATAAGTAGACTATTTGGGGAAGGCGAAGTCAGTCGGACAAGAACATTTGAGTCGAAAAAGAATATTAGAGTTGAGAAGTCGAGAGAGAGTATTGCCAAAGAAAAATGTAACCGATCCTATCCTTAAAAAAATTAATTGCAAATAAAGAAACATGAAGTTAAAACGGGCAAGTATATTTCCCGCAAAAAGAATATCCACGATGTAGTGATGCGAACAGTATCCTAGAAAAGCGAGGTTTGTGACACTATTAACACTAGCATTGACAAAAGTTGTATTCAAATCTATAAAAAAAAAATAAAAAAATAGTTCCTTTACTTAAGACGATTATTTAAAGGCAGTACTATTAACCGTTTCCATGATTGAGAACCGCACAGTTCACTGCGATTAAGCAACTAGCGTTCAACTAAGGTTTATCTTATATGCAAAATTTTAATTTAATGCTTAGCTGAATCCTTCAGTAAAATTGAAATAACTTTTTATCATATTTTATTGTTATCACTCATATATTTTTATTGATTCCAGTTTTTTTTTCTTCTATGACCCTGGCATAAATTATTTTTCCTTATTAATACATATTCACAAGAATTTATTTCGAAAGTGACTAAAATCCATTCATTTCAGAATTTAGATATTAAAGGCTTTTCTTCATATATTATATTTTAAGTTTTGATACGTGTACATTTCTTTACATATTTCCAAATTTTTGCTTAAAATTTATTGAACGTAGAAATAACCGCTAGAATTATCAACTGTCTTCGATTCCCATCAATTTTAGACTTCTTCCAAAAACGCTTATAAAATGTGTAAATTTGAGAGATTTTCAATAATAATTATTTATATTAAATAAACGTTTACATATTTAAATTCAATATGCTTCGATAAGTGCCAATTTTCGTGAAAACATTGGAAATTGGAATTCAGATTCAGATTCAGAACCGCCTGATTTACGAAACTCATTTGCACTCCGAGGACAACTTCGGCTCAATGTCTTGTGTAGTTTATTACATACCAGTGAAAAAGTACATTTTCGCTTTATCTTAATGTTTTTTTAGTTTTCTAGCTATTATGGGAGTCAACTTCTTTCGGGCATTCATAGTGTTTTTATATCCCCCACGTAGAACGCAATATATCTTAATGTATCCATAGATTTAAGCAGCCGTCAAATTAGAACTAATATTATAATTTAAGTAGTTTTAACGTTGTGCTAAGAGTAAACAAATAAAGCAAAAAAATAATGCTAAGTTAAACACTTAATTGATGAACTTAAGTTTTACGAATAGTACAGGGAAAGTTCTTACTATCTATCTAAACCCTTGAGAAGAGTATACGTTTTTTAACTAATTTCATTCAGACTTTTTCATTTTTCGGTTTACCTAATGTCCAACAAAAAGATGATGCAGTCGACCAAACGAATAAATCTCAACATTGAAGTTAACTGAAAGAAAACATTTCGCAAATAATTTCTTCAAGGTACGCGCTTTAATTCCCTTAACGTGTGCACTTTAAATTTACAGAAACATCTATTTAACTGAAAGCATTTAATTTATCTCGAAGTTCGAATAGATTATGACCAATAAAAATCGAAAGTAGAAAGAAATGTAACAGCTGCCGTACACATGCCTCCCAAGCCCATATTTTTATGTTAGTGTTGGTAGTATTATCGTATCATTCATTATTTTATTGCGCAATACCGCAAGTATATTATAACTTAATGGTTTAAGATTACAACGCAACAACACGTAAATCGTGCAAAGCAATAACGACAATACAGCCAAAACCCTGTAGTCGCTCTGTACGCACACTTTGGCAACAACAAAGCATAAATTTGCAGCAATTGTGCAGGTAAATTTTACAGTTGGTATTGCATAACTAGATATTAATAATAAATATCATTGAAAGGTGATTACCGAACCTAACATGGACACATATCTTTCGGTCCAAAGCAATACAAAAAAATAAAATAAAAAGTACTTTTAACTTCTTTATAGCACTTCGTTCAACTAAAACTATATTTTTAATAAAGAACTTTCTATGCTTCACTAATTTTGTTTTGTCTTAAATTTAAATTTATCAGAATATGAAGATAAATGCCAAAGTTGAAAAGCACTTTGGCCTTTTTTACTTACTAAAAATGATTAACAGCATTTAACAAAGTCACTGATCCCACTTTCACTAGGTCGAATGTAAAAAAAATTATCCCTTTATTAATTAACTAAAAATTCCTAAATATTATTTATTGTTAATCCACACATCTACATAGAAATTTCATGCGGCTTTATAGACATGCGGCATATTAGACATTAATCTTGACTGCTATGGTAAAAATTTGTATTTCTCTCACAAGGAACCGCAAAGGAGAGAGAATTCCTGCATTTGTATGTATGTTTGCGTATGACGGTGTTTTTTTTTTTGTGAGGTGCAAAACCATCAACAGGCGCCCATCAGGGCAGTGCGAGACTTTAACCTACTAAAATATCACCCCTCCTATTCCCTACCCTGCGGCACGCCCGTTTAGGTGTACCTTCACCAAGAGGGTAGCCGTTTAGGCACTACTTAAAAGCCTACGTTGACGCTGCTCTTGTCTTTGTTTTCTCATAAAGTTTGCGACGAACTGCCTTCCATATTTTCAGGTCGTGCAACATATTTGTCATAAGATTGTCGGAGAGAGGTAACTCTCCAATTTCCGTCTGCAGCCTCTGTCGTTCGTTATGGTATTTCGGACACACAAAGAAAACATGTTCAGTGTCTTCGATGCACTCACAAAAACTGCAGAATGGGTCCTGCTCGATTTTAAACATATACAGATATAATCTAAAACGACCCTGGCCGCTAATTAGCTGTGTGAAATAAAAGTCCACCGCACCTTGTTGTCTATTCACCCATGGCCGCAGATCTGGTATGAGCCGGTGTGTCCATCTACCCTTACTCGCTCGGCTCCAGCGCTCCTGTCGATCTTCCACGAGTCGCTGTTTTGCTCGCTTAACCGCTTCAGCCGACAATCTATGAAACTCAGCCCTATACCTACGGCGCATAGCCGGTATGCTGATTGGATGTCGCTCACTTATGGCGGTACATCGAGGGCCTTTTTCCACACCGAAGAGCCATACATTATTGTTGCAGTTACCACTTCTGCGAACAGTTTTCTACGGTCTTACCTAGGGCCCCGCGAGTTTGGCAGTAAGCGCGCCAGCGACATTGCTACCTTCGCTGCCTTTTCGCCCGTGTATTGCAGATGCCGTTTAAACGAAAGTCTGCAGTCGATCATCACTCCTAGGTATTTTATGGCGTCTTGTGAATGTATGCTTGTATCTCCCACTTGAATAGTCATTTTCTCAATTTTCTTCCGAAAAGTAGTTAATACCGCTTCTGTTTTTTCTTCGAACGGATCTAAATCCATTGGCCGCAGCCATCTCTTATTTATGTCGGCGGTTTTATTCATTGTAGTGGCAATTCCTTACAAGTTTTTGCTACGATGGTTATCGCTATATCGTCAGCAAAACCCACGATGGATGCTCCCTCTGGGAGAGGTAGTCTCAAGATATCGTCGTACATTACATTCGACAATTTAGGGCCAAAGACTGATTCCTGAGGTACCCTCCAGTGATCAGCCGTTCTCTGTACCCTTTATTCGTTACGTAGCGAAGTTTCCTGCCAGCAAAGTAACTAGCCACTATATTTATAAGATACGGTGGGACTCTTCTTTCCTGTAGGACAGTTATGACACAGTACCAATTTGCTAAGTTGAATGCATTTTTAATATCTATATATAATGCTATTACTAAGGAATATTTTTTGTTGCCTTCCATCTAGCGTTTTCCTTTTATCGCTTCTGCTGCCACATCGTAACCATCTTTATTGCATCTATTGGGCTTTTTTTTCCTGAAGCCAAATTGGAAGTCCGACAAACCTTTAGAGCTCTTCACTAGTTCTTCAATACGATTTCGAATAATCTTTTCACACACTTTGTCTATCGTATTCAACAGACAAATAGGCCGGTATGCAGTTGCTTCATGCGACTGCTTATTTGGCTTTGGCAGCAACACCAGCGTTTTGTTGGTTCCACTTTTCTGGGAAAATTTGATCTCTCAAACATGCGTTAAATGAGCTCACAAACATAGCAGACCTTGTCAACATAGCTTGCTGTATAGCGCAGTTTGGCATGCCATCAGGACCCGGTGCTTTCTTGCCTTTTATTTGCTTTGCAATGGCAACAATCTCCTCAGACCCGGTAGGATTAATATTATCTCTTACCTCAATCAGTGACATATATGCAAACATGGTTTACTATAGAAACCGGGTGCCTATTATTTGTTCCACAATTTCTGCACAGCTTGGTTAGTCTGAATATTTTAGCTTCTGCATTACCAACTTATACACTATGCCCCATGGGTCCTCGTTTATCTCGTTAATCAGATTCTGGAAACAGTTTTTCTTACTGACCGTAAGCGATTTTTTAAATTGCCTTCAACTGAGTTTGTGCTCTTCTTGGTGGCTGAGATGAGCACTAGTTCCCCTTGATCTTTGGTAGACACACGTGTTTTTGCGTGTGTATGCGTATGTACGCGTGTGTGTGTCCTGCACTCATAGAAAAAAAATTTAGAACTTTGACAGAAATTTAAAAGAGGATAGTGTAGGGATGCAAGGTAGTTTGCAACGAATGTTTTCCAGTTTTTCCATTTTCTACACCATACTTACAATAAGCACGCACATCAATGAACACAAATACATACACATTTATCCATACATGCGCATACACATTTATGCAAATATATTATGCAAACGGAAAAAGAGAATATAAAAGCAATACGAAAAGAAGACGAAATCAGCAATTACAAAACGAGGCTTGTGGTTACTTAAAAAACTTGAATTGAGGTTCATTCGGCTGGTTAACTGATTGGCTGGCTGATGTGACTAAAGTTGAGTGTTTCGTTTTCCTTCCCTTTTTGTTTCGTTTCGCTCTAGCAAAAACAAAACTTTATGACTTTTAGAACGAAAATATTATGAAATTTTTAAATAAAAATATCAACGCAGATGACGCATATGCATACACATAAATGTATAAATAAATGTAAAGCTATGTTTATGCGTCTGTATACATGTATATATATATAAGAACATTTATGCGTACATTGGCATCACACTCGAAGATGTGCACATTGCATACAGACGTAGAACAAAACGGTCTCTTACTTTCAAAATGCTTTTCTTAGCTCTGCGAAATATAAGCCTTACATAAGCATTATTTCTTGAACTTAAAACTTTAACCTTTCATTTTAGTTTTTATTAGTAAACCTTAACTATTTTCTTATGCGTACATGTTTAAATATAAATACATAAATAAATATATATTTGTATATATATATACATATATATGCATAGATACACTACACGCCTGTGGATTCGTATATTTTTGCTTGCAACACACTTGACTTAAGCAATTAATTATTTTGACTTTTAATCTAATTTTCGTGTCTTTTATTATTTATTATCTTAAACAAAAATAATTAGGCTTTCTTCTGGCTGCTCGTGTCTAACAGTAACATTGTTTACGTTGTCTTACCGTATTTAGCTTTACATTTCCAGACGGTTTCCTAATTTAGGTTACTTAATTAACACTGAAGTCTATTTAATCGTCTTATTAATTTGGGATTTTAACTGCAGGAGTAATGCAACTACAGCCCCTACAGCAAGCGTAGCGGACGCAACATGAGCATCAACAAAATTTGCCATCGGGTTTTTGGTATTAATTTAAGTATCCCGCGTTTGTCGGCTTTTGTCATAATCAGCTTTAAAACAAATACGTTTAACAGGTAGACGACAATAGCAACAGCAGCGAAACCATCAGTTAAGCTTAAAAGTACTGAAATTCCTCAAGACTCTTAAATAATTAAATATTTTCCAAGCTGTATTATTTTCACTTCATTAGAAAAGGACTTAAAAAAGCTTTTCATTATCGATGCCGCATATATGCGGCATATAAATGTAATCCTATGCGGAAACCAGAATAGACTTTACTAGATTCTAATGCGGATTACGGAAATCCCAAATCCAGTTCATTCGAACTAATGTAATGCTTGTAAAAATGTATATAAATAGACTATTTGCGGAAGGCAGCGTCAGTCGGACAAGAACATTTGAATTGAAAAGGAATGTTAGAGTTAAGAAGTCGAAAATATCGCCAAAGTAAAATGTAAATAATCTTACCATTAAAGAAATTGAAAATTGAAAGGGTCTACAAAAGTTTATATAGTTTTCATATGTAGGAAAAAGCGAAATTCCCCCTTTTGTTTGTAGTGCCAGCTTTCTAAACTGGTTTGTTTGCCCAATGATTTATGCATTTTAAGTCGTGCCGTAATTTAACTGACACAAATTTTGTCTAGCGTTAAGATTTCTATTTCAAGATTGCATTTCCTTTTTCATTAGGGCTTACACATATATACGGTAATATGAGCGCATATGAGAAGCTCTGCGCCAATACATGTATGTAAATGTAAAACCTAAATGAGGTTAATACTTAGTAAACGAGGTTCTAAAATGAAATTAAAAAAAAAAGCAAGCACTCTTAACATATTTTTATTTAATTTACACATGCACAGAGATACTTTTGTTAATAGAGCTTTAAGGTTAATTTAAAAAATTTCAAATAGAGCTTGTAGAATAACGTGTGTTGGGTGCCTTAAATGATTATTGATATTATTCTTTATTTATCTTTACGCATGCAATAATATGAGTAGTTACGTCAAGGCAAGTACGAAGAATACATCATGAAGAATATTATTAATTAGCGTACCTATCGCGAGATGGGTGACTATTAAAATATCTTACATTTGTTAGTTGCGAATTGCGCGAAAAAAGGGAAATAATGAATAAACTACATTTAGGACATGGCATTTAATATGAATTCCAAAAGGAAAGCGGCACATCCATTGCTTATAGAAACTTATGAAACACGTTGGAGAGTGAAGTTGTAAATATTCGGGCCTGGCAATAATGGTTTCGTGGGGTTACCCACATCTAGTCATTCTGCAATTACAAATGAACTCCGCATTCACTATTCTGATAAGGACTGGTGAGGAACACATAACAAATCTTAAAATGCAAATGTTTTAAGTAATATACAACAGTACTTTCCTGCCGGCGCAATATATATCAGCGATAAGGGACAAGAATTCGATGTTTCTGTTTACTTGATTTCTAATCTACAGAAGTAACGGGATATTTTTCGGGTCAAATCTTCGCTGTCTATTATCAACGTTTTCATTAATTCCCGTATCCCGTGGCTACTTTGAATTGGAAACCTTTTGATACCGCTATGAATATATATGCCGATTTCGACAAGCAGACGGTGGATTGCATGTATATTTATATCCATGTGTAAAATTTCCAAGAAATTTCTCATTTGAAAAAAAATCAAGGAACACCGTTTAACATGTAACCAATTATAAAATGTGAAGTTCTAATCATTTGCAATCTCAATGTTATTATGCAAGTTAGATATGCATCAAAATCACTTATAATTGAAGATTTTCTAAATATTGAAAACTAATGAACAGTTTTACAATATACATTTAAATTAATAACATTGCAGTCAATTATGTACAACATTTTGTGTCGACAAGTATATGTTTATTATTACGAAATAATAACGTTTCTTAGCAAATTCGGTGTTAATTTAACAATAATAAAATAGTTTGCGCATTTATTGAACTTGTAATGTTATTGCAAATTTTAATTAAAAACTGACACAATTGTTAACTGCAATTTAAAGGTTTGCATAAAAAATTCTTAAGAATTTTATGAATTGACTCCTTGCAACTCATTAACCTATAAAATCGGATTTTCATATCAGACCGTAATTAGACGCGACTGAATTTAGATAGATAATTAAAAGAAAATTACAACGTTATTAAAAAATATACTTATTTCGATCGAGCTTAGCAGAATTGTAAAAAAATCGATAGCGTTTACGTTGAAGACGCTTTACCAAAACCATCATCGAGCAAAGGGTTTGTTTTTTTTTCCGCGTTAAACACACGTTAATAAAATCGATGAATTTCTTTAAAATATATCGAAGGACCAGCGTATTTCATCTTCTGACGTTGCAGCGAAACTAAACATTGGCCAAAAACCTATATAAGATACATAAGGTTGGGTACAAAAAAAAAATTCGATGTTTCGGTACCATATAAATTGAGACTGAAGAATTGTATCATATTACGAATTAGGTTATATTCCTAAACATATAGATAACAACAGCACGATAAAGTCATATGCTGTACTACTTGTAAAACTCTGATATATGCATTTCTATGTGTTTAGTCGATCCAACTTACGGTCCATAACAGATATTGATTTGCAACTCGGTAATAACACTAACTAGGATGATCTAACATCTAACTGTAATATGTCACAAGCACACTTACCAAAAGAAAATTATAAATTGTGTAACGAAGCAAATACGCCTCTCCCCCAAATGATTCTTTTCCTTTAAATCATTGTATATATGCACTTATCAAAACTTAGACTAGGCTAAATACCCTTCATACAGTTAGTTTATTTGCAAGCCTTTATTTTTATATTCTAAGGCTCAAGATGCCTGCTGTATATAGAGCACGCGTCAAATGATTTACGATAATAGCCGCTATGTCAAGTATTTGTAGAAATTCTGGATGCCAGAGGCTGTCAGTCCAGCACCCATAGGATTCTCCTAGACACGTTAGAGATACCTAGACTATATTTGAGGGAGTATTCAAAGTAGTAGAGACTAGTAGTCCAACACTCTGGGTTCCTCTTAGAGTAAGCTAAAACTTTGTTGACAAACAGACTACAAAGGATGGGCTTCTTTAATTCAGGGAATTGCCATTATCAATGCTGAAGTGCAACGTTCTTTTCCAAAGCAAGCAAAAGTAGTATATATACGGGGGCACGACGACGCGAATTTTGGCCCACAACAAAAAGGGCCTTTTTTTTTGCTCCTCACAATTTTTCGGCATTTCCGGGAAGTAGTATGTATGTGGGGGAACGTCGAACGCACGCTTGCCCGCTCTCACCACATCACCGCACACCCAAAAACACACACACACATCGCGACACACACACGCACACTCACTGCGCATGCCCACCGACCTACAATAACCTTATCATTCCGTGTTCACGTACACCACACACACAAACACACACACACGCACAGGGCTAGGCTCAGGCTACTGTGGGGGTCACAGGTGGTGGATCGTGGTCGGCCTGCATGTAACCTAGGGTGTATCTGTAGGCTAGCTGCGAATAACCAATAACCAGCCACCAACCAAGAGCGACAGAGGAGGAGGGGCGGCTAAAAAGGGCACGTAACCCTGCGAATCTTCGGTGACAGGACGAGTAAGCGCCGCCCTTTGAATAAGTGCTCCCCACACTTGGTATGGGGGCGGCACCGAGGGAGACATTTCTACGAAGCCTATGGATAGTCATTAAGACCGAGCCCGGTAATGTCTTGATTATAGTATACCGGAACACCCACGTGAATTGACAATTTCGAGCTGGAGATGGCAGTATTCCGTTATCTTAATAGCATGGAGTGACATCCAGCTGAAGTGGCTTTCGGGTTAATGCTGACACCGCCCCCGTTAAAATTATGGCAAGCCTGGGAAGTAGGTTCGAGGCCGAACCGTTAAGTTGGTGGATGTAGGACCTGGCACTGAGCACTGGCTAGTCTCATTAGGGCTAGCGTCAACCCGCCGCATGGCCTCACTGCTTGCAAAGATAACCATGGGGTCCTAACAGCAACTACACCAGCGGAACCGGATAGCGGCTTCTCAGTTGGAGTGCAAAAAGCATAGAAATTGAACGTGAACACACATAAAACTAAAACAACAACACCGATGTCTGCTGGTTCGAAAAAAAGCAGACAGCATGGTTCACGCCAGTGATCTGAACGGAGAGAACCCGTTTAAGGCGAGTAGCAGAATGCTACGATCTCCGGTCGGCGGCCAAGCCCAGCCACAGTCGCCTACAAAACTAAGAAGAGTGCCCACTACAGACGCAGGAGTCAAGCCACCCTTTGTAGGGCTGGGTGACTATCTAGAGGCATTGGTGGATATGCTCGAGGACGACAAAAGACGATCCATTAAGCATGCCATGAGAGATACCATTGATGGCATTAGAATGGCGTATGAGCAATGCGTGGTGCTAAAAGGCCACGCGAGGGCCTCTCAAACGACTCCTCCCCCTAATCTGAGAGGGGCGAGCAAGAAAGATGCTCCGGAGGCTGATAAGAAAACGAGCGCTGCAAAGAGAAGACAATCAGGTGATATAGACGCATCAATTGCCAAGCGTCGTAACGTGGCCAGTACGTCCGAAAGGGCCCCACGGAAGCCCACCGACTAAACTATACGGGCTACCGTCGAGGACCAGCAACAAGTGACCGCCAGGAAGAAAAGGGACCGCACAATGCAAGTCCGTAGAACAAAGCCGGACGCCATCATTATAGCTGCGACCGGCAAGCTCTCCTACGCAGGGTTAAAGTTGAGCCCAAACTGAAATAGCTAGGCGAAGCGGTCCACAAAATCAGAAGAACGCAGAAAGGCGACCTACTGCTGCAACTGAACAAAAACGGAAGAGCTGAAGAATGCAGTGAGCTCCCTACCAGGTGACCAGGCCGCAGAAGGCTGAAACAACGGGGCACAGTCGAGTGCAGAGACATAGACGAGATCACCTCTAAGGAGGCTATATGCGAAGCCGTAAAAAACCAATATGGGCTGGCGAAAGCAGAAGTGGTTATTTATTTATTTATTTATTTATTTTTTTATTCTACTAATACAGAAACTCAACTAAAACAAGCAACCGTCGAGTTCAAATGACTCTTAAAGTAAATCTTAAATTAATTATTTTTAAAAAAAAAAAACTTTGTATAAGTTCAATAAAACAAATAAAAGGAAAAAAAGAAAAAAAGCATGTACACAATTAGCACAGAGCCACACCCATAACCGGTACAGAACCTAGTTGCAAAAGAACCCCTAAGCCATCCCAAACATGCATAAGCTTGGCAACCGATAATAGTTTACAACAATTAATTTTCGAATCATAGTGACTTTTTAGGGTTAAGAGCTAGTTTAAGTACGACATTGGCAAATCTCGTGTATTAAGCAATGTTGCTTTAATGGACTTTAAAGTGTCCGATAATGAAAAAAGGTGATAGACGTTATTTAGGTTCTTGCAAACAACTCTGAGCGGGTTAAACATCGCATAATTATATTTACAATGACTAACCTTAACGAAGGTAAAGTGCCTAGAGAGGCGGTTAGGAACATTAAAACTTATTTCTCCAAGTAATGACGGCGAGTCAATAGCGCCGTTTATTAATTTGATTGCGAAGCAAACGCCAAGAACAAATCTACGTTTTTCAAGAGACGGTAAGGACAAAAGAAGCAACCTATTTTCATAGGGGGGAAGAGAAGCAGACGGATCCCAACCCAAATTCCTAAGCGCAAACAACAGGAATTGCTTTTGAATAGATTCAATTGCGTCTTCATAGCACCTATATGAAGGAGACCGCACAATAGAAGCATACTCAAGTATAGGCCTAACCAAACACGTATACAGCCTTTTGGTTAGCCTGAGAAAGGCCTATAGCGGCACGCAAACGGCAATAATCAAGCTGCCGCAAAAAGAAGCCAACAAGCTGCTCGCTCGTAGCAAAATAAGAGTAAGCTGCTTGGTGTGCCGACTAAGGGAGCACAGAACACTGGTGAAATGTTACCGCTGCCTGGAGTTCGGGCACATTACCACACAATGTAAAGGGACATGCGACCGATCAAAGGTCTGCCGACGATGTGGAGAATATGGGCACATCCTTAAGGTGTGCTCCAATGATCCCCTTTGGTTTTTCTGTAAAGGCACACCAAATGCGGTCGCTAAACATGTAGCGGGGAGCAGTATGTGCCCGTTATTCAAACATGCTTAAACTGCTAAAGGACACAAATGAGAATAATGCAAATTAATCTCAATCACAGCGAGGTAGCTCACGATCTGATTAGACAAACGGTCATAGAAGAGAAGGTAGACCTTGCGCTGACCAGCGAAAAGCAGCAATCTGGTGACCAGAATCTGCACTCCTGGATGAAGGTGCCCAGCACAACGGCTACGTGAAGGCGAGAATTCGGGATACATATTGCTACAGCTGCTATGCACCCCCAAGTTGGACGCAGGGAGAGTTCCAGAATACGTTGGAGAAGCTAGTGGCGGAAGCCAGCAGCAAACCACTGGTCATAATCGCGGGAGACTTTAACGCCTGGGTGGTGGATTGGGGCAGTAGAACCACAAATTCTAGAGGCCATGCTCTTCGGGAAGCGTTTACGATGCTACCACTGACGTAAATGAACGACGGGCAAAAACACACGTTCAGGAAAGCGGGCTGTGGATCAGTGATCAACATCACGTTCGTGAGCGATAGCCTGGTGCCAAAGTGTAGGTGGACGCACAATGAAAGCTACTCGGGCAGCGACCACCAAGCCATCTTTGTAGAGGTCGAGGCCCGACGAGGCAGAAAAAATGGAGGTTCGACGCACAAGAGTCTGAAGTGGAACGACACGTCGTTCGACGAAGAAGCCTTCGGGCTGACTTTCTCCTCCCGTGCGATCAATGCTAATACAACGGAGCAGCTCGTACACGAAGCGTATACCGTTATAATCGAAGCATGCGACGCCACAAAGCCTAGAAGGAGGATATGCAAAAAACGCGCCCCGTACTACTGGTGTAACGCGGAAATAGGTGCGGCCAGGAAGGAGTGCCTTAAACTCAGAAGATTGGTCCTTTCTGCAGAGAGGCAGACGTCAACCCGTGGGGAACGGCGTACAGAGTAGTTCTCAAGAAACTTAAGGGGCACGGCCGGCCACAACTCACCTGCCTTGCCGTGCTGAGCAAAATTGTGACAACACTTTTCCCACAAAGGCCGCCTTATATAGCGCTGGATCTCCTCGGAAGGGAGCAAGAACCACCCCCGGTTGGTACTATGGAAGACGTGCTTGCGGGCAGTAAAAAAATTGGCGACAAAAAGGCCCCAGGTCCGGACGGAATCCCCAATAAAGCATTAAAGGCTGCGATTAGGGAAAGACCTGAGATATTTGCCCAACTTCTGTAGCAATGATTCAGAGAGAGAGTCATTCCGGAGAAATGGAAGATGCAGAGGCTGGTGCTGATCCCTAAAAGCAACAAGCCATTGGATGACCCGCCGTCATAGAGGCCTATCTGTCTCCTGGATACGATGGGCAAACTGCTAGAATCAGTAGTATACGAGCATCTACTGCTAGTAGCCGAAGAAAATGGGGCTCTATCCAATAACCAGTACGGCTTCAGGAGAACGCGGCCGACAATAGATGCCATAAAGCACCTAGGGAGGCTGACATCCGGCACCATAGCCGGGAACAGATGAAAAGGTGGCGCCAAGAAATACTGTGCCTTGATTACACTGGACGTTAAAAACGCCTTTAACTCGACGGATTGGGGAGCTATCCGTAAGGCTCTTATAAGAACGCACTTCCCCAGGTATGTATTAGATATCATATCGAACTACCTGTCGAAACGTACGTTGGTGTATGAAAGCGACAACGGCACAGAATTGTACAAAATATCAGCAGGCGTCCCACAAGGGTCGGTTTTTGGCCCTCTCTTGCGGAGTATCATGTATGACGACCACCAGAGGAACAAGTATTGGATTCGCCGCCGATGTAAGGATAGTGGTGGTCGCAAAGCAAATTGCAGACGTAGAAGCGAAAGCCACCGAGGCAATCATGCGCATGAAAGCATGGCTAAACAAGTTGGGCCTAGAGCTGGCTGAACACAAAACTAAAGATGTGCTTGTGAGTAGCCGGAAAAAGCCAGAGACGTGCAAGATAAAAATCGAGGATCACATAGTGCAATCACTCCCCGCGCTCAAATATCTGGGAGTCATAATAGACCACCGCCTCAACTTCAGGCTTCATATTGATTACGTGGCGAAAAAAGCGGCAGGCATCTAGACGGCACTGGCAACGATTATGCCAAACGTGGGTGGGCTTAAAACAGCTGAGAGGAAGGTCATAGCCATGGTGGTGGCCTTAGTCATTATGTATGCGAACCCATTATGGGCGGGTGCACTGACTGTAAAGACGACACTCCAAGAATTGGCGGCGGTATATCGCCTTAGCGCCCTGAGGAAGATTTGCGTATTACGTACCTTATCGGAGGAAACAGCGCTAGTGCTAGCTGGCATCCTGCCAGTCGACATTCTGGCCGACGAGATGACCCACATCTACGAACGGCGTCGCGGTAACGAGTTCTCCGCACGCATTATAAGAAACGAGGAACGGATGGCCTCGTTGAGAATATGGCACTCGAGGTGCCACGCACACAATACAATCCTTCACACCTACTAAACATTCCACATCAAACTCTATTTTCCCACACAACACGGATTAATCCTTCCAACGGGAACGATCGCCTTTCATCACATGCGTTTCTTTTCAATTACACTCCCTCATATTACGGTTACAAAAAATTTCCTCCCATAAATCTTTCCTTAATTATACACATCTTAATGAACAAACGAAAAAGGATTCCTTCAAGGACATACACTGTTTATGATTCTGATAAAAAAAAATATAAAAAAAGAAACACCATCGTGCATACACATGTCTACACAA